>CM033471.1:231821436-232189786 GCA_019447015.1 Hymenochirus boettgeri
AACTACATTTCAAGTCCAGTTGATCTAATTGAATACAACAGATGCCCTATGTCTATTATTTTACCTATATATAACTCTTCATTTGAGGGGTTAACATTCCAATTAAAGTGACACATATATCTTATGTGTAATGCTGCCCAGTTCTTTCTAGTGTCATTTTATGAAGCTATTTAAGAACCTGCAAACCATTATCTCTCCATCATTGATCTAGTTTTTCTTCAAGGCTTGTGGCTACCTTTAAAATGATTAGAAATTTGTGGCAGGACTTATGATACAACAGATCATCCTCTGTACAGCAGCATAGGATACAATTGGGCAGGCTCAGTGCCTCTGGCATGGGGTGGAGGGGGGGAAATGGTGCTGGTGATGTGCTAGCTTAAAACACCCACCTTAAAACTGCTTTCATTTGGGATGGACTGAAGCTAGAAGCATAATCCTGGAGTCATTTTATGTGGAATGCACCTATGGAGACCACAGTAAAAAAAAAGAAATGAAAGGTTCTTGTTACTAACCTAGTCGATATCTCCTTGCTGTGTGTAGGAGAATGTTTCCAGCCTTTAGGTCTCTTTGGATGATTTTGTGGTTATGTAAATCTGAAGGGCAAGGAGTGCCTGGAAGCAAACCACACTGATCTGCTTCTCTGTGAGACCATGTCCAAGCTCTGGAGAAGAGATACTGGGATGACCATGAACCCTGTACATCAACATATCATATAACAGGCTTGTGTGATAAATACAGGATTGGTACATACAATAAAAACAAAGTGTGGCATCTCTTCCATGTTCTTAGACTTTGTGATTTCAAAGTATGGTGCGGAGACTGTAGCTTCCACATACACATGTTATTATACCCCCTACATGCAGACATATTGTCATAAAATAATAGGTGCCACACATTATAGTACGCACTGTTATGGTGATGTCTCATGCTTTACTCGCACATACACATTGTAATGATGGAGAACGTTTATATCTCTAGATCCATTTTATATATCTGTAGAGTGACCCATGTAGCAGGAAGGTTCCATATACACACAAAGACACAGGCTAAGTATTGTACAACACACGTGATCCTGAATAGACAATAAATGTAGGTGAAATATTGAAGCTGTCTGGCACTGATGGTTTCATCACACCTGACATGGATACAGAACTGACCCAATATTGCTGTCAAGTCGCCACCTGCACAGAACTCCACCAGTATCTAAGCAAGAAAAAAAAAAGAAGAAACAGCCATAGCCCTACCGCACATAATTCCATGTGACTATACCATCTCCAAGTTATAATATTACAAGGCTATTATATATCCCCTCATTCCATCACTGCTTCCATCAAGTTAGGACGTAGAGAATTGTACCGTGTTAGCCATAGATGAAAGTGAAGACATCTTGGTATAAAATAATACCTTTATTGGCTAACTAAAATGATTGAAAATGCAAGCTTTCGAAGCACTAGGCTTCTTCCTCAGGGATGATACCTCAAGTTAGGACATAATAATCTAGATGCCATATATAACATTTCTAGTGTGGTCTATTGGTTTGTATCCACTTGTTGTAATATGACCAAATTCAATTGTATCATTCAATGTGATTTCACTTACCCAGAGCTGCTTTTCCCAGTACACTGCCCCCAGCAGTGTGAGAATATTGGGGTGCTGGCACTGGCCCAGAATATTAATCTCTGCCACATGGTCTCGAGAGCATCTTCAGATGGAATGTCCAACACCTTCACTGCAGCCCAGTTCTTGGTTAGTTTGTGTTGTGCCTGCAAACACAACTTCATTATACATGAATGGACAGTTCCCTGGTCATCTCTAACTAGTCCTGGGATGGGTCATCAAAGGGAACATTCACCCAGCTCTTTGTTGTTGTATAAAAAAACACAAATGTCCAGAATACAAAGGTAATTCCCCCAATGGCTTAATAAACAGATACTGTGACAAATTATTAATAAGAGAAGCAGTCAAAATTTTTTTTTTTATCTCAGGTGCATCACCAAGAAATAACCATTATATATATCAAATATCCCCCATGAATATCCAATGAACCATTCATTATTATTATTATCATAATAATGGTGATAGGCATTCTGGGGGCACTCGAATTCTGAAACATTGTGATGTGTCTCCTTACAGAATATACAATATTTCAAATTGTATAATTATGAAGAGATGATCTAAAATCCATAACCATTGTTATATACAGAAGGATGCCTCACACCAAGCTGTATCCATCTAAAGTAAAGCAAGGCCCCCCTTTTCTGGGCACTTACAGCTACAGTACCAATTGTTTTTATTGGTTAGTCTGCCCATCAGGAAAACGCGGTCAAAATTACTATTTTTACTGCCCCAGGTGGTGTAACCAGTACAATCTGAGCTACGAGTTACAGTTTACTTCAATATAAATAAATCCAATCCTTAAAAACTGTGTTTAGGCAGTTTCCTTTGTCTTATGTTCTACTTTGTTAGAAACCACCCGTGACAAATGTGCAATTACAGAACAAACCGAGGGGGGCAGCTACTATTTCACATCAATGTGTTTAAGACGTTTTATTAAGTCAACCATCCAAATCCATTGGGGAAAACTGAAAGTAGTTCTTGTTTAAGTGAGTAAAAATTTAGAATTTATGGTATTGATAAGTGAACTGGAGTGTGTCAAAAGCAAAGTGCTTTAGGTACAGGGATAAAAAGGAGGCCAAAATATTTTGATCTGTTGCCCTAGTTACATTTTGAAGATTAGAATGCGCAGTTCAAAACCGGCAAATCTGATAAGATGGAGGAAACCAATCACTTTATGTCTATCCCCTCCTGGTTTCACTGGTTTCAGCATGCTCAGTGAGATGTGAGAAAAAAGTCATTAAAGTGAAAACAAGTACAGTATAATAAGTTGAAATTGGTATGAAAATAGCAATAGACAACATTTCAGTGAAGCAAAAGGTAATCACTAGAAGATTATGATGACCAACACAATAAAATCATCACATACTGTCATAACCTTCCTTTTACTAAACTGGCAAAAGCTAACATGGAAAATGGCAATCTGTTTATAATGTGCATAATGTGACTAACCGTATCAAATATTACAAGAATCTGTATTACAAGACACCAGCTTATTAGACATGTCAAGGATTTTGTCATGTTTGTAAATATGCTCTTTTTTCCCAAGCTCCTATGCTGTTTGTAACATGCTTTGTACAGTATATCTCATTTGGTACCACCCCATTGCCTTGAATAGGGCTGACATTACCAGCTGCAAAGAACTATGGGAAAGAGTAGCAGAATGTTTACTAATAATTATTTTTCTTTATTTTACAACTCCCCAGTCATAAATCTGTCCTCTCTCCTCGCTATGTTTATTGTGAAATTGGTTTAATTACTATATTTACTAAAGCCTGATCTCAGGTTATTTTAGTGTTCTAGTAAGCAAAAGAGCCTAAAGCTCAAATCTCAATTGGGGAATAGAAATAGCACAAGCTAGCACGGATATGTGGGTGCATCCCTGGACAAGTAATACAAGTACCAACTGCAAACAAAATGGAAACAGGGACCAGGTTGCACTTGGGTTTAAAGCCCACAGGCACTCCAACTGCAGATTGTGCTGCAATGAACATAAGGGGAGGAAACCACCTCATAAATCGAGCTCAGAGCGGGGGTCGACGCCAGCCACCAATTATATCAAAAGCAAAATCTTTATTTAGCCATAACTATAAACAAACCCTCAACCCTAAAAAGAACCCCACTGGGCAGTGGCTCCTCCCCAACCCATTTAGCTCCACAAATCACAAAAATAATAAAACCCAAAAGTAGAATTTATATAAATATTTACAAAATCCTAGATAAATATAATATTAATAATAAGGTGAAAGCCCTGTATTGGTTAAGTTTAGTCCAAGTCTCAGTTCAAAATGCAAAGGCCAAATTGCCAATTTGTAACGTGTGGGCAGTAACATAAAATCCTTAGCAATCCTGGCTAGATAAACTATTATATATCATGGACCTGACAGAAGAGGTGGGCTTATCTCTTAACTGTTTGCAGTTATTTTAGTGTTCTCCATTATTTCCCACCATATTACAACTTTGCTGTAACAATTTGTAACCACTAACCAGATACGAGCCGTTGTTGATATTCAGGGACATTTATAACTTCCATGGTAATGACCAAGACCATTGGATCTTGTTTAATAAGGTATTTTAATTAATGGTACTCTTATGGGGGAGGGAGGGTGGTTTTTTTGCTCAAAAATAGTAAGAAAAGGGTTACTTACATTTATTTCTAAGGGACTAATTACGTAACATAGAATACGTCATTTATTGTGAAATGATGGGAGGGAACTGGCAAACATTCTTGGCCTGCTTTCAGGACACTAATTGACAATTGTTCGTTTCATCCTGTAGCATAATTATTTTTAATGAGACCAACAGTATCTGGTGTGTGTGAGCAGCAAGCCAGATAATGTGCCGGAATAATTGTGGTTTCGTTCAATATCTGCCAATACAGGAAGGAAATCTTGCTTGCAAGTGTGTTTGTGTATCTGCGAGTATAAAACCTAATCTGAATCAGCGGTTGCTGAGATTGTATCATATGTTCTGGTTTGTAGATCTCTGCATGTTATTACATCCCAACCCATCTAAATAGGTAATACCCCAAAACTGCAATAGTTTTAAAGATAGAGATGTAAGTCTAACTTGAAATGATGATGTTCTGTTACCTCTCTTTCTGATTCCTCTCCAGTTGCACGTCATCATGAATGTATCAAAGACATCGAGCAAATGACTGAATAAAATTCCCATAGCTGCCTCCTCTGAGTATGTAAAAGCTTGGAAAAAATCTTTGGAGAGCTTGAAGAAGAGGCACAAACATTTTGAGAGGCAGTGGAAGGGGGAAAGGAGGGACATCATTTTACTGCAATAAATTAGCCCTATGTCTATGCTTGTGAAGGTTCTCATTCATCCAGTCATGGTATATCTGTTTTATTCATTAGATCAACTGGACTTGAAATGTAGTTCTTGAAGACGTTTCACTAGTCATCCGACTAGCTTTCTCACAGATGACTTGTACACGAATCTGTGGCAATTATGTACCCTGGAAAAATCCCAATTAGCAATCACAGCCAGGTGTTAAGGGTGTGATTGGTAGTGGCTAAGAGGTGTTATAGGAACGCCAGAGTAAGGTGTTAAAACCATTGTACATGGCAGACAGTTGGTGTCGAACCCCCCCCTCTATTTAGGCTTGGTTTCTTTATTTCAAAAATGGCCTCCTTAACACCTCTCTTCACCAGTCACAAGAAAAGCGACATCATATATGCAGTGCAGTGCAGTGAAGATGCTCTGATTTGTATGTGGGGAGACCAAAACAGAACGCATCAACGTATGGCCCAGCCAAGAGCCAATTCCTCGGGTCAGGACTCACCGTGTATCTGCATCTTAAGGATAAAGGACATACCTTGAAGATTGTAATGTAACATACTGGCGAAGGAACGTGACTGGTTCAAGAGAGGTGTTTAAGGAGGCCATTTATGTGAAAATAAAGAAACCAAGCCTAAATAGAGGTGGGGGGGTTCGACCCAACTGTGCCATTTACATGCTGTTTTAACACCTTACGTGGGCGTTCCTATAACACCTCTTAGCCACTATCCAATCACACCCTTAACACCTGGCTGTGATATGCTAATTGGGATTCCAGGGTACATAATTGCCACAGATTCTTGTACAAGTCATTCTGAATTGAGAAAGCACATCGTGTGGACTAGCGAAACGTCTTCAAGAATACATTTCAAGTCCAGTTGATCTAATTGAATACAACAGATGCCCTATTCTATTATTTTACCTATATATAACTCTTCATTTGAGGGGTTAACTTCCAATTAAAGTGACAGTTATAGTATCCCTGTACCAACCAGAACTACAGTATATGTATTAATACAAATAAGTCTCAATATTATATAGTTACCCATACCGATCAGAACTACAGTATATGTATTAATACCAGTCATTCTCAATATTACTGTATATAATATCCCTGTACCAACCAGAACCACAGTATATGTATTAATACCAGCAATTCTCAATATTATATAGTACCCCTGTACCAACCAGAACTACAGTATATGTATTAATACCAGTAATTCTCAATATTATATAGTATCCCTATACCAACTAGAACTATAGTATATGCATTAACACCAGTCATTCTCAATATTATATAGTATCACTGTACCAACCAGAACTACAGTATATGTATTAATACCAGTAATTCTCTGACAGCCATCCATGATGCACAGCTCTATCCCATTCCCCATAGTGCCCATGCCTTTCAGTGTGGCATAGGAGTGTAGGTAGGATAATGACAGCCCTTCATGATGTACAGCCCTGTCCCCTTTTGTAGACATGTTTTGGCTTTGTGGTTAAAAAATTTCACAGATGAAATCTACTGCCCATGAACTTGGTCACTCTCTCCTCTCTCTCTCTCTGTCTCTCTCTCCTCTGCCTATGTGGCTCGCTCTCCTCTCCCTCTGTCTCTCTCTACTCCCTCTGTCTCTCTCTCCTCTCTCTGTCTCTCTCTCTCTGTGTCTTTCCTGTCTCTGTCTGTCTCTCTCTCTCCTCTCTCTGTGTGTGTGTCTCTCTCTCTGTCTCCCTCTCTCTCCTTGTGTGTCTCTCTCTGTCTCTCTCCTCTGTCTCTCTCTCTGTCTCTCTCTCACTGTCTCCCTCTCTCCTCTCTCTCTGTCTCTCTCTCTCCTCTGTCTCTCTCTCGCCCTCTTTCTGTGTGTGTCTCTCTCTCTCCTCTCTGTCTCCCTCTCTCTCCATCTCCCTCTCTCAACCTCTTTCCCCCACGATCGGGCAATTGTCATGTTTCTGCATGCAACATTGGAGGTTTACGGCCAATTCGATAATTTAGAGGGTTACAGAACAATACATTCGAGGTTACCGAACGATACTTTACTGGGTTACAGAACAATACATTCGAGGTTTACAGAATGATAATTTAATTTATTGAATTTACTAAAAGTCCCTTAAAAAGTTTGAAAGAAAAACCTCAATCCCTCCCAAGCGCCCCCCCCCCCCCACTCCTAAAGAATCAGTTGGACAACTCCCTGTACCATTTGTCCTGACTCATAGTTAAAAATTTCTGATTCCCTAAATTCAGTCCACATCACCTCCCGCTAATTTCTGTGGCCTAGCCTAAAGTAAGACCACTCTGCAAGAAGTGTATCTTCCCATTGTCCATGCCAAAGTGAGTGTGTGGTACATATAAGTTTACTTTTTGACTACCAGATGTGAGGGACCAAGCGGTTCAGGTCCTCACCCTGGGTTACTTAAAGGGTATCTCTATCTATAATATAACGTTTTTCTGTATTGTAGGGACCCTAGCCCACCCCAACCGCTATATTGTTTTGCTAAAAAAATAATCAGGAAAGTACCCCCCATTCTGATCCGACCCTATGCTTGCAGGAAATTGCAGGCAGGGGGCCAGAACGGCAGCCACGTCTGTGTTTGGCTGAGAGGCAGCTAATCTGCATCTGCTAATCTGCATTCCAGGTTACTGAACGATACATTCGAGGGTTAACAAAATCAAAGGATTCATTCAGGGTACCAAAATCAAAGGACAAATGATATGGAACCGCACAATCGTCCGTGTTTTACCAATGGACCCGATCACAAATTCGTCTGATTTGGATGAATGGGCGACCAAGCCTGGTTGCAGACAGCCACACCACACCATCATATATTTATGGATCGGTTGTCGGCTGGAAATATCTGCAGTGTGTGGCCAGCCTTAGATAACACGATGTTCTACTTCTCCTGGGCCCATCATTTGTTATGTGGATTGTTACATAGATTGTTACATGTAATTGAGCTGTGTGTGCAAGCAGCATTGTATGTTTCAAAAATGTACCAGTCTGCCCTGTGATTGACAGCAACATAGAGAACTGTATCAACATTAACCCTGCAGCTGATTGCTGAGAGTTTATATACAATACTTCCTGCACCTTCCCTACTTGATGGGCATTGTGAGCAGGAATAGGGACATTACCCTTTCAGTCCAGCAGAATTCACCACTTTGCGTGTGTTAACTGCCAGAAGAATTTTCAGATTTTAGACACATTGTGTTCAGTCAAAGTTTACAGTAGGAAACACCCCAGTAAATCAGGAAATTATCAGTTTTTTCAGCACAAGTTCTTTACATGGTACAAAAATTTTGTACCATTCCAGAAATTTTACTGGAATTATGGGTAAAATATGTAAAAAAAATAAAAATTAGCAATTTTTCATGGATTTTCACATTTTTACTATCTGGACCGATTTACATGCTGTAAAGTTTTGTTTTGGAGCACTTATTTGGGCCAAATAATATAAAAAGTTAGTTTTGGGGTGGACTTGCCCTTTAAGGTTACACACAAATATACTGTTTTTCTAAAAGCTCTGATACTCCCGAGACACCGATACCAATATAGGTGGTACCAGAATATGTAGGTCCCTATTCTTGAAGGTGCAGTTTTAGACCCCACAAACTAAAACTGCACCTTCAAGAATATTACACCAACGTAAAATGTATAACCACTTCTGACGGTTGACATAGAATATCTTCCAAATAAACTAAATATCCCCACAAGTGAGATATTTTTGAAACTACACACCCGCAGGTTTTTATGAGTGTGGTAAGTTTCGATCAAATGCAGATACCCGGACGCAGCTCTTCGTCAAATTGTAAGTTACTTTCTCACATTTTCCTTTATTTCCTCAACTGTAAAATCAGAGACAAAATCAAATGCGATTTCAGCTAAAACTGTGGAGGAAATTCAAACGCATCACAAATATGAAAGCCTAACACCTCCCGAATAAAACGCTAATGCCACATTCATGTGTATACCCAGAGACTGGGTACCAACTAACCAGAGCGACCAATGCCAAATGTCAGTAACAGAAAAATAAATTAGCCAGCTTTGCATTTAAACAGTCTGCAGTTTTTCCCAAAAAACACCCCTCAACCTAGAAATCCCCCCACAACTATATATTCCTGAAATCTACACACCTTCGGCTATGTAACACGTAGTTCGTTCATTCATACCACCATGGTGTGGCGCAGTTCTTTGTAGAAGTTCGCACTTTTCGCAGATTTTTAAAAAAATTAACATCAAACAACATTCAAAGGGTAAAATCATGTCAAAACCTCATGGAATGTAAAAAAAAGTTACTAAATATTAATCTCCCAATGTCCTGAATCAAACGGTATGCCATGTAACGCTGTAGTTCGTTCATTCATACCCCAACGTTGTGGATGCAGTTCGTCGTAGAAGGTCGCACTTTTCTGAAAAAATTCAAAAAACACTTCAATGGTAAAAATCAGCCAAAACTTCATGGAATGTAAAAAATATGTGTGGTTACACACGTGGACGTGGAATCGAAAAGCCACGAAGGGAGACATTGCACGATGGCTCAGAAAAAGCGAAAATATTTAGCCAACTCCGAGTTTGAACAGTCTGCAGTTTTTTTCCACAAAAACACCCCACACAACTATATATTCCCAAATCTACACACTTTCAACTATGGAATGCTGTTATTTTTTCATTCATACCATCAGTGGTGTGGGCGCAGTTCTTCGTAGAAGTTCCACTTTTCGCAAGTTTCTGAAAAAAATTAAACAAAATCCACTTTCGAAGGTAGAAATCATGCCAAATCCATGAAATGTAACAAAAATTACCAAACATCAATCTCCCAAATGTCCTGAATCAAAAGGTATGCCATATGCATGGTTACACATGCGTACGTGGAATTGACTAGCCACAAGTGAGCCAAATCACGTGGCCTAATTACAGCAACTTTTCAGATTTGTCAGACTAAACGCCCCTCTATATTAGAAATACCCCCCAAAACTAATATTCTTCGAATCTACATGCCTTCAGCTATGCAATGGTGTCATTCTTTTATGCGGTGCACACAGAGACGTGGAAACCACTAGCTCAAATCGTACACATGCCCAAGTGCAATTACAAGAAAAAAATCAAAGTGCTCTGTAATTTGAACAGCCTACGCTTTTTCAAAGAAACAGCCCGAAACTTGGAAATCCCCTCCACAAACTATATATTTTTGGATTCTCACACACTTCACTTACGTAACATTTTCATGTTTTCATACATACATGAAGAATTCCAGACATAGTACTCCATAGAACTCGGTGCTTTTAGGAGTTTTTGAAAAATAAAATAAGGGATTCAAAGTTTGAAATCCTACCTAACCCACTTGACAAGCAAAAAAAAACCCGCTAATTCTCCCACATGTCTTGAATCAAACGTTATGCCATATGCGTGGGTGCATACAGAGATGTGGCCACCAACTAGCTCACTGGGACGCATGCAAAAGTGCAATTACAAGAAGAATCAAAGTGTGCTGTAATTTGAACAGCCTATTCAACTTGGAAATACCCCCCACAACTATATATTTTGGAATCTAACACACTTCAGCTACGTAACGGGTCATGCTTTCGTATATACGAGTTGTTATTCATAACTCAGTGCTTTTATGAGATTTTGTAAAAAAATAAAATAAGAGGACTCAAAGGTTGAAATCCTACCTAAACCCACTTGGCAAGTAAAAAAACCCCACTAAATGGCAATCTCCCACATGTCCTGAATCAATCGTGTAGTCCATATGGGTGGGTGCAAACAGAGACAGGGCCACCAACTAGTCAAATGGGACCCTGTGCAATTGCAATTACAAGGAAAAAAATCAAAAAACGCCACACCACCACCACCACCCCCCCCCACACAACTCCCCCTTTTAGTGGTATTTTAGTGAAAACCAGTTAGTATGGAGAGTTTTTGCACACTTTATGATCCTAAAAATTCAATCCTTTTTTTTTGGTACCTCTGCAAAATTTCCTACTAAAATAGGCTTAGTTTCCCTTGAAATTGAACAAATAATGATCTGCGTTTACTTTACACATATCACCGGGGACATTGGGAAGCTTGAAGAAGCCAAAGTTTTTTCAATTTATAGTTTTAGGTAAAAAAAAGAAGCAGCCAGATACATTCTGAGGTGTTCAGAGACATACTGTCTGCTCAAACCCGCTAAATGCAGTCAAATTACTTTGGTGGCATTTCATGAAACAGATGGACAATGACCAAAATATACAGCCAAAAATATACAGCCAAAGCAACCCAGGAGTTTATACTGTAAAAGCAAAGAGTGGAAAATTCTTGAATGGCCAAGTCAGTTACTTGATTCTAACAAATTGAGCATGCTTTCACGTGCTAAATTTCGGAAAGAACAAACACAACTGAAACCGCTGCAGTAAAGGCCTGGTAGAGCATTAAAAAGGAGGAAACTCAGAATCTGGTGATGTCTAGAAATGGACAAACTCAAACTATTCGAACAAGTTTGTTTTTCTGGACTCGCGGCTATATTTTTGATAATTATCGTGAATTCGATAATTATTGTATTTATGGGCCTTTCACTATTATAGAATTATCGTTCACTAACTCTCGAAAGTATTGTTTTTGTTTCGGTACCCTTGAATGTACGGATCATTATTGCTAACCCTAGAATGTACCGAATTTCCTTTTCGGTAACCCTTTGGGCTGTTTTCAAATGTATCGTTCGCTAACCCTCAGTAATCCTTGAAAGTATTGTTTGATTTCGGTGACAGTGTCATGTTCCCCAGACCATTTTTCCAGGTGCCACAGCCATTTACAGTAATTTACCATTGTTAGTTTATCTGTAAATCATCCAACTTTTCAACTTTCACTCCCCCATTGACTTTAATGGGTCTGAATTCGAACTTTCGAACTTTTACTGAAGTTCAAACGGACCAAACTTTATGCAGTTCACCATGTCCATGAGTTCAAGACTTCAGGCTGTCATTGCCAGAAAAGCGTTTTCAACCAAGTATCAGAAATAAACATTTTATTCCAGTTATTTCCTTTGTCCAATTACTTTTGAGCCCCTAAAATGAATGGAAATGAAGGGGGTGTTAAAAAAATGCTTTCGTTGCTCCCATTTTTATGCAATTGTTCTGTTCACCCTATTGAATTAAGTCTGCCACCTGCATCTGAGTTGTTTCATAATAAATTCATTGTGGGTATGTACAGAACGAACCAAAATTAGAAAAAAGTTGTTTCTTCCAAATATTTATGGACAAAACTGTATATTATATATATACAGAGCAATGGTTATATATATCTTTATACAGAACATTCAATTGATGTCCCCATACAGGGTCTGATGTTATTGCCTCCCTTTACTGTAGTAAAAGGAGCCGGTAATGGACATTTCCATCTTGCCCGATACAACAATATTCAGCGATTCTGTCAGATCCTTCTTCAGTGTCACAGCTTGACTTTGTAGACATAATGATCATGTAGCAAAATTTGGATTTCTCAGTAAAACAGAATGTTAGGCTAGGTACACACAGACAAACTTTTCGTACGACTGCAACGAGCAGCCAGCCGGGACAAAGCACTGTTGTCCAAGTAAATGTTTCCTAAGGACCGCATGATTGCAGTGATTTACCATCATGAGGACCGCCTCTTTGCCCGATCTGCCGGCAAAATCACCTCAGATTTTTCGGTCTGACCGTTACATGGAAATATCGGTCAGTGGGCTCAAAAATTTGCTTGTGTTACCCAGCCTTAGTGAATATACTTTATAACAAAAGTAAGGTGATATTCCGATTGGCAACTGGGATGATAAATATGGAACGTAGACAAAATATAATATTATTATATGATTCATATAACCATAATAGAATACATGGATGTATTTGGTCAGGAACTACATAGTGTGCTTTTTCAGTGGTTACCCATTCAGGAATCCCCACCTTGAAAACACTGCGCTTGCCCCTGAGGTCAGCCCTACAGTTCACCAGCCAGTGTCACATAACAGTGGCTGGTAACTGAGAGGCTGATTTTTTTTTTAATTCGGGTTATTAAGTGACAATATAAAACTGTAACGCTTTTACAAGAAATGGTTATATCTTAACATCATTGGTTATATAATGATAGACATTTACTTATAATTGTCACTATATTGAACAGTGATTAAGATTACAGTGAACTTATAAGAAAGGAAACAAAAGGATAGACTCATGTGACTCATGTGTTTCAATAAAAATAAAACATCTGGCAATAAGATCTATATCAGCTTCTTGGTGTGCAGTCATGACGCATTGTTCTTATAGTTCCACGTTTTAAAGGTAGTCAAAGGTGATTTGCACAATTTCCGCTGAATTTCTCAGGGCAAGTCCTGTTTTGGTATAATATCTTTCATATTGTTGGGTATTGTTTATAAGTGTAAACAGTCAAGTATCCCAATACGCAACTACTCTTTACATTGGTACTGGTAGATGCATTATACAGCTACACACTGGACCACCTTCCCTCAAAATCGATACATTTTCGGCAGCCCATTGACTGGTACATACAAGTTGCCCACAGTGACTGGTACATACAGTTGTCCACAGTGACTGATACATACATAAGTTTCCCACAGTGACTGATACTACATAAGTTTCCCACAGTGACTGGTACATACAAGTTTCCAACATTGACTGGTACATACAAGTTGCCCACACTGATTGGTACTACAAGTTGCCCACACTGATTGGTACATCAAGTTGCCCACACAGACAGGTACATATAAGTTCCACAGTGACTGGTATTACAAGCTTTATCTAACTGTGGCTGTGGCAGGACATGTGGTAGCAGACAGGTAGAGGCAGGAGGATCAAATCACAGATACTGAGTCATGCTTCTTGCGCAAAGGGGGAAACTTTTCCCCCTTTCATTTTCTTCTTTTAACACGGGCCGGCGCCTGCGAAAAAAAGATCCTTTGTATTTTCAAACCAAACCAATTAAATGAATGCTTAGGCTGTTTTCCAATAGATGTAAATTTCCATCCTAAGGATAGGTCATAGCAGACCAGAAATTACTTTGCTATGTTGCAGACCTTCCTGTCTGCAGTTTATATGATTACGTGTGGAAAATAGTAGGTCCCATGTGACCAATCGAACAACAGAGACTACAACACACATAAATTTGTATACAATGTATCGGTCTTAAGGAAAGGCATTACTTATCTATGTTATCTAGCCTTGCATTTACTGGTAATGTTTTGACATTATCACTTCAAAAAGAACAACATATTCTGTAGTCTATCGCCTGTTTTTCTTTGGGGATTTTCCCTTTTTTCCAAGCTATTTTGTCTATCGTCATTGTTTAGTAACCTAATTTCTTATCAATTTATTATTTGCACTTATTAAATATTGTGATAGATTAAAGCCAAGGTGTGGTGAATTTTACAGAGGATTGCACAAGCTTTGTTGGAGTATCCCACAGAATGGTCATGTGATTTTAAGGAAAGCCTCCAGTCACTGCCAAAATATGTTGCAACCAAGGAGTAATACAGAAAGTGAAACTAACTCAAGCTGTTTAAATGAAAACACATTTTTAAGCTTGATTCAGATACAAAACCCTAAATCTGAGGATTTGCTATGTATTGCCCCTTCTCAAATGAACTGAAAAAAAAGATTAAGGGCATGTCCACCCACTTGAGCATGTAACGGAACACCTCCAAGCGCAGGTTCCGTTTTACTCACATTTACCAGAGATGCTCCCAGACTGTGTAAAGAGCCTTACAAACAGTGACGTCACGGCCAATGGTGGAGCTAGGGAAAACACATTTTATTATACACCATATTTAATGCTAGTGGCATCACAGGGAAATGTTTCACGGCCGCGATGTGCAGCGGTAATTTAAACTATCTTCGCGCGATACTGCGCGGTAAGTACATACCGCCATGAATCCCGGAGCAGGGGGCTGGGAGAAGATGCCAGGAAAGGATCGCAGCAGGTGGTCACGTTTTTAAAATGCTTGGTTTACATGTTTTACATTAACCAATCAGATTTTCATTCTGTTTAATGTAAAAATTAAACCAAGCATTAAAAAATTGACCATTAAAAATCAGAACGGATTAGGGTTTTTTGCAAACCTATATAGAGGTGCACTCCGCCGCGACCTACGCCATCGCAGTAATGCTGAAGAAAGAAGTGGCTGGCAACATCGGCTCCGCTGAGGCCGGTGGTTTCCAGCAGGCTCACTGGCGGCCGCAGTGAGCTTGCCTGGCATTGGCGACCTCTAGGTGTTGCCACCCCTAAGAGGTTGTGACGGATCTAGACGCCGGCAACATCGGTCTTTTTGAGGCTGCCACCATCTGATGGGGGTACCCCTGGCAGCCGCAGGGGTACCTCTCGGGGGTCGGCGGCCCAGCAGAGCTGGTGTCGCCAGTGGAAGAAAGAAGATGCCGCCAAAGGGCTCATTTAAGAGCCGCTCACTGGGGGTCCAGCTGCGGGACCCCCGCCAAACGCACTTCTCTGCCGCAAGGGCCCTTATAAGGCGGGGAGGGGTCCTGGTTCGAGCTGCGGGACCAATAAGCTCCAAAGGCTCTTGTTAGAGCCACAAGGGCACTTGTAAGTGCTGCAAAGGCCCTGATAGGGCCGGGGAAGAGGGTCCCGGCTCGAGCTGCGGGACCCCTTAAGCCCCAAAAGGCACTTTTCAGTGCCCCCCGCGAGGGTCCCTCCACCCCCTCAATGGGCCCTTCCCTCCCCGAGAGAGTATGGGATGGGGGGCTGGGAAGGGGTCGCGGCGGGTACACCCACGCCGCCCTCGCCCTCTGTGGTAACTATGCGAAGTTAACGAGGCAACTTTTCCCGGCCATTTTTGCGCATTGGTAAATCGCGTTTTAACGATTTTACGAAATGACGGGAAACTAGGCCGCGAAAAGTTACCGCTCGTTTATAAATATGCCCCAATATCTCTTATCTCAAATAGTAAGGACAGACCCTATAGACCCCTCTATAACACTCACCTCCCTTGAGACCCCAATATACATACTATCAGTCTCATAAACCCTAACAATCTAAAAAATCATTTGATGAATGATATAGCAAAACAATCACCTTTATTAACTTGTCACACAATATAAATTATATAAATAATAAAATCGGGCATCCCCGAAAGCGGCTAAAAAGGTCCCAACAGTCCTGATATCGGAGTAAAGCATAGTGTAAAGTCCGAAAATAGTTCCTGCTGTATTGGTAATCCGACAGGATAGATGATAAGATAAGTCACAATTGGGAGATACGCACTGTGGACACAGGTTACCATTCCTAAGTTCCTTACCGGGACTTTTAACGTGCACTATGTGCCACTACACAAGGTAAAAGAGTACTCACGGACCCATTGTACTTTAACGGCCCTCCTCTCCATTTAAAGTTTGAGACCCGCAGGACACACTCCATCTCCGGTACTCAGGATTCTGACCGACGTGTGTTTTGCCAAAATCTCGCGCTTCTCGTCAGGTCTCACAATATATTTTGCAGTTTATTACTTGCATTTCTATAGATATTTAAAGGGAATCTCCCCCCAAACTTAAAATCTCATATAAAGTAAAGCCCCCCCAACCCTAAACGCTATCTTTAAAACTTTAAAAAACACCTCTAAATATACTTACCCACCTTGGCTACCTCAGTCATGGCCTCTTCTGCTACTTCCATGTACGGAAGAGCAAAGATGCCAGTTCGGCACCATGTCTAATTGGCTGAGGGGTGTAATTATGTAAGTAAATTACGGTCTGATCTTACCATTTTATAGGTATCATTTAGGGTTGGGGGATCCAGAGGGGGAAAGGGAGGGGGAGGTCCACTGCACATGCCTGAGTCCTCTAAGGAGGCAGAAGTAGAACCGGATTCCGCACAGAGAGGCTTCTACTCCTTACTTTTCTGGACTTTCATGAGGCAATGCTGGACAACCACAAGGAGTAAAAGAGAAAGGTAAGAATTTGTTAACACTACACAATGGGGCAAATTTTAGTTTGGGGGTGGACATGCCCTTTAAGTATAAAATCTTGCCTTCATTCCGGCAGAGTAAGCTGGCTCCTCCCTTCATCGCAGTCAATCAAGGATTGACAATGACATCACAGCCAATGATTGACTGCTGTTTCACCTGCAGCCTCCTCTGCACATGTTCATGCTTATTAAAACTCATTGAGCAGAGGGAGGCAGCAGATACCTTTGCCAGAAAGGAAAGAACTTATCATTAAATATCTGATTACAAATGCATTTAATAAACTAAAAAAATGTAAAAATACACTAAAGCTAGGTACACACAGTAAATATTTTTAAAAATGACAGACAGGATCTGCAAGATCCTGTGTATAAGTTTTCAAAGATCGGGCTACACACAGTCCCGAGCGCTCTCCCTATTCATGCATAGGGAACTCTTGGAACTGTGTGTTCCCCTCTGCCGCGGTAGGAGTCTACCGCAGCTGAGGGCATTTAGGACTTTCATGTCCGATCTACCCAACGTCGTCGGTCGCGCGCTTGTTCGGAAAAGCAGCCACACAGTGCTGATAAAGCTGTTGGATCCGGTATCTGGGCTTATCTGTATTTATTTATCTGTACCTAGCTTTAAGGGTTGAGGGCAGATAACTGACAAGTCACCAGTTTTTTGCTTTAAGGTTGTAATCCAAGGCATTGGATTTTTAGGGCTATTTGCTATTTTTGCTACATAAAGAGTACAGTAATTCCTTGGTCCACTACTAAAATTCAGATTGCATCTTGCCATCTACATTCCAAAGGCCGTCAATTCAGGTGGCACCACTGCCTGCATTGTGTTCCTGTCCGATATTGGAACGCATGCGATCACCATTTTTGGTTTGGATCTTATGCATTTCGATATATAGCCATTGTAGAAAAGGCAAACGTAAGTTTAAAGGAAGTGTTCTCAGAAATGACATATTTTACAAACTTCAGTATAATAAACCCCCCTTTCCCCACCCCCAGGATCCCTTCTTATGAAAAAAGTTCTGCTCGTTTTTGGGGGTGTGCCTCCACTCCTCACTTTTTTTTTCCATCTGCAGTATTAGCATGTTATAACCCCGCCCCCTTTGACCCCATGACTAATAGACTGTTCCCTCCTTCACGTGCACTTTTTTTGCTGCATAAGGGCTAGGCCACACTGAAACGCAAACGCAAACGCATATCGCAATCGCATGCGATTCATGTGCGATTTTTTTGCGTTTGCGCTTGCGATTTCTTCAATAAGTATAGGAAATCGCATGCGATTGCGATTAAAAATGAGAACGCAAAACGCAAACGCAAACGCATCGAAAAGCGCGTTTTTTTTGCGTTGCGTTGCGCGTTTTCAATAATTTTGAAAATCGCAAGCGCAATCGCAATCGCAAACGCGCGCAAACGCAAAAAAAACGCAGCATTGTGGCCTACCCTAGAGTTGCTGGCACCAGAGAGGGGTTATCATCACACAGCTCATCTACTGAACTTAGGGATCACTGACAGACAACTTACACCTCACTTGGTATTGAATAGTGAAATAATATATGTATTTATTACTGTTTATATTGATTCTATGTTTGTATATAGCAGTGTGTTACTGTGAGTATGTCTGTGTATAACTGTGTAAATCTGTCTGTGTTTGTGTGTCTGTCAGTGTGTTTGTGTAGCTGTGTGAGTCTGTCAGTGTGTTTGGTGTAACTGTTTTCAGTGTGGCATAGTAGTGTAGGTAGGAGAGAGACAGCCACCCATGTTGCACAGCCCTTTCACTTCCCCATAGTGCCTGTGCATCGCTTCAGTGTGGCAATAGTGTAGGTAGGAGACGCCACCCATGTGCACAGCCCCATAGTGCCTGTCATCGCTTTCAGTGTGGCATAGTAGTGTAGGTAGAGACAGCCACCCATGATGCCAGCCCCATAGTGCCTGTGCATCGCTTTTAGTGTGGCATAGTAGTGTAGGTGGAGGAGCCGCCACCCATGATGCCAGCCCCATAGTGCCTGTGCATCGCTTTCATTGTGGAATGTAGTGTAGGTAGGAGACAGCCACCCATGATGCACAGCCCCATAGTGCCTGTCATCGCTTTCAGTGTGGCATAGTAGTGTAGGTTAGGAGACAGCCACCCATGATGCACAGCCCCATAGTGCCTGTGCATCGCTTTCAGTGTGGCATAGTAGTGTAGGTAGGAGACAGCCACCCATGATGCACAGCCCCATAGTGCCTGTGCATCGCTTTCAGTGTGGCATAGTAGTGTAGGTAGGAGACCGCCACCCATGATGCACAGCCCCATATGGCCTGTGCATCGCTTCATTGTGCATGTATGTAGGTAGGAGACACCACCATGATGCATAGCCCCATAGTGCCTGTGCATCGCTTTCAGTGTGGCATAGTAGTGTAGGTAAAGACAGACACCATGATGCACAGCCCCTAAGTGCCTGTGCATCGCTTTCAGTGTGGCATAGTAGTGTAGGTGAAGAAAGGCAACCACCCTGGTGCACAGCCCTATCCCATTCCCCATAGTCCCTATGCATCGCTTTCAGTGTGGCATAGTGTGTAGGCAGGATATGACAGCCATCCATGATGCACGCTCTATCCCATTCCCCATAGTGCCTGTTCATCGCTTTCAATGTGGCATAGTAGTGTAGGTAGGAACGCCACCATATGCACAGCCCCATAGTGCCTGTGCATCGCATTCAGTGTGGCATAGTAGTGTAGGTAGAAGAAAGGCAACCACCATGGTGCACAGCCCATCCCATTCCCCATAGTCCCTATGCATCGCTTTCAGTGTGGCTAGATTGTAGCAGGATAATGACAGCCATCCATGATGTACAGCCCTGTCCCCTTTTGTAACATGTTTTGGCTTTGTGGTTAAAAAATTTCACAATGAATCTACTGCCCATGAACTTGGTCACTCTCTCCTCTCTCTCTCTCTGTCTCTCTCTCCTCTGCCTATGTGGCTCGCTCTCCCTCTCCCTCTGTCTCTCTCTCTCTACTCCTCTGTCTCTCTCTCCTCTCTCGTCTCTCTCTCTCTGTCTTTCCTGTCTCTGTCTGTCTCTCCTCTCTCCTCTCTCTGTGTGTGTGTCCTCTCTCTGTCTCCCTCTCCTCCTTGTGTGTCTCTCTCTGTCTCTCTCCATCTGTCTCTCTCTCTGTCTCCTCTCTCTGTCTCTCTCTCACTGCTCCCTCTCCTCCTCTCTCTCTCTCCTGTCTCTCTCTCTCCTCTGTCTCTCTCTCGCCCTCTTTCTGTGTGTCTCTCTCTCTCTCCTCTGCTCTTCTCTCTGTGTCTCTCCTCTCTCTCTGTCTCTCTCTCTCTCCTCTCTGTCTCCTCTCTCTCCATCTCCCTCTCTCATTGTGTCTCTCTCTCTGTCTCCTCTCCTCTCTCTCTGTGTCTCTCTCTGTCTCCCTCTTCCTTGTTGCTCTCTCTTCCTCTCTCTTCTTCTGTCTCTCTCCCTCTCTCTCTGTCTCTCTCTCTCTCTCTCTGTCTCTCTCCTCTGTCTGTCTCTCTCACTGTCTCCCTCTCTCCTCTCTCTCTCTCTCTCTCTGTGTCTCTCTCCTCTCTCTCTCTCCTGTCTCCCTTCTCCCTCTCCTTGTGTCTCTCTCTCCTCTCTTCTGTCTTCTCCTCTCTCTCTGTGTCTCTCTCTCACTGTCTCCCTCTCTGCTCTCTCTCTCTCCCTCTCTGTGTGTCTCTCTTCGTGTTCCAGGATGGCCGACAATGCAGAAACTTGCCCTTTTAGTGTACTATTGCCTAGACCCATATTGTAGCCTGAAAAAAGAAATTTTACAATCAAAGCAGCATCTGCTTTTAAAGGATCCGTATTGGAATCTTTGGCAAATTGAACAAATTTATTCCACACTCTATAATATTGATTAGAAGTTGAATTTTTTCTCGATTTCAATAATAACTGAACTAGAGAGTCCTGGAAACCTAAAGCTGATAATTTTCTCCTAACTGAACTAGAGAGTCCTGGAAACCTAAAGCTGATAATTTTCTCCTATCAATCTCCAAACCATCAAACTCAAGTTGTTGACCTCCTGATAATATTCAATCTCCAAACCATCAAACTCAAGTTGTTGACCTCCTGATAATATACTGGTCCCTGAGATAGCCAACCCGGAAAGGTCGGAATCCTCCAAGGTTCTTCCATTGCCAAAGAATTGAGGAGTGGAAACCAAGGCCTCCTTGGCCAAAATGGAATGACTGCCAAAACTAACGCTTTTTCTGCCTTGATTTTTTGAAGAACCTTCCAGATCATCGGGATCGGAGGAAATACATACAAGAGACCTTTGGACCAAACTATATGTGGGGTCAGAGGGCCCCGAACTATATGTGGGGTCAGAGTGCCCCGAACTATATGTGGGGTCAGAGTGCCCTGAACTATATGTGGGGTCAGAGTGCCCTGAACTATATGTGGGGTCAGAGTGCCCTGAACTATATGTGGGGTCAGAGGGCCCTGAACTATATGTGGGGTCAGAGGGCCCTGAACTATATGTGGGGTCAGAGGGCCCTGAACTATATGTGGGGTCAGAGGGCCCTGAACTATATGTGGGGTCAGATATGGGGGTCAGAGTGCCCTGAACTATATGGGGGGCAGAGTGCCCTTTACTACATGGGGGTCAGTAGAATTGTAAATGATGGCCCCCCATATAGTTCAGGGCACTCTGACCCCCATATAGTTCAGGGCACCTCTGCCCCCCAATAGTTCAGGGCACTCTGACCCCATATAGTTCAGGCACTCTGACCCCACATAGTCAGGGCACTCTGACCCCACATATAGTTCAGGGCCCTCGTGACCCCACATATAGTTCAGGGCACTCTGACCCCACATATGTTCAGAGGCCCTCTGACCCCACATATAGTTTCAGGCCCTCTGACCCCACATATGTTCAGGGCCCTCTGACCCCACATATAGTTCAGGGCCCTCTGACCCCACATAATGTTCAGGGCCCTCTGCCCCACATAAGTTCAGGGCCCTCTGACCCCACATATAGTTTCAGGCACTCTGACCCCACCATATAGTTCAGGGCACTCTGACCCCACATATAGTTCAGGGCACTCTGACCCACATATAGTTTCAGGGCACTCTGACCCCACATTAGTTTCAGGGCACTCTGACCCACATATAGTTCAGCACTCTGACCCACATAGTCAGGGCACCTACCATATAGTTCAGGGCACTCTGACCCCACATATAGTTCAGGCACTCTGACCCCACATATAGTTTCAGGGCAACTCTGACCCCACATATATTCAGGGCACTCTGACCCCACATATAGTTCAGGGCACCTGACCCCACATTAGTTCAGGGCACTCTGACCCCACATATTGTTCAGGGCACTCTGACCCCCATATAGTTCAGGGCACTCTGACCCCACATATACGTTCAGGCACTCTGACCACCACATATATTTCAGGGCACTCTGACCCCACATATAGTTCAGGGCACTCTGACCCCACATATAGTTCAGGTCTGACCACGTTGTTCGGCACTCTGACCCCACATATAGTTCAGGGCCATCTGACCCCACATATAGTTCAGGGCCCTCTGACCCCACATATAAGTTCAGGGCCCTCTGACCCCAACATATAGTTTCAGGGCCCTCTGACCCCACATAATAGTTCCAGGGCCCTCTGACCCCCACATATAGTTCAGGCCCTCTGACCCCACATATAGTTCAGGGCCCTCTGACCCCAACATAAGTTCAGGGCCTCTCTGACCCCACATATAGTTTCAGCAGGCCCTCTGACCCACATATGTTCAGGGCCCCTCTGTCCCACATATAAGTTTCAGGCCCTCTGACCCCACATATAGTTCAGGGCCCTCTGACCCCACATATAGTTCAGGCCCTCTGACCCCACCTATAGTTCAGGGCCCTCTGACCCCACATATATGTCAGTTGCAGGGCCCTCTGACCCCACATATAGTTCAGGCCCTCTGACCCCACATATAGTCAGGCCCTCTGACCCCACATATATTTCAGGCCTCTGACCCCACATATAGTTCAGGCCCTCTGACCCACATATAGTTTCAGGGCCCTCTGACCCCACTATAGTTCAGGGCCCTCTGACCCCACATATAGTTGGAGGGCCCTCTGACCCCACATATAGTTCAGCCATCTTACACCCTCACATATAGTTCAGGGCCCTCTGACCCCACATATAGTTTCAGGGCCCTCTGACCTACCACCATATGTTCAGGGCCCTCTGACCCCACATATAGTTCAGGCCTCTTGACCCCACAATATAGTTCAGGCCCTCTGACCCCACATATAGTTCAGGCCCTCTGAGCCCACATATAGTTCAGGGCCCTCTGACCCCACATAATTGTCAGGGCCCTCTGACCCCACATATAGTTTCAGGGCCCTCTGACCCCCATATAGTTCAGGGCCCTCTGTACCCCACATATAGTTCGCCCTCTGACCCCACGTAGTTCAGGCCCTCCTGACCCCACAATAGTTCAGGGCCCTCTGACCCCACTATAGTTCAGGCCTCTGACCCCACATATAGTTCAGGCACCTCTGACCCCACATATAGTTCAGGGCCCTCTGACCCCCATATAGTTCAGGGCCCTCTGACCCCACATATAGTTTCAGGGCCTCTGACCCCACATATAGTTTCAGGGCCCTCTGACCCCACATATAGTTCAGGGCCCTCTGCCCCACATATAGTTCAGGGCCCTCTGACCCCACATATAGTTCAGGGCCCCTGACCCCACATATAGTTCAGGGCCCTCTGACCCCACAATAGTTCAGGGCCCTCTGACCCCACATATGAGTCAGGGCCCTCGACCCCACATATAGTTCAGGGCCCTCTGACCCACATATAGTTCGGGCCCTCTGACCCCACATATAGTTCAGGCCCTCTGACCCCACATATAGTTCGGCCCTCTGACCCCACATTAGTTCAGGGCCCTCTGACCCATATAGTTCAGGCCCTCTGACCCCACTATAGTTCAGGGCCCTCTGACCCCACATATAGTTCGGGCCCTCTGACCCCACATATAGTTCGGCCCTCGCCCCACATATAGTTCGGGGCCCTCTGACCCCACATATAGTTCGGGCCCTCTGACCCCACATATAGTTCAGGGCCCTCTGACCCCCACATATAGTTCGGGCCCTCTGCCCCACATATAGTTCGGGCCCTCTACCCCACTATAGTTCGGGCCCTCTGACCCACTATAGTTCAGGCCCTCTGACCCCACATATAGTTCAGGGCCCTCTGACCCCACTATAGTTCGGCCCTCTGACCCCATATAGTTCAGGCCTCTGACCCCACATAAGTTCGAGGGCCCTCTGACCCCCATAGTTAAAAATGTCTGAGTTGTAGTTTCAAGCTGTCTTTTTCACTGAACTAGCAGCTGTTTTTTTCCCAATCTGAGAGACCCATCAGATTTGCAGCATCCAGATGAGCAATGACAGTGCTGAGTGAGTCCAGCAGCCAGACTACAGGAAGGAGTGTAAAGGCAAATCAGCTCTTGTAACTTTCTATGCAGATGAAGGATTTTAACACTACTGGTTACTATCCGCAATTGCAGCATTTGGATCTAAATTAGGACTTGACCTGAGTATAACCGGGTTAGGTTTTCAGACTATTTTAAAGCCTAAAAACTCAGCTTATACTCGAGTATATACGGTGTACATCTTAAAACATTTTTAACAAAATCCAAGGCAGTGTTTAAGATAAATTGTTTTGTTTTATTTTTCTTCCAGAATTCTAATCTTGTACTCAAGCTGACCGCTCATTGATAGATCGCACCCGCAGAGATGAGCCCACAGGAGAGGTATTGTCGTTGGTTGGGAAATTGGAAGGAACACGTATGGGTGACAAGGCTCAAAAAACCAACCTCAGATGCAGGAAGAAAGACGAAACAAGTGAGAAATGATTTGTTCCAGCATATGCAATATTTCATATGTGGTATTTTGAATATAAATATAATTGCTGTGGCTTATACTTACATGGCTAAAGAAAATTGTTTTGCTATTTTTTTTTTTAATCAATTTCAGGCGTAGAGAAAAAAATGAAGATAGACATAACATTAACAGATGAAAGGGTTTACCCTACTTTCCAAGGGATTGATGAAATGGTAGGGATCATTTACAAACCTAAAACCAAGGAAACAAGAGAAACCTATGAAGTTCTGCTTAGTTTTATCCAAGCTGCATTGGAGATCAGGTAAATCACTTTATAGTTTTTACCCTGGACCTTGCTTTTCACATTTTTTGTTAATTACTAATTAAGCATTGACACTGATTTAGCTAGAATAAGAGTTCACTGAAATTCATTGTGGGTGAGACTCCTTACTATATGTAATGGTTACATGTTATTGTAAAGCGCTACAGAAAGATGTTGGCCTAATAAATCCGTAATAATATGCAGTTCTTTTGTTAAATAAACGTGCCCATCCCAAGTATTTTTTAGATTATAATTGCACAGACTACAACATCCTCCAAAATTACTAAACGAGTATAATTTGCAACATTGCTTCCTCCCTTGTTTCCTGTTTTGGTGGGATTTTTTTTAGTGTTGATGTTTTTACAGTTCAATTAGATTATTATTTAGTGCAAATTTTTTATTCTTTTATTAAAGGGCATGTCCACCCCCAAAACAAAACTGTCCCCACGCTTACCCCATTGTGCACTGTTTAAAAATCCTTACTTTACCTCTCTGTTCCAAATGGTTCTCCTGTAATGTCTGCCCAACCCTAGAAATGACTAGGAGCCTGGCTGGGAGGGAAAACATTTCTGCCTCTTAGTGTCCTTTGAGAGGTTTCTGGCTTGCTAAGTGCAGCCCTTTACCCCCCTCCCTTCCAATCCTTGTTTGCTGCAGTGAAACCCCTTTTCTGTAATGTAGTGACCCTCTCCCACCCCAAACGGCTTATTTTGTTGTAAATAAACTAGTCCGAACTGTACTTACTGAACTTTGTTCCCCCAGTGTTCTTCACTGCCAGCAGCCATGTTCGTGATTGGCTGCCTCTCAGCCAATCACAGATGCGTCTGCTGGTCAGGCCCCCTTCTTGTAGTTACATGCAAGCAGGGCTGGATCTGAATGCCGGGGGACACAAAACTCAGTAAGTACAGATCGGATTATTTTTTTTTTACAAACATAATATAGTGGTTGGGGGTGGAAGATGGTCCCCCTACATTTTTTGATAAGAGTGGGACATGCCCTTTAACATTAAGGGTATCTCCAACTTAAAAAATTTTTTTTGCTGTAGTGTAGGGCCACCTTTTCCACCCCCAACCGCCAGGTTCGATTGTCCCAAAAAATATCAGAAGATACTTAAATCCTTTGTTCCTCCGAAGCTCAGATCTCGTCCCTCTGCTTTCTGAAACTGCAAGAAGGGGCTGGACCGGCAGCCGCATCTGTGATTGGCTGAGATGCAGTCAATCATGGACATGCTGCCGGCTTTACTGAACACCGGGGAACGAAGGATCGTAAGTATCTTCTGATATTTTTATATCATTGTTTAACGCTAGGGCACCATGTCACTAGTTAGCTCAGGCAGGAGGGAGAGGGGGGGGCTCCTCTGTGCATGCCAGCTACCTTTTTGAGGTAAGGAAATCACAGGACAGGATGACCCACTGACAGGCTCCTACACTACACTTGGGACAGTTCCTACACTACACTCTGGGACTTTGAATAGGCACAGCAAGAGAACCATTTGGGCAGAGATATAGGTAAGTATTTTTAAAAACTACATAGTGGGGCCAATGGTGGGTTAAAGTTTAGTTTTGGGAGTGGCATGACCTTTAAAAAAAAAAAATATATATATATATATATATTATATATATTTTTTTTTTTAAATCTGCTTTTATTTAATCTATTAAATCATGTGGGAGGTTATAACTGAGAAAAATGTTTGTAATAAACCTTTCCTTCTGCTGATTAGAATTTGAAATGGCAACAGTTGGCATTACAAATTATAGTTAAAGCTGCAGTAATTAACGTTTTGAAATAACAACTCCCTACCTTTCCTTCTACTGTAGGGTGATTCTGGGACTTGTAGTTTTTAACACAAGGTTCTAAACCAGTCGTAAAAAAGTTAAAAGCAGTTAAACACTCGTATGTTGCAAGCTGATGTTCTTGGTACCCATTTTAATAATAATCAATAGACACTGGTTTGCACACATTTGAGGTAACAATGTACAGAATTTTCAGTTTACCAGCAGTGGAGATTGGGTTCATGGTAATTTTCAGAACTGTATTTCTGCATTATTTGTTGTCTTTGGCTGAACTTATTAGTAATAGTCTTTAAATACTATAGCAAGAGTATTTAGGGGGACTAATATTTTACTCTGTAAAGAGTTCCTAGATTGTTTTATTAGTACATACACAGGTAGCTAGTTTTTTCATCTCCTGAAAAACCTATTTGTGCAAAGCCTCGAGATATCCTTTGTGGAGCAGCTGATGAAGTGCTGGCAGTGCTGAAGAAGACAAACTACGGGACAAGGATCGGAGGAGAAAGTTGATCAGCTTTGGGACAGACTGACGATACTCGGTACCACGTGCTAGTGAACCTGGGCAAAAATCACAGACTATGGGGGAGACAAGGAGATACAGAACATGGGTCAGTAATATAATATATATGATGCATGGTTAACAATGTTAATTTTCACACAGCTGTCAAAAGCTGAATCTCTGTAAACTGGAAGTAATTATATGCCATATCAGGGTGGTTGATGGGCATAACTGATGTTTGCTTCCTGCTTGCTGACACTTTTTTTTTAGCTTTTCACATTTCTTTGATTCTATTCTGCAAGCAAGAAATATGTCTATGCTGTCATTTTCATCTACTGTTAACCTATTTTCCACATACATTCCTTGGTTATTTTTCGTTCCTGAATGATATGGATTATATTTAGCAGCAGAAAAAGTAATTCTGACAGTGAGCTAATAGTTACATAAAGCAACATTTATACTCTGTAGTGTCATAATGGATTTCCCATTTCCATTGGTAAATTTAGTATTTTATAAGTTCTGTATTACAAATTACACTTTTCTATATACATACACTTAAACATTACAAATACATTTTCTCTAACCTGATTGATACAATGGGCTAAAGTTTTTAAGTAGAGTGCCTCTGCTTTATGTACATTGACCACTTCTATTTAACCTGTATATAGTACTTAGAAGTGGGTATTGAGAGCAAGGTCTCTGTGTTTGCTGATGACACAATACAGGGCATTAGAAATTAAATGATGGGCAATGTGCTGTAAGCAGAACTAGATAAGTTGTCAAAAATGGCAGGCTTAATGATGGCAAATGTTATGTTGGCATTTAATAATCCTTGTGCACCTGGTGCTAAGTGAATCTCTGTTGGAAAAGATTTGGTGGTTCTAGTAGGTAACAGACTTAGCTGTCAGACCGCAATGGCTAAAGCTAGCAAGAATTGTTTTGCATAAAAAGGGGGAACATATTCAAGGAGAATATTATTCCCCCTCTTAACAAGGTACTGGTAAGGCCTCATTTCAAATATGCGGCACAGTTTTAGAATCCCATAAACAAAAGGGACATCTTGGAAATGGAACCAGTTTGGAGAAGGCAACTACATTAATAAGGGGAATGGAGGGGCTTTACTATGCAGCAAATTTGACAGGCTAGGACGTTTTACACTGTGGAACTGCATTATTTTGAGTCAACTTCTAGGTAGGGTTCATGAGTAGGCTGAAAAATTTGGTTGTTGACTTGAAACAAAAAGTGAAAATTACTGAGATATGACAGATGTGTTTAAACTTAGTTAAATAGTGTTTAGCTGTAGCTTATAGTGTGTGCAATTGTCCATTTAATGTTTACTTGAGAGGTAAGGTTGCTGTTCAATCTGTCTGTCGGCTTCTTAATTATTCATTTGTTCTCCCACAGATGATAATATTGATGAAACATATGGAGTGAATGTTCAGTTTGAGTCTGATGAGGAGGTAAGTTATGTGATTTTCTTTCACATTTGTGTTTCTAAGTTTAAGAGAAAATATAATTTATGGTTTTGTTAAATAGTGTGTTTAATGCTTTTCTTTCTCTTTAAAGGAGATGAGATGTATATGGAGAGGTGCGAGATGAGGCATCTGATGATGATATGGATGGGGATGAAGCTGTTGTCCGCTGTACTCTATCTGCCAATGTAAGCAGTCCATTTTATATGTATCTCTGGTTCTGAATACTTGAATTTTTTAACTAATTTTTCTAATTGTCACTTAGCTTGCATCGTCCGGAGAGCTGATGAGCTCAAAGAAGAAGGATCTTCATCCTCGTGATATCGATGCCTATTGGTTGCAAAGGCAGCTCAGTCGGTTTTACGATGATGCTATTGTCTCACAAAAAAGCAAACGAAGTACTGGAAATCCTGAAGGTAAAGAGGAATATTTACTGCAAAAAATAAAGGGTATCTCCACTAAAAAGTGAATATATCATTTTCATTGAAGAACAGAAGGTAAAGGAGTCTTATCTCCCATGTTGAATTAATCCAACAGGAGCCACAGACAGCTGAAACTTACAAGTCCCGACTAAATCCAAGCTCTATATATAATACACGCATGCATGTATAGTACAAGGGAGGGTAAATGTAGTTGGGACCAGTCAGAGGAAGCAGTGGAGGAGCATGATCGTGGGTAAATTTCACCTTCTTCCTGCCAACACTTGGTTAAAAAGGAGGTTAGACTTGGCTCCTTTGCCTCCCATTCTTCAATTAATGTGAAAAGGGGTATGTTCACTTTTTTTAGTCGACATCTCTTTATTTTTAATCTTTAACTGTTATAATACAAAGGGCCTCATTTTCGGAGGCATGCTGGTCATTTTCCCAAGAAGGTTGCGCTATCGGCCACGCCGATTGCTTGATCTCCAGATAATCGATGCAATAATGACTCCAAAATCTTTAAATGCGTTTTTTTAAAAAAAATTCTGATATAATGTAATTTTTAGTCTTTCAATTCATAAGCCCAGAAGGATTAGAAGAGTCACATTTTCAAGACTGTAGTCAGACTTTGATAAATAATGCACTGGATCCAAACAGCTGTTGCTTTGCTATTTCATTGTTTATTTCAAACATGTGAAGCTTGGTTTATTATTTGCTTAGTTTGAAATAATAGCCGTTAACTATTGAATTTGTAATTTGAATCAAATTACAAATTAGAAATTATTTATATCTAAGAACGAAAGTCAAAAATATTTGAAACGGTGAGGACCCTGACAATTCTGCTATTATACAGAACATATATTGTAATAAAATAAAAACAGGGTGAGATGCCTTTGCTTGGTGCATCTTACATATAGACGAACTATGTATAAATTAAAATAAAAATTTTTTTTTGTACTACCAGGGGTAAAGCACAGAACGCTGTTATCACTTAAAGGGTATCTTTACTAGATTCTTACTTTCAAATAGCCTTTAGATACAGCAAGATCCCACTTCTCCAAAACTTTTTTCAGATTTTAAATCTGACCTATAGATTCTGAGAAATCATCATTTGAAATCACAGCAATTACAGGGAAAGACCTGTCACTCCAGAAGCAGAAATTGTATGTGCCCCATGCTTGACCTCTTTGCCTGCTGCCAGCACACTTCTGCAACATTTAAGAGAATCAGCAGAGGAAAGACAGAAGGGGGAAGGGGGGGGAGATGGTAATCAGAGCAGTGTCCATGGTGAGGCTGTGCGAAAGTGTCGCAGACACTACAAGAAGCAGTGAGTAAGGAGGGTGGGGATAGGAGCACTCTCTAAACATTAATAATTTAATGACAAAACAAGCAAGATTAATATGTGAGTACCACCATTTTACTTGTCTCAAATTGTAGTTTCAGTGAGTATAGTGACCCTTTAAATAATATTTATTATTCCTGCATCTGAGCTTTCTTTTTTTTCCTTGTTACTTTAGACTGCAGAGAATGACCGTGAATGTGAAAACCAGTTGGTTCTTTTGCTTGGGTCAACACTTTTGACTTCATTAAAGTTCTGCGACAACATCGCATGATGATTGGGTTATTCTTTCTTTTGATTGTACAGTTGAGAATGTTTGCAAGAGTTCTCTATTTACATCTGTCTCCAATTGTTGATTTTTGATATTGCATTTTTTATTATCTCATTTGAATTCATAATATTATGCTAGCGCTTACCTGCCAATAGGAATCTAGTTTCTGGTTAATGGAAATCCTAACCTGCTTTTTTACAGTTCTGTACTGCAACACTGTTAGCCAGTGCCAAAGTGAAGCAGAAAAGGAAAGGATTAGTAGTAAGATGGAGGCAGACCCTGAACTGTCAAAGTATCTGTACCAGTTACAGGAAACTGAGAGGAGGATCTTATTCGGGTAAGAGATTTTTGTCCTGAAGATAGCTTCTGAGATGGGTTCTTCTTTATAACATCTATTTTTTCCTTTCAGGCAAGCGCACTCGGATAGAGAGAGCTAGACAGTCCTTGTTGACACAGACTTGAGGACATGGGCAAGGGGAGGTGGGTCATAAATATTTATTGCTAAATGGCCAAGATATTGACTCATTTTACTAATCGCTGTGCCAGTGGCGTTAACTACTGCCTCCACCACCCCTGTGACCGCGGGGGGGGCCCGGGAGCACTCAGGCAAATCCTGTTTTTATCCCTTTTGCTTCTGTTTTTAGTGTTCAATGTTTTCATTATTATTTTCCATATTTTAATAAGAGATAACAAAATTTCTATTACATTCGTCTTGTTTCTTCTTGATCACAGCATTCATTCAAGGTGATATTTCTTGACACTATTAACAACTTAAAGGTTATATACTGTAATTTCCTATATTGAATATTCATTTAGATGCATCCTAGTTTTTTTTTTATCTAAGTTTGCTTTCCGTTTTTTTCCCCACTCACGGCCAGGGAGTGGGGGTGGGTTAGGTTGTTGTAGGGTCAGCTGTCAGTGAGGTCACTGTACTAACCTGCGATTGGCTATAGCCTCTTCCTCTGCTACACCACGGGGACCCGGACCTGTAAAAGTCTAGTGTGTGTTTCGTGCAGAGGCTGATTATGGGAAGCCAACCTAGGCAGGTGTCTGGGGCTTGGATGCCAAGGGGTCCCATCCAGAATCCAGGGACCTGGTAAGGCTGGGTCACCTCTGGCTCTGCTGCTGACTGGCTCACACACTTGTACATGGCCTTAAGAACACCGGGAAAACTTTCTTTGGCAACAATGTGAGCAGTGCAGCAGTCTGGCGGATGGAAACAGAGCAGCATGTCACACACCCCCCTTGGTGCTGGTGGCCTCATTAGCTGTAAGTAAATATTGTCCCCTGTCTGTGCGCTTGGCTGGTGTTTGTGTCAGTAGTGCTGGAAGGTTGGGAGGTCACAGCCATTAATCCTCTTTGTTTAACCCATTCATTCCTGCTGCTTTCTACTACCTTCACATGTAATCACTAAACCATTGTAATACTATGTATGTGTGTAGTGTGGTCTACTAGTGTGTAACTAGTGACCACTGGGGGGCCCATTGATTTCTAGTTACGCCCCAGCGCTGTGGATAGAACAGTGAAGATTGTGAATTTGTATATATGATTGTCGTTGGCTATCATTGGACCCCTGCTAATTGTGTATGAACTTTTTCAGCCAGTCTCTTTATAAAGCCAGTAAATAAAGTTTGTTCTGATTAGTGAATTAATATTGACAGTTTATTGTATTTCTCTCTCTCTCCAGGCTTTTACTCCTCGTCAAGTCTTGGACTTGGAAGATTTGGTTTTTGCACAGGGCAGTCATTTCATGGCAAACAAACGCTGCCAGCTGCCTGATGGTTCATTCAGGCGTCAAGGAAAGGTACGAGGAGGTGCATGTACCTGCCCTAAGCCCAAACCTTTTGCTACCGATGAGGTTGGTAAATATTTGTAATATGGCTTGTTGGACCAGTAATCACTAGCCAGTGAGTTTTTCTACTTTTTTTTTTTTTTATCTTAACAGCAACTAGTCCCTATTGAAAAGCTTCCTAAGTATGCTCAGGCAGGTTTTGATGGATTTAAACTCTGAACAGAATCCAGAGCAAACTGTATAAAGCGGCACTGGAAACTGACGAGAACCTTCTGCTTTGTGCTCCCACTGTAAGGATTTTTCAGTTCTTTTTATTGCATTTGCACTGTATAGACATCTCACAGTATTCATGTCTGCCCCCCCCCCCAAAAAATGAAGCATCTACAAGCTATTTGTGAACTAAACTCTTCACATGCTATATCATGCTGTACCTAGTCTAGTACAGGATCCTTAGAATGAAAATAAAACCAATGTAAATGTTGATCATACAATGCATCCTATTTGCATTTCTTTAAATGTCTGCTTAAACGTTTATCCTACGTTAATTCCTTTCTAACATCTCTTTCCTGTTTGTTTCTTAGGGGAGCTGGTAAAACAAATTTGCACTGATGTGTATGCTCCGAGAAATTGAAAACACATTAATGTTGATGGCACCATTAATGTAGACAACTTCAAATTATTTACATTGCTCCTATGAGGTCCTTGGTGCAGGAAATGGTGGGCAGTTTCAGTAAGGTAAATGTTAATTTATATTTATAAAATAAAAACTTAATCTTAGTTAAAACTACTCTAGAAGGGTAATAGGGAAATTAAACTAATAGAGAATTTTGCAGTTTGGCTTATCCTAGTCAAACTGGCCGCTCCTTATGCATCTGACAGCTGTCCTTTCCCTCTTCCTACAAAGACGTGCCTTCTATCTAGCACTTGGTGTGCATGCTTCCTGCAGAGCTGATGATATATAAGCAGTAAAGCTGGCCGCCACACCAGGAGTGGCCATGTTTAACTAGGTATAACTGCACTTGTAATTATAAACGGGAGGTGGATTTTTCTCCATGGAATTTAGCATGCATTTATTTAATAACTGTTTTGACACTTTACTACTGCCCCCTTTAAATGCCCCTATGTGATGGTTTGTTCTAAAGCAGGCATGATCTGTGATTTAAAATCTTACATTATCCACAGCGCTTATCCACATATGGAATAACAGTGGCTGAGTTAACCGGAGATCATCACTTTGCAAAGAGAATCAGTGCCCACAGATCATAGTTTGTACACCAAGAAGTGGATATTATAACACGGAAAGGAGGTGAAAGGACATACACCCACTTGTTCGTCTGATTATTCTGGTAAGGTTCAACATGCATGGCATCACAATTCTTATAGATAGAGAAGAGAGATATACTCTTTTATTACTGAATATTTAGGTGTATAAAAGCCTGACTGAGTCTGTTGTTCTTTAGGAGGAAGTTCATCTTCTGCATGATGATAGAGGACCCGTGTTGGAATCTCTTGTGGCTCGAGTCATCCGTAACTTGAAATGACACAGGAAGATGTTCGACTTGTTGGTCTCAGTGCTACGCTGCCCAATTATGAGGACGTAGCCACTTTCCTTCGTGTGGACCCTGCTAAGGGCTTTTCTACTTTGACATAGGTACCTACTTGGAGCCAAACTTTTTTTTTTTTAATCTGATGTTGTTCCATGGTCTTAGTCTCACTGTATCCTTTATAGTTTGATTCACTATGGAATGCTTAGCTTACATGTAATCATTGTAAAGCTGGATCAATTAAGTGGGAAAAGACCACTGCTTTAGATCTATACTACCTACTCTGCTGACTTTATATCCTTTTTCAGTTTTCGGCCAGTACCTCTGGAGCAGCCCTGTTGGAATTACAGAAAAAAAGGCCATTAAACGATTCAAGATCATGAATGAAATTGTATATGAGAAAATCATGGAACATGCGGGAAAGAACCAGGTTTGCAGTGCTTTGTATGAATGTCATCATGAAAAGACTAGATTACATATACATTTTTTATTTATTATTGATTTATATAGCGCCAACATCTTCCGTGGCGCTTACAATTACATAGTCATAAATTACAATACAGGGTAATACTTGTTATACAACGTCATACATATTACATACACAGGTAATACATAATATAAGTAAACAGGTAAGGAGAATCGGTAGGCTGTAAGTAGATTGGCAGTGGAGTGTGAAAGGCGGGTTGGATCCGTATTGGGTAGTAAGAGGGGTAATGTCTAGGCCAGGTTATATGGGTTATATGCTAGCCTAAAGAGGTAGGTTTTAAGGTTACGTTTGAAGGTATTAAGGGATGGTGAGTGACAGACAGATGGAGGGAGTTCCAGAGCAGAGGGCCAGCATGAGTAAAGTCCTTAATGCGGGCATGGGAGAGGTGACAAGGGTGGATGAGAGGAGGGTATTGTTTGCAGAGCGGAGGTTGCGCCTGGGACGGTATCGCTGGATCAGTCTGAGATATATGGAGGGGCTGTGTTGGATAGTGCTTTATAGGATAAGGTAAACACTTTGAACTGGATCCTTTGCGTGATGGGCAGCCAGTGGTGGGACTGACAGAGAGGAAGGCATTAGAGAAGCAAGAAGAGTAATGAATGAGCCAGGCAGCAGATTTGAGGATGGATTGAAGCGGTGCCAGGTGGTTGTTTGGTAAACCACACAGGAGTGTGTTGCAGTCTAGCCGGGGTATGATTAGGGCATGGACTAGGATTTTTGTGGCTTCATTCAAGAGGAAGGGTCGAATGTGGTAGATGTTTTTTGAGTTGGCAAGCGAAATTGATGTGAGGTTTGAAGGAAAGATCGTAATCTAGTGTTATTCCCAGCATGGGACATGAGGAGATGGGGATATGGGTGTGTTGTTAATATTAATAGTAAAACTAGGAGGGGAACAGATCGTGAGGGTGGAAAAGGACTAGTTCAGTCTTGTCCATGTACTTTGAGGAAGCGAGAGACATGAAGGCAGAGATGGCACTAAGGCAGTCTTTGTGCCTTATCTAATAAGAGGTGCAAAAAATGCCTGTGCTGTTTGACTCAACCAATCAAAAAAATTTTTTTTACTGGTTTGGTAACATCTGATTGGTTGTTGCAGATTACAGCACAGGCAACATTTTGCTCCCTCTATTATAAGCAGAGTGCCCTTTACTACATGGGGGTCAGTAGAATTGTAAATGATGGTAAGCTTAATTAAAAGTTTATTGAACCTTGGCACTCCACATGTTTAGAAACTACAACTCCAGCAGCCAAAGCATGCTGGGAGTTTTAGTTTCCAAACATCTGGAGTGCCTAGGAATTGGGGGTTACTGGTACTGGATTTGGCTATTACTGTATGGGATTTATGTATGGAAATTTTGCTGTCCATTTAAAGGGCAACTTAAGCCACAAAACAGTACTGAATAAGAAGGCAGTAGTAGTCATAATTTCTACCCTCGGCTTATAATCGATTCAATCAGTTTTTAAAAAATGTTCAGGTAAAAATGGGTACATCGGTACCCATCGAGTATATACAGTATTTAAATAAATGATTTAAGTCTTCCTATGTTGTCTGTTGCTCCAATTTTTTTCCAAACCATTTATTCTAACGAGTTTCCATTAGATCAACACAGCCAACATTAAAACAATCTTATGGAATAATGGCCTGCTAGTAAGAGTTCTGCCTTTAATTGTCTACTTCAGTGGTTATCAAACTCTTTTTGACCGTGGCACAGTTGCCAATGCAAAGTTTTCTTGCGACACACCTGTTTTTTTAATGTTGGACTTAATGTTGTAATTACCCATATTTTATGCACGTTACAGTGTATATCGGTATTGTTCTAAAATTTGATAATTAATGTAATAATAAGATACACTACACTGACTGCACTGAAATTTCTATCATCATCATCATAATAATATTTTTAACTAAAAGATAAGTTATACTAGTGAAATATTTTCACTACCAAAATTCTGAGGCACACCTCTCAGTGTTCCCCAGCACAATCTTTGAGAAACCTTGGTCTACATGATGCAGGCCTTTGTAAACAAGCATATCTGTTTCCGTGCACTTTATATTACCCTATTGGTAGGCATAGAAATACTTACTGGTTATTAAAAATACAATAACATGGCTCAATTTGTAATGAGACATGAATTATGGGGTGATCTATTGTCTGGTATATTTTACATAAGCAACACTCCTAAAAAACTTATCAGTGATATCATTCAATTTCATTCCTTTTAAATAACCCCTATATGATCTACTATAAAGACAAACAACATCATGTATAACATATAGTTACTTTATTTCCCCCAAATTATCAAAACATTTCCCATTATCACATGGTGAATGGTCTGTTACCCTGTGCTTTCTCCCCCCTGCAACACGGGATTATAGACGTTCAAGGTAAAGGTTGGTAATATGAAGCGAAAGCCTTTGTGGATCTAAACCTGTGGCTAAAACACTTTAACACTGGCGGGGAGATCGCATAGCCACAGATCACAAATTAATTCCCTTACCTGTAAACAGTCTCCCTCACACCCCAATTACCTATACTACCCTCCCACCCCCATCCCCTATACTACCCACCCATCCCCTATACTACCCTCCCACCGAATCCCTATACTACCCTCCCACCCACATCCCCTATACTACCCTCCCACCCACATCCCCTATACTACCCTACCACCCCCATACTACCCTCCCACCCCCATCACCTATACTACCCTCCAACCCTCATCCCCTATACTACCCTCCCATCCCCTATACTACCCTCTCATCCCCTATATTACCCTCCTATCAAAACTCACCGCTTTGTACTCGTACTGAAGGCTACGAGCAGTTACATCCGCCATGTTAAAGACTAATGCCCAGTTCCTGCTTCACTTGCTGGGCAAACAACGCGGAGCCGACGGCGAATCCTAGTTCCCAACTTCCACTTCCGGGTCACGTACAAGGAACTTCCGGGTTTTTGTTTTCTTGTAACTTTATTAAGTGACATTTTTAGTGTAGAACATAAAGTTTGCAGGTACGATGTCCGAGTCCGTTGTAAGTAACAAGTGTGAAATTACAATAGCATACAGTGAATCTATTACAGTGACCAACATATTCAATGGAAAATTTAACAAGACACGATAATCTACTAGAACCTTGGCACTCCAGATGTTTTAGAAACTACAACTCCCAGCATACCTTGGGTCTGCACCGTAGCCATGGTAGGAGTTGTAGGTTCCCAACATCTGGAGTGCCAGGTACTAGAACGTGCAAACCACAGCACAGCCACTTCTCTCCATAGACACCTAAAGACCACACTGACACATGGAATTCTACAGACCCTCTATAATTCACTTTTCATCCCACCACAGCCTCTCACCATCACTTTTCCTTCTCTCATTCTCATCCCCTTTTTGCTCCTCTCATTCCATTTCACCGCCTTTCAATCTACATCTCATTCTATCCCCCCCCATTATCCCAACCTCTGGCTTCCCGACTTTGTTTTACACAATTATCCTAAACGCAGGTTCACATGGGTGATTTATCGATCAATCTGTTAGACCTAAATAAAGCTGAATACACACTTTACAAATAAAGGGATCAGACGGAACCATCTCTCTTTTTCGTTAAAGTGTGTACCGCAGTTGCGGCATTCCCGAGGCCGATGAACACTCATCGTCTTCCTAGGGATTGCTCAGAACTGCCCAAACATTTCCCTCACCTGCGGTCGGTTTCCTGTACTAAAGTATAAGCAGTCGGGCCCCAGCTGAAGAAAATGTGTCAGTCCCAAACATTCTCTCTATACGCTTGCGACTGTTTGTATTCTAATCTTAAAAAAATTACAGACAGAATCTTTTTAAGATCTTTGCTGTGTCTCCATTGCCTAGCTATCCTATATACTAAAAGACAGGTGTCGATATGCATGGCCCATTGACGCTCTCGCTCGAGCACTCACGTCATCAACCCTCCTCCCATTGTCTGCGCACCGTTGGAGAAGCCGACTCCTACTGGCACACGCGCACACTCCACAGTTGGAGAAGGGTTGATGATGTGGCACGCGTGAGACACCACATTGCCAAGGAGGAGAGAGCGAGTGAAAGAAGAGAGAAAGAGAAGGGGGGGGGAGAATTGGAGGTTTGCAGGTTATTGAGTAAATGGGCCCATAAGAGTACACAGCCCACCCTAAAGTCTCAAAGGCACCATTCAAGTTGTATTTACTTCTTTTTGAAGGGTAACCTGAAAAAAAAAGTCCCAACATCAGAATGTTTGTGTACCGGCCCTTACTGTTATTTTATTCTCTCTGTTCTTTGTTTTTATTCCTGCTCCCCCCTCCCCTCCCCTCTTTTATTTATTTATTTATTTTTTAATCCATTTGCTTCATTCCTCCCATTTCTGTCCTTTGCCAATGCCTCTCCTTTAGGCACATGAGGAAGTCCTGGCCCATGGATGGGAGAAAAATGTCTGCTTAATAACGCCAACTCGCTGTCCAAATCCAGTTCATTTGCGACACGCACATTTAGGGTGGTAGCTGTGCCTTTTCTTTTACTACATGTATACCTCCATGGTATAATTAGTGACTGACCATTACTCACGTTTACTTAAGACTGGGATGGAACAGTGGTAGTTGAGTATGCATGTCATTTTGAAATGTTTTAAATTAACTGATTAACCCTTGAGTGACAATAAAGGTTTTTTAATTGTAATGTGCACTTATGTGATCTTTTTGGCTATACATTTTGATCATGTAGTGCACCTCCTCTCACTGTATGCATGCACAAATAGTATAAAGGAGCGTGGATAACGTTGAGACCAATCAGAGAAGTATGACCACAGGTTACTTACTGTATTACCTCTCGTTCTTCTATTATAGTAAAAACTACTTGCAGGACCCCTAGAAGAGACCGTTATGTTCTTGCCCTTGACTCAGCACCTGGGTTGATTCAGTTGCTCAGTAAAGATCTGAGCATGTTTGACCCATCCAACATCCAATTAGTAGAAATTAGTGTTAGGAACTTTCCAGGTTAGTGTGCATTCTGGGAAGAAGTAATGTCAACTGCAGGGAATAGCAAGGGGTATTAATTCAACAGTTTTTTTCAAAATAGAAGAGAATATGTTGAATAACTAGGTATGAATAATATAAATTAAGAATTTTAAAAATAATGACATTTTCCACCGAACTTTCCCTTTAATGTGTTTATACACAGTAATCATATCTCCACACCAGCATCTTTTCTTTAGTGTGCATAACTTTAACTTATCCATTATGTCTTCATATTTAAGCCCCTCCATTCCCCTTGTTAATTTAGTTGTCCATTTCCAAGATGTCTCTTTTGTATATAGGATTCCAAAACTGCACCATATATTCCAAATGAGTCCTTACCAGTGCTTTCTTAAGAGGGAAAATAAATCATTTCTCCCCTGATTCTATACCCTTCTTTATACAAAGTAATAGTAATGGCTCTAGCTATTTCCGCCTGGCATTGCTTGCTACATTTAAGTTTGTTATCCACCAAAACTCCAAGATCCTTTTCCAATAGGGATTCACTTAACACAGAGCCATTTATAGTACCAGTATTCATTATATACATAATAAGTGCAATCAACATTCTAGATATAATGTAGGTTGCAAAAGGATCTGGCAAAGTGTGGGAATGTTGGAAAACAAAAACTCATCAATACAAAATGTAAATAGGACACGGATTCAACAGTATAAACCCTCAAATGAGGTTGAGGTACAAAATCTGCAATACAATAGAACAGCAATAGGGGAGAATTAAGCAAAGAGGCAGACTGCAACACAATATAGTTGACTAAAAATATTTATATACAATAAAAACATTAAAAAGCAATACAGCCACACTTAAGGTATTAGGAAGGGAAGGTAAGAACTCAGAGTAAAGCCAGCATATCCCACCCTGCCTCTTCGTCCTTCCGGGCAGGGTGGGGGTTAGGGGTGTGGTATGGGCGTGGCGTGGGCAGTCCGGGGGGAGTGTGACACACATAAAGGGGGCATAACGGGGAGGAGATTCAGGACTCCTCTCCGTTGCGGGAGATTGGGGTGGGAGCGCGGGAGACCACCCCAATTTGCAGGGGAGACTCCCGGAAGATCCGGGAGTAGTGGGATAGCGGGCTTTACTCACACACATTCACACTCATACATACAGTCCATACCAGTTTGGGACAATCTAAAAGGGTCTGTCCTGGTGTCTCAGAAACACCCAGCTTTATCCTGCAGGGGGCCTGGGTCTGCTAGGAGCATGGCAGGGGTGTGTCAGGGGCATGGGGGGGTAGGTAGTCCATGGTCAGGACAGACATGTCTGTGTGGTATATTAAGGAAGGTTGGGAGGATATGTAATACAAGCCATGTATTACAGCAAGGGCAAGTTTTTTGAAATGCACAAAGCCATTATAAAACCAGACTTTAGGGCTAGGCCACACTGGTACAATTCTCACACGCTTCCAATTGCGTTTTACCATTCAATTGCACGTGTGAATCGCATGCCACAAAGGCCACACTCTGTTATCTGTTTTGGAGCGCACAAGATCACCAATTTCGGTTCAGATCGCATGCGCTCCAATAACAGAATATGTGGAGAATCACAGCTCAAATGCGTGTGAAACACACGGCACAGCGATCTTCCTTTTCACGCACGTTTCTATGCATTGCTTGAATGGTTACGGGATGGGCTACCATTTATAACATTATTGTGACTTTAAAGGAGAACGCAATTACTTTGGACCTTTTTTTTGTGTTTTGCTGCTCAATGCATAAATGTTTGTAAAAATGTGTTTTTGTTTTACAGCATTACGCATGCACTACACACTGTCACTTTCGTTAATAATAATGAAATAACAATCCCTATACCCCTGCTGGACAATGTTATCATGCCTTCAATAAACGGAATCTTTATTTATAAGCAGTTTATAAGCAGAGCAGTGTGATCCATACGCCCGTACTAAAGATGGCCGCCGCAGCCTTCCAATCACATTCTAGCTAAGGACGCGGCTGGACCGTTACACGCCTGACGTCACCACGCGTCGATGCAGGCGGGAAGTTTTTGAACTCAGAAGCAAACCGGAAGTAGGAGACCGGAGACCACTGTCGGTATGTAACAATGCAGTAGATAAAGCGGAACGCTGGGCACTAGTTTACAGTAACTGCGGGGTATATTATCTTCTCTAATATAGGGTGGAATTTAATACGGGGTAATAAACTGCCTACCAACAGCAGAGATGGATGGAATTCCAATTGGTCTCCGGGCAGGGCTGACATTTGGGTGCCCCTTGTTCTTGTATTTTATGGGCTGCAGTGAAGTATTGACATGGGGCCCCCAGTGTTTACTGGACCCTAGGGTGCCTTAATGTAGTGTTTCTCAGACTTTTTATTATTATGGAGCCCCTGGAAAAAAATGTTACAGTGAATCTGCTTATGAAGGTTCTCATTTATCCAGGTCATGGTATATCTGTATTCATCACAATGGTACAGAGGCGTGTTTAGGGGGGATTCCTGGTGCCTGGAACCCCCCTTTCTGTCTGCCCAGTGCAGTCTGCTGTACTATCTCTCCTAGTGTCCATAAACTGTTACATAGACTCTGTTACATTGTTGAGTTGAGTGAGAAGCAGCATTTGTTTGTTTGAAAAATGTATCCAGTCTGATCTGTGATTGACAACAGCATAGAGAACTGTATCAACCCCTGCAGCTGCCTGAGGTGATTGCTGAGACTGGGTTTATATACAGACTTACTGTACCTACTGCACTGTGATGGAGCTTAGTGGGTAGGAATAGGGACAGTAAGAAATATTGGAGGTGGATGTATATCTTGTCAAAGACCACATCTCCTCCCACAGTTTTTGAGCTAGAGACATGGCATTCTGTACAGAGGGCATATAGGAGAAGTGTGCTATCTTTTAGCTAACGTTAGAGTTATCGATAAATTTTGGGACATTTTATCCCATAATGGGAAAATATATAACAATTATTAACAACTATAATGGTAACAATCCTCAAATGTGGCTATTTCAAAACAGTTTATTTCATGGTCATAAATACAAACGGTGATACCCCCAACCCCCTACTTAGACACAGGTACTACTGACTTACTTTTCCATTCCCATGGTAACTATAGTAAAAAAAACAATCAATCATCAATGAAAGTTAGTTATATAGTCATACATGCAAAAACACATACCCCCCAATCTCATATGGGTACACACACGTACCCTGCAATTCCTGTGGCAGCCATACTTAAAGGGTAACTAAAGTCAAAAAACTAATTTAGGTTTATCCTCAATAAAAGATAGTTTTATGGTTGTAAACACAAAAAAAAACATATCCCCTCAACCAGACCCAGGTACACACACCTACTGATCTACTTATCCATTACTGTCGCAGCCATACTTAAAGGTTAACTAAAGTCAAAAAAACTAATTTTTTTGAAAAATAATCAAAAAGGTTTGTTTTTTTTTAACCCCAACGGGGCACAGGTACACACATCTACTGACACACCCCTCCATTACTGTTGCAGCCATACTTAAAGGGTAACTAAGATCAAAAAAACAAATTTGGACCATTCATCAAAAAAAGTTTGTTTTTTAACTTACAACCTGGTCTAGGTACACATACCTACTGACCTACCTTTACATTTTTGTGGCAGAAATACTTAAAGGGTAACTATAGTCAAAAATAAATATTGATCTATAATCAAAAAAGTTTGTTTTAACTTCCAACCTGACACTGGTACATACACCAACTGAGGTACCCATTCATTCATGTGGCAATCATATTTAAAGGGTAAGTATAGTTAAAAAAAAAATTTGACCAATCATCAAAAAAGTTATTATTTTATCCCCCAACCTGACACGAGTACACACACCAACTGACCTGCCTTTAATTCACGTGACAGCCATATTTAAAGGGTAAGTAAAAAACAACAATGTCCTCATCATTGGCATGATGAAGAGGTAAATATAATGAAAACTAGGTTTAAGAAGGGTTCTTAAAGGGCAAATCCACCCTAAAAAAGTTTGCTTTAAAATGTTTAACAACCTCCCAAACCTAGGTTTCACAATATTCATATTCACAAAAGTTTCAAAGATTCTCCTATAGGGACTTACCTCACCCAGTCCCTCACCACCTGGGCACCGCCCCCTGCTCTTGAGGCTTTCTGTGCTGACCGCCACTTTCCTTCCTAGTCGCGGCTGTCAGGTGATTGGGGGTAATGTCACGTCGCACCTTTACTGACAGCCGCAACCAGGAATTGGAGCGGCTGTCAGCAGCTGGTAAGGTGGTAAGGAAGTTCTGGGGCATCATTGAAACTTAAAAATATTGCAAAACATAGGTTTGGGGAGTTGTTAAACATTATTAAGCGAAGATTATTTTAGGTTGGACATGCCCTTTAACCCATATAGTAATTCTTGTTAAGAGGGTGGAGTGTCCCTTTGCTGTATAATACCACTGGCTTTCTCAATTCAGAATGACTTGTACAAGAATCTGTGGCAATTATGTACCCTGGAAAATCCCAATTAGCATATCACAGCCAGGTGTTAAGGGTGTGATTAGATAGTGGCTAAGAGGTGTTATAGGAACGCCCAGAGTAAGGTGTCAAAACAGCATTGTACATGGCAGACAGTTGGTGTCGAACCCCCCCCACCTCTATTTAGGCTTGGTTTCTTTATTTTCACATAAATGGCCTCCTTAACACCTCTCTTGAACCAGTCACGTTCCTTCGCCAGTATGTTAACATTGCAATCTTCAAAGGTATGTCCTTTATCCTTAAGATGCAGATACACGGCTGAGTCCTGACCCGAGGAATTGGCTCTTCTGTGCTGGGCCATACGTTGATGCAGTTGCTGATGCAGATGCAGTTGCTGCAGTTGCTGATGTGGGGGAGACCAAACAGCAACTGCATCAACGTATGGCCCAGCACAGAAGAGCCAATTCCTCCTATATAGTAATTCTTGTTAAGAGGGTGGAGTGTCCCTTTGCTGTATAAGACCACTACCCCCATGTGCAGAGTGGAGTAGTGGTCATTGGCTGTGACATCATCTTTCATATCCATGACTGACTGCTCTATCTCTTACTGCTCTATTCTGCCAAGCAGAAGAAAATGGGTGTCAAAAGCTGCCTCAAGAAAAATATTTTGTGCTGCATTAGTATTGTATACTATTGTATAGTATTGTATACTATTGTATATAGATGTAACAATCTAGAAATTTTAAAGAAAGTTCAGTTAAAATTCATTGAAATAATAAAACTGCATTTTTTTCTTGAGAACATACCGGTATGTATCTGCGCTGAACTGTCCTGAAAAACATGCCATTGGTATCACTGAGAAAATCAATAAATATATTGAGCATATAAAGAAGTTTTCTATTTTATTTGTAGTACAATAGAGAAACAGTTTTTCAGTTTGAGCTGGTCGAGCTAAAGAATGTTGGTGATGCATTGTTTGTAAGGATGCTTTACTTATTATTTTGAAAACTTTTTTCCCGATATGCAATAAAGTAGCGTTAACTTCTTTCTTTGATTGCTATTTCTCTGTCAGGTAAAATGAGTACATCAACTCCCCTGTCGGGGGGGCGCAAGAAGCCAGAAACTCCAGACAGCATTTTTTTATCCCCTGCCACTAGGCCACAGCCTATCAGTGCAGCTGGTACTCCCACCTTGCAGAACTTCACCAGTAATGATGATGAACGGGAGAGGAAACAACGGCGTATGTCTAGGGTCATTGACTTGCAGCTTAGTAATGCGGATTCTCCTGCATCCACTATCTCACCTGCTCGGAGGTATTCTACCACTTACTATCATTCTTCAAAATAACAAATTTGGTAAACTGCAAATGTATAGATTTATGCATTTTTGCAAGCATGCTTTTTGTGTGTCTAACCTAAGGAACAAAGCTAAAGAAAGCAATCTAGACATAGTAGCTGGCCTTAAAATAATTTGGCCATCTTATTTATTCTTTGACGTTTAGAAAAATAGTTATTTTATATAACTACCGGTAACTGCTAGAGATGTAATGTGGGTTCGAATAGAACTCTGTATCGAATCTGAGGGTTTCGAAGTCCCAACAAAACTTTTGGAACTCGACTTTCATCTAAATTTTGGAAATCGAAAATAGACGATTATCGAAATCGAACCCACGAAACGAAAGTAATGATCGATTTCGGTAACCCTCGAATTTGTAATATCGGTAACCCTCAAAAGTAGCACTCGATTTTGGTAACTTTCGAAAACAGCCTGATCTTGAGGAAAGATAGTTTTAAAATAAGTTTTTGTTATATTTACGGGTTCCCCAGACCATTCCCCAGGTCTCTGTGTCATTTACAGTAACCTTTATTACTATTTGTCCCTCAAAATGGACAGAAACATTCAATTTTTCTTCTCTCATAGACTTCTATGGGTTCGTTTTTTGAATTTTGAAAATTTCTTAAATTCGAAAATGGAATCGAATTCAACAGTTTCGAACATCTCTACTAACTGCCTTAATTTATCCATGGTTCATTACATTTGCATGGAGTTTGTTTGAGCTTATGTTTGCCAGGTTTTCTCCCCCACTTGCCCATAGTTCAAGAAAAAAACATTCTTAGGAACTAAAAACATTTTCTTAGAAACTAGTATGCATGGGTATCATTTTTAAGACGGCAGTTCTTGGTGGGCAATGTCAAAAGAGCTTCTAGTTCCAAATAATTATACCAATGTAATCAGAATAAATGGCAAAGTAAAGATTTTTTTCACTTGAATGTGTGAATTGTTAGATGGGAAACAGATATTTTTTTTACAGATATTTAACCCAGACTTTTAATAGGCACATAACTGTTGAAGAGGTTAGTGCAAAGGTTTGCCTATGCTAACAATTTGCTGCAACTAATCAAATGTTAGCTTTTACCTAGTTTCTTGCAGTTAAATAACATGTGATTGGTTGTTGCAAATTAATAGCACGGGCAGACTTTTTATTCCATCAGCCACTATAGCACTATGTTATTATCCTTACAGATGTTCAATGCACTTTTTCCTTATTTAATATAGTCTGCACCTTGTGAAAAAAGTCATGTCTGCATTTCGTATTCTTAAGCTGGGTACACACAGTACCAATAATAGCCATATCCCTTCTGGTCCGATGGTTTCCGATTTCTGTTGCGCATGCGATTGTTCGTTCGTTCGCATTTTGGTAACACATGTGTTCACCATTTTTGGTGCATTAACGCATGCGTTTCCATAACGGAAAACGGCAAAACGCGCACACAATCGCATGCGATAAAGCTCACGATTGCTTGCGCAATTTGGTGTGTTATTGTGTGGCCTCTGCCTGAATCTGAAAAGATAAGGAACAGTGGTTTATATAAAACTGGATTGAGCTCTATTAAGATCCAAGGATTGATTTTATTAGGTCCTGGGGGCTTTATTGATATATTTTTTGTCTAATTGTTTCTGTAACCTCTGTCAGAGTAAAGCATGTCATAATCTTCCAGGTTATATGATGATTAGAGTGTTTGTTTTAGCAGGGGAACTGATACTCCAACAACTTTACTGCCCAAGCTGACTAACACACAGATTTCAGATCATTATTCCACATGTATTAAGCTGTCTCAGGAGAATGTGAGTTTTTTTTTATTTTAAATCTTGTTTTAAACTGCTTGTTTCGATTGTTAGAATATTTCTTACAAAAATTACAGTCTAAATGGGTACTAGCTTGTTTTATGGCATTGATTTCTGCTCAAAATAAAACTCAAATAATAAATCAAAATAAAATCTCAAGCTGCTAAATATAAAGCTAGAATAAGCATGTGATGTCAGCAGCTTTACTTCCTGGTCTTGACAGGCCTCTTTTACTGACCGGGGAAAATAATTTTTTTTGACTGTCTTGAGAACTGCCACATTTGTGTATGTTCAGTACTTTTATGCAGCATCATTTTTTGTATATCTGTGCAGAAATCAATACCACAGGCAGAATTTTATATGAGAACATGAGAATAATATGGTAGATTGGTTTCAGAAAATCTAGGCCACCCACATAGGATTTGTTTATTAATGTTATGATGGCCATACACCATACACTTGCCTTTCAACATTCTCGCAATGTCAGAAGAACCTACTGGCCTTTTCATTTTCATCATTTGATATAAATGATGATTGAATGTCGAATCTGAAATAACAATAGATGAATTTGTGATTTATTGCAAACCAACATCAGTAACACAACGTTTCAGGGGAAAGTGCCCCCTTCCACAGGTGTACACCATCATCTTATTTCAGATGTTATTATTTCACTTGGAAGTGGGGAACAGCTTTTGAAGTCAGTACCAAACTGGTTTGGGTGCATAAGGACTATTTGTGTTCTAATTAAATGTTGAATCTATCAAATGTCATCATACACTACAGCCTGCATAATATAAAGCATTATCCAGTCAGGGAAACTTGCAGGAACTTTCTGAGTACATACTGTTGGGGTATTAGATGTTACAGTTGATTCGACAATCTATGGATTGAACTTTAAATTGACTAATATCTAACGTGTGCAGATGTTTGGCCAACATTAGGGATGGAACACACAGGCTGGGTTTGACCCAATAATTTCTTCTGACAGATTACTAATGGATATATCGATCAGAAGTCTATAGGTCAAAATAAAAGTAAACGATCATGTGACAAAGATCAGATGTGATTTACCAACATGTTTTATGGTCTGTTCAAACTGATTTTGATAAAAATCAGTAAAAATGATTGGTCCTGTGGTAAATCCCCATCTATCAAATCCAACCACAATGTCATACCAGTTGATTAATGTTCCATGTGTATCAGCCCTTATGTAAGGTTGACATGAAAAAGGGCACATAAAAGGACACAGATAATTCTAGTAGGAACAAAATGGGGGATAAAATAAGTGATTTTATGCAAAGGTACTTTAATATGATATTGTATTCAATGCTAATAGTGACAAAAATCAACAGGTTCATTTCCATTCTCAACATTCCATTGTATATATTGATTTAGAAGGCCCTGGCATACTTCCACTATATTTTACACTATACCGTAATTTTACTTGTGTACATGGGTGCTTTGGTAAACAGTTGGTTTGTACTATTGTAATACATTTTAATATTAAAAATGAAAACAAAGCTAGAAATAAAAACTGTCCTTTTAATACCTATTGTCTTTCCACAGAAAATAACAACTAAAAATGCATTTGGGTTGCACCTGATTGATTATATGGGCGACATTCTGAAACAGAAAGATAGTGAACTAACCAATTTCAAAGTAAGTGAGTCTTGGTCATACTGGTGTTATTCTTTACCAGATACTCGATTCCAGATAGTCAATTTTCCGACAACCTTTCATTTTTTTCAGTTGGTTCGAATCTGTGTTGTTTCAGGTTGCAGCTGGGACCTTAGACGCAAGTGCCAAAATCTATGCAGTGCGTGTTGATGCAGTGCATGCAGATGTCTACAAAGTACTTGGTGGCCTTGGAAAAGATTCTCAGTCACCTGAGATGGAAAACCAGGAAACAGGTATAGACATTTGTTGTGGTGGAGTAATAAAGCAGGGATTCTCAAACGGTGACATTCCAGATGTAATTTGGTACTAGCAACTGAACCGTTAAATTCCACTGAATAACAAATGTTAAGGCCAAGGTGGTTTTCCTTCTTATGGTTCGAGTTACGTTATAGGATACATTTCGCTGCTATCGCTCTTCTCCAGTCAGACAGCTGAAAGCACTAATAATTTTTTAAACCTAAGTATCTCCAAAGAAAATTTTAGTTTATTTTTTACTTGCCAAACTTTCTAGTATGTTAAAATTTCTAAATTGCTGCAGTTCTTTCATCTATTTAATGTTGTGTAAGTGTTCTAAATTGTTTGGTTCAGAGTTGATATTAAAGGAAATCTCGTTGATTTTTGGTGTTATGATGTTACACATAATCTACAGAATAAATAAATAGAAACCTGTAGTATTAATATACTTGTATATGTATGTATATGTCTAATTTTATTTATGAAGTGCCACTTGGGTATGCATCGCTGTACATTAAAAAATACAGAGTATACAAACAAGGGAATAAGTGCAAGCCATTATACAGATAGATAAAAATTATATTTCTTAAAACTATTTAGAAAATTTTCCACATGGTTTGAGTATATAACTTGGGGGGGAACAATCTCGATTTTGCATGCCTGGTACTGAAAATATTCACCTGCAGCAGCCTCATACAGGTACACAGTTGCAGTTTCACAAGATTGGTAGTCTATTGCATTTAGGGAAGTTTTCCTCTGCCTGTGCCTGTCCCAGTGAGTTTTCATCTTCCTATGCTATTTTTGACTTGTACGGGTCACAGATTAAAGGGCAATTATAGTGAGAAAATTGTTTTTTTTTAATTTCTTCTAATGTATCCTATAAGTCATCCCATCCACCAGGGTACCTTTAGTTTCTTTAAATTCTACATAGTCCCCGAGATATAAGCCTTTGAATATGCTGTGATTTGTAGGAGCTGCTACACCTCATCTGTCACTCAAAGGCACACACCCACACAATCCAAAGCTCCCCTGCAGTACTGTCACACACTCTCTCACCCACACTATATGTACCATGTGCAACATATAGTCAAATGCTGTAGTGCTAAACACAATCAATAAACCATTAACCAGCAATATGAGCATAACACACTATAAAACAGGCACTCCCCCCCCCAAAAAACACTAATACAGTATATATAATACAGTGATACAGACTATATACCAAACAAGACACACAGTGCAATCTATGAAATAAATAGACTAAAGCAACTGAAATGTAACAGGACAACAGGCAGTGTCACTGTGTTTGTGAAGGTCTCACTACAAGCTGCTGTTACACTGACTCTCTCTTCAGTGATTATGATCTCAGCTAAGCAGGGGGAGAGATATGATCTTTAGGTAAAAAGTAAATAACAATTAGCAAAGTTAGAGAACAGGCAGAGTTCAGTAACTTACTTGTAAAGAATCTCAGCACCACTTGTCCTCCTCTCTCCCCCTCTGCCCCTCCCTTTGATTGCTTGCAGTCTAGCTCTGGAAGGGAGGGGTCAACAGGATGTCAGCACTTCATTTAAAGTCCTTTCAACTGACAATGCTCGGACTCTGTATACAGCCCGTCACTGCTTGAGGGGGAGTAGACAGAGAGGGGAGGGGGACTACACAGCTTGGTACAAACTTCTGCCAGTGTGAAGAAACGAAGCCACACAGAAACATGAAAGTAAGGCAGCTTATACTAAGTGATCTATACATTGTATACAGACAAAGTTTTTTTTTCACTATAGTTTCCCTTTAATGTCTGGTCTTAGAGAACTGCTATAGTTCTGTTTAAGGAGGAGGTAAATAAGCGTGTTATCATCCCCCTTTTTTTTTTTTTTTTTTTTTACCTCTAAAGCATGTTAAATGGGGCAAGGAACAGAAACATAGTGTTGATGACCTCTGTGAACTACCATATATTCTTGAATATAAACTGAGAAATTTTTCCATTAAAATTATCCTAAATCTCCCCTCTGTTTGTACTTGGGTCTGTGCTGAATAAAGCTTAAAGGGAGGGGCAGTGGAGAAAATTACATAGCATTGGGAAAATAAAAGCTGTACCCTGTAATACACAGAATCCTCTTGATGTTGGTTGGTTAAGGCAATTGTTGCCCTGCTCACTCAGATCACCCAGACTGCAAAAAATTATAGCAGTAACAGGATTCAACAAACAGGCTGCGAAAAGGGCACATCTGTGTTGAGGCTGTGGTGGGTTGTGGGGTGACTTTCTAGGGGTGTGTATGGGACTTCTATGGGGGGCTGTGTATGGGACTTTCTATGGGGCTGTGTTTGGGACTTTCTATGGGGCCTGTGTATAGGACTTCTATGGGGCTGTGTATAGGACTTCTATGGGCTGTGTATGGACTTTCTATGGGGCTGTGATGGGACTTTCTATGGGTGTGTATGGGACTTCTATGGGGCTGTGTATGGGACTTTCTATGGGCTGTGTATGGGACTTTCTATGGGGCTGTGTATGGGACTTTCTATGGGGCTGTGTATGGGACTTTCAATGGGGCTGTGTATGTGACTTTCTATGGGCTGTGTATGGGACTTTCAATGGGGCTGTGTATGGGACTTTTATGGGGCTGTGTATGGGGCTTTCTATGGGGATGTGTATGGGAGAAAGCCAACCCTCTGTTTATACTCGAGTCAAGCTGGTTTATCAGTATATACGGTAACAGTTCTTTTGGTACACAGACATCTTAATTCCTTCTATGGTTATTAAGCAGTTTTTCCCCTTAATGGCTCGATAAGGTTATTTTACACACAATCGGAAACCTGTGACAATCTTTGCAATAGTAGTTAAACATACCTTTATTGGCTGAGATTATAACCAAAGCACACATGCTTGTTTTAGGCTGGCTTCTTGAAATCACCTTGAAAAATAAACTATGAATCATATTTAATAAGAAGGTGCAATATGCCTGTGCTGGTAATTTTAGAACCAATCAGATGATACCTTTTCATGTAAAGACCGAAAACATTTGATAAAATTTAATTGGCTGCTGAAAATAACAGCACAGGCAAATATTTGTACCTCTTATTAAAAAAGACCAAAAGTCTGCACCTTAAAAGGATCATGCTTCAGTTATCCAAGGTTACAGCATTATAAAGGGTGTTTTTTTCTTGATAGTGCTGTGATCTGTGACAGCACCAGAATTTGAGGTCTGCCTCCAAGTTCAAAGTTGTATAATTTCCACTGCTGTGACAATCACACCAGATGCATATAAGTCCCATCCCAAACATCTAAATAATTTTTAAAGCTAGCAAAATCCTGAAAAGAAAACATTTTCCCTAAGGTGTCCATAAGTAAAGGAAAGAATATAGAAGGTTATAGGTCTGTAACTAGCTTCAGAAAAGAGATTTTTGGGTGTGAGGCTCCTTACACCAAAACATCATGTGACTGTCACAGAGACAGACTAGGAACTGCAAATTTACAAGCCATAACTTAAGATCCAGAGAGCTAAAAACAACATCCTAGCTTGTTTGAAGGGTATGTAGACGTTTTTAAATAGAGAACATTTGTATGGAGACCACAGTTCCTGTAAATGTGTCATACTAAAACTGATAATTTGGACTAGACATGGTCCATTAGAATGTCTTTCTTCTTTTTCAGACATGCTTTAATAACTACTGTGTGTATAGAAAAGTATTTTACCATGTGTTAAATAATGAACAAGACTATGTGGTGTCAATGTCTTTCCCTAGATACCTCTAAGGATACCCAGGATGAGAAAAAGAGCCAGAGAAGAGGAAACGCTCATATAAAACAATGAAAGAAATCTTAACAGCATAAACCGTTCAGAAACTGAGAACAAGGGTGAAGTAAGTGACAACTTTTTAGATGTTTACGGTGAAATGTGATTTTTTTTCTCTTAAAAATAATGACTTTTGTTATTTTGTCTTTTTTTTCAACCATGTGTTTAGGTAGAGTAATTAGCTAACCTCTCTCTGCTAAAAGGTTTATATCTAGTGTTAGTGTGTTAGCCACTAAAATGTTTCCAGTCCTCTATAACTAATTTTTTTCAATTAAAGGGCATGACCACTCAAAATCTATAATTTACAGTTATGCTAATCACCCCCCAAACCCCGTTTCGTTACACTTCTCTTTTCCTAGGACACTCCTGAAAAGACTTACAGCTTCCAGTGACTTCATGGCTGATGGTTAATACTGAGGGTGCTTGAAGCAAGCACAGTGTGGTAGAGATTATGGCCTGTAAGTGCTTTCAGGAGAGTCAATGAAAGTATAATGACAAAAATACTAACCTTAATTTACTGTGGATAATTTCCCATTTAAACTCCCGTGCAATAACCTCTTTCCCTATCAGCCTGCAGGGGGGCCCAGGAACATGAGGGTTAAGCACACATTCAAAGAGGACACTTTAAAATGGAAGGTAGTGAGGCTCTGGTGCTCTCCCCTTAGGTATACCTCTCTGAGCCTCGGAAGCCTTCCCCAGTTTTAAAAGTGCATGCTTCAGAGATGGACATCAAGACTGTCAGCACGAGCCGGTGGCTTTCAGGTCCCACCGGCTCCCTACGTGGGATTGGCATTCAGCTGCGGCCAAGCCCTTGCTAATGCCGCAGAGGGGCTGCACATCATGTCCCTCAGGACTAAATTGGTAGAAACCCCCCTCTGTTAAGTGGATAACCAGTGGCCCAAACGTTGCTTTCCATGACTGCTTGGGCTGGCTGGGGGAGTACGCGTCATCCGATTGGGACTTCCTTCTTCTAACTCCCAGGCTTTCTCTCTTGGGACGGGACTTCTGGATTTTCTTTTCTGCTCAACTAGTGCTTTTTAGGGCAGGCTTGTTCTTCTGGGTGGCCTCCTTCTACAAAGGGCAGGAGCCTGGCTCTGGGGGCCTAGCAAAGTTTCCTATTTTGCCCTAGCAAAAATTTTACTCCGTCCCGTTGAAAACAGCCAAACTGCCCCTGCTGTCTCACTCTGGGCCACTCTGTGAGCCATGCAGTTCAAACCAAGACCTTCAGCTGTGTGACTGCTCTTGTCGAGGTGGGCTAGAAATACATTGATTTACTAAAGAATCCTTATTGAATGGTCTTGCCCCCAGAACCTGCAAACTGCCTGGGCTAAATCATTAACGACTTCTATGTGTTTTTTCGGCTTCTATTTCCTGCAGTCAGCAGGCCCATGGAGACCCCATTCATCCCTTTCTGAGGAAACTTCTATGCAAGCAAGGGAGAACTCGTAAGAAAGGGAATTGGACTCCATTTCTTCCAAACAGGAGGTCCATAACACTTCACACCAGAGACGATCGATCGATCTCATTAGGCAGTGTTACAAGTCTTAATATGGGGAACATGGGACTTCTCGCCTCCCTTGATCTACAGATAACATACTACACATTGCCATCTGGATAAGTCACCACCGCTACCTGAGATTTGCCATAGGTACCGCGCATTTCCAATTCATGGCCAACTACTTAGCCTAGCCTCAGCTCCTCAAGTTTTACGAAGGTTTATGGCATGTCGGACTTCCTTTATTCAACTTCAGGGAATCTTCATTCTTCCCTATTTAGACAACCTGTTGATAAAGGCTGCCTCTTTGCACATTATGGCCCAGCCGAACTGAGTTAAGATTGTGCAACCTAGATACCGTGTTGCTTCACTAGTCCAAAGTCTTCCACTTTCCTTCTCAACGAATAATCTTCTAGGAATGCTGTTAGACAAAACACCATACACAAAATTCTTTTCCCTAGGACAAAAGTTTCAGCACTGAGAATTCTAGCCTTGAAGGCCAAGGCCTCCAACAAGTTACCATTCGACTGTCAATGCGCCTGGGGGGAAGATGGTATCGTCAGTAGATGCAATCCCATATGCACCTTTTCATCTGTGCCCACTTAGAGATATCTCTTCGCTGTTAGGACAAATCCAGCAGTCTCTAGACTCCAATTTGCCTGCTGCCTCATGTTCAAAAACTTGACTTAGTGGTGATCGGAGACAAACCCATCGATAGGCAAACATCTGTGCCTGCCCACTGGACAGTGGTGACAATGGATCCCAAACTCCAAGGATGGGGAGTGGTCTACGTTTCTTTGAAAGCCCAAGGCTGGTGGTCCAAGAAGAAGAAACACTACTACCGATCAATGTCCTGGAGCTATGGGCGATATTTTAGCCCTATCTCACATAGACAGACACATTGGTAGGCAAAAATGTCACAATTCAACCTGACAATGCCACGGCTGTGGCATCATCAATCACCAAGGGGGCACAGAAAGCGATATGGTGAGGGCATAATCTCCAGGATTCAACATGGGCAGAACGTTACGTACTAGATATCTACAATATACATTTCTGGAATTCTTCAATGAGGAAGCAGACTTCCTCAGCCGACACACGTTCGACCCGGGAGAATAGCCCTCCATCCAGAGATCTGAGAGCTGACTCAGAGATGGGGGAGACCAGACGTTGACTTGATGGCCTCATGAGACAACTTACAAAGTTCTAACTTTCGGTTTGCCAAAGCTCAGGATCCTCTGGCCGTCCTCTTAGATGGCCTGGTGGTCCTTGGCAGTGCCACCTGGCCTTCATCTTTACACCAATAGCTATGATATCCAGGATCTTAAAGAAAATAAATATGGTGGCGAGAAGGATGGATGATCTCCTTGCCATGAGCGAGAGCCCCTGGACCCTTCCTCTAAAACCAGAACTTCTATGTTAAGCACCCTTTCGAATTCAAACTTCAGCGCCCCTCATTAATGGTTGTGGCGGTTGATCCGCCATCCTGAGGAAGCGAGGTGTCCCTGACTCAGCGATACCTACTATGCTAGCAGCAGAAAGCAGTCTTCAACAAAAGTTTATTTATCGGTCTGGCAAAGGTATGTAATATAGAGCGCATCCAGGGGTTTTCCACCATCCAGATGTGTTCCATCTAGGTACTCGGCTTCCTCCAGAGAGGCTTTGAGAGTGGCCTTTCGCTTAGTGCCTTAAAAGGACAGGTATCTGCACTTCCTGTATTTTTTCATCAAAAACTTGCTGGAGTAAGGATGTCGCTCTCCATGTACTCTGTCTCGCTCTCCAGTTCAACCCTGGGACTTCTTTAGTTCTCAGAGCTCTAAAAATCCGGTTTGAACAGTTACGGTAGATCTCTTTATCGATTCTTTTGGCCTATCCTCCATCAGGAGAGCTTCAGAACTGTCTGCCTTATCTGGTGGAACGTGTACCTTACTCTTCGGACAGACAAGGCCGCCCTCGCCCCTCATGCCTCCTTGTTTCAGAAGGTGATCTCATCCTTTCACATCAATCAGGAAATTGTGGTTCCATCCTTCTTTCCGAATACTTCAGCTTCCAGAGAACGCAAGTTGCTTTATCTCGCTGTGGTAAGGGGCTCTTAGGAACTACCTTGCTCGCAATAAAGGTCTCCATTCCACTCAGGCTTTGTTGATACTGCTGGTGGGGCCACATCAGGGGTCTAGGGCTCGCCTGATACTGGCAAGATGGATTTGATCTTACATTACATCTCCTGCCTTGCGGGGTTACACTCATTCTATGCAGGCACTCGGGACCTCTTGGGCAGCTCACCATGGCGATAGGTGGACCAGATATGTCGGGCGGCAACGTGGTTCTCTATCCACACTTTTAAAGTTCTATCGCCTCCAGTGTTTGCAGAGAAGGATGCGATCTTAGGTCGTTCTGTCCTCATAGCTGTGAAGGTATAAATCTTTTTTTTGCCTACCCTAAAAATTCAGGACTTTGGAACATCCCCGGTGTTCTTGGTCTCCTGCAGGCTTATGGAGAATAGGGGATTTTTGCACTCCCCATTAAATCCTTTTCTCTGACGCGTAAGGGGGGCCCAGGTACTTCCTTCCCTGTTTTGACATATTAGTTTGGCTTGTTGCTCTTGTTATGGTATTCTATTTTCTGTCCTTTTACACTCCCTCTTTGGGACAAACTGGAGGAGGCTTGCAGTGCTCAGGGAGGAAGCCTATTTTCTTCAAATTTTAAAGTGTCCGTCCCTAGGGAATGGTGCTTACACCCCTGTTCCTGGGTCCCCTTACGGTTTCAGAGAAAAGGATTTTATTGGTAAGTGCAAAAATCCCCTTTTCAGTATTTAACAGTCCAGTTGTTTATCATAAGTTTATAAGAAGAATGTGTTGCTGAAGAGTGTCTGATTTTCTATGAATATTTTTTCTTCCAGAATGACCCTTTATTCCAGAAGGCAGCTGCCTCTTTCGATGAATTCAGTACAGCTGGTGTTTTCCTCTCTACACTAAATGTCACAGTTAACACAGTGAGTTGCGCTTTGATGCAGATGTGAGGCCACTTTCAACCATCGAGGAGAAAGAACCAAGTCGGTGCTGTGGACATTTCAGAGATTAAACGTATGTTTACATTAAAAATACACAATATTTAGACTTCAGCATGATTCAAAGGCAAAAAAAATAACTGAATGTTTTGGTTTTTTTTTATTCTTTAATGTGTCTTGCAAAACCTCCTCTTATTCTGAGTAAAGTTGGGCCACAGATATGTAGATAAGTCCACCTTAGTAAAACAGTAGTTGGTATATTTATTTTTCCTTCCACTTGCAGCTCCTGTCAAAATGGCCAAATCATACAGCCTGATTCTATTCTCCTAGTAAAGCATAGAACAGTGAAAACCCATTATATACTGCATACATTAGCAAACTGCATTGGTGTCAGGGCTCCTTCTAGTAGAATTTTACTGACTAAGACATGTAAGAATAAATCTGTGAAACCCTTATGGGCATTATTTGGAAAAGTTGTACCTTTTACAGGCTAAAACTAGTTAAGAACCTAACTGAAATATTTAAAACGTTAGAAAGTCACATTGACTTTGGAAGAATGGGCACTTGTGGTTTACAGTCTGTACAGTTCACATACTGGTTAGAAACCAGGTGAGGTTCAGTTGATTTTGGTATTTAGTTGTCGTTTGAAATAAAAACAGGTGGACTGCATTCACTGCCATTTAGATGCTCTAGCCAGTGAGTCTCATGCTTAAATCTTGCTGGAATGGGTCTAAAATATATTTCTGCCGCGTGATCTCTGTATAGAAATGCTAACACTACAATGTGCAATCCTGCATTAGATGATATTAAATATCTTGCTTTGCCAACTTTATCTGAGATACGTCAATGATAGGCACTTGATGGCATGTGTGGATGCATCTTAGACATCTTAGTGTTTAGCACAATCAGAGTGGTCATTTAAACATGTAAAGGTGCATGGGCACCTTTACATGTGACCAACTGATGTGCTAAACACAACTTAGGCGTTTGTCTGATGTTCATTTATAGACAATACACACCATGCCAGATTTTTGAAAGATGACAGGATCTGTCATTTAAAAAAAAAAATCACATACCCACAGTCCGACGGTGTTCTCTAGCACAGCCGAGGACTGTGCTTGGGACTGTGTGTTTCCTGGCGCGTCGACTCTTATAGGGAGACTACCGTGGCGAGAGAAATTTTCCGATTCCCGATGACCACTTGGCCACCCAAACAGTCGGATTCCACGTATTGGGGGCTTTACGGTACTGTGCGTACTATCTATGAACCGCCTGTCTGGTCTTTATGCAATCAATTTTGAAATCACAAAAGGATGGGCTACAATTGGATTATCTAAAGATAAGACGCGTTGCTGTAAATTGCACTCTTAGACATTCAATATAGATTAGACGTTGTTCGTCGCACACCGTTCGGAAAGCTGCCACACAAAGTGCCAATAAACCCAACAATACCGGGGCTTTATCGGTACTGGTGACGCACTTCCTTCGCCCCCGCTGTCTGTCCCTCCTTTCTCTCCTTTTTTGGTCACAGCCCACCATTACCCCCGCATGAGTGTCCAGTTCCACATGTAAACCCCCTTATGTCCACACATCTGTCAGGAGCTTGCAGTAACAGACCAGTTTAGTCAGTCGTTAAGTCCCCCTATGTCTAGATGTGTAGGTAGACCCTCTCCAATTGATGTGATTTCATTAATTATGCAGTTAGTGTCATGCTCTGTTTGGCCAACTCTCCCTTGTTAAGGAGTGCATTCTCAGTGATTGGACCACTTAGTGTGGCTACATTTGAAGTCTTTCATTTTTGTATTTTGGTGAATTTTCTTAAAGGCAGCATGGCTAGATGGATGGACTATTCAACATTCATCTAATTATCTTTGTTTTGTAAGCCCAGCTCTGAAAGTGTATAGAGAAGCGTCTTCTATGTCCATCGCTACTACTGGGTTTGTTTCATGCAGGGGACCAGTAGAATGCCCAACATGATGGGTAATTCTGACATCTGATGGCAAAATATCCTGTGGACTAAGAATCTGAACATAATGTTTGTGGCAAGGCAGACAGACTAAATAGAACCCCTGCACCGGCTGTTCGAAATTAGAGTTGATTCAGGGACCAGTCTGTAGAGTAACTGTCTAGTCAGTTAAGAGCTACATATGTTTTACGTTACTATTTTCTTAGTATAGGTTTTGTTTTCTATGGGGTTAGTAGTCATAACCGATGGTTGATTGTGTAAACTGTAGTCTTAAGGACATGCAAATAAACCTTGGGAAGACAACTTAAGCATCTATACCCTGGATCACCAAGCTTACTATAGCGTATTGCATAACGATTAGGTTTTAGCTTGGCCCATCAATCCCGAGGGGTAAGGGATACAGCCAATTAAGCTATATGGAAAAACTTCCAGAAGTTATAGGTCCAAAAGCAACAACTTGGTTTAATGAGAGCAATCCAAATAATCCAAAACCGAGTTTTCTTCTACATGTGCTGAATATCTTTTAATGCTTATTGCCTTTGATTCCTTCCGGCAGTTATAAAAAGACTCCCGTGATTCACCATAAGTGGCAATTAAATGGTATAACCTAATTTCCTTCCACAGAACATCATTATTAATGGATAAGTTCAAGAAGAGCGACAATTTTTGATATCAATGCTTGGGTGTGGCTGGTACTGAAAATATTCACCTGCAGCAGCCTCATACAGGTACACAGTTGCAGTTTCACAAGATTGGTAGTCTATTGCATTTAGGGAAGTTTTCCTCTGCCTGTGCCTGTCCCAGTGAGTTATAATCTTCCTATGCTATTTTTGACTTGTACGGGTCACAGATTAATGTCTGGTCTTAGAGAACTGCTATAGTTCTGTTTAAGGAGGAGGTAAATAAGCGTGTTATCATCCCCCCCTTTTTTTTTACCTCTAAAGCATGTTAAATGTGGCAAGGAATAGAAACATAGTGTTGATGACCTCTGTGAACTACCATATATTCTTGAATATAAACTGAGAAATTTTTCCATTAAAATTATCCTGAAATCTCCCCTCTGTTTGTACTTGGGTCTGTGCTGATCATAAAGCTTAAAGGGGGCAGCTGGAGAAAATTACATAGCATTGGGAAAATAAAAGCTGTACCCTGTAATACACAGAATCCTCTTGATGTTGGTTGGTTAAGGCAATTGTTGCCCTGCTCACTCAGATCAGCCCAGACTGCAAAAAATTATAGCAGTAACAGGATTCAACAAACAGGCTGCGCAGAAAGGGCACATCTGTGTATGAGGCTGTGTGTGGGGCTGTGTATGGGACTTTCTATGGGGCTGTGTATGGGACTTTCTATGGGGCTGTGTATGGGACTTTCTATGGGGCTGTGTATGGACTTTATGGGGCGGTGTATAGGACTTTCTATGGGGCCTGTGTATAGGACTTCTATGGGGCTGTGTATGGGACTTTTCTATGGGGCTGTGTATGGGGACTTCTATGGGGCTGTGTATGGACTTTCTATGGCTGTGTATGGGACTTTCTATGGGGCGTGATGGGACTTTCTATGGGCTGGTATGGGACTTTCTATGGGCTGTGTATGGACTTTCATGGGGCTGTGTATGTGACTTTCTATGGGCTGTGTATGGGACTTTCAATGGGGCTGTGTATGGGACTTTTATGGGGCTGTGTATGGGGCTTTCTATGGGGATGTGTATGGGAGAAAGCCAACCCTCTGTTTATACTCGAGTCAACTGGTTATCAGTATATACGGTAACAGTTCTTTTGGTACACAGACATCTTAATTCCTTCTATGGTTATTAAGCAGTTTTTCCCCTTAATGGCTCATAAGTGTTTTTACACACAATCGGAAACCTTGGACAATCTTGCAATAGTAGTTAAACATACCTTTATTGGCTGAATTAAACCAAAGCACACATGCTTGTTTTAGGCTGCTTCTGAAATCACCTTGAAAAATAAACTATGAATCATATTAATAAGAAGTGCAATATGCCTGTGCTGGTAATTTTCAGCAACCAATCATGATACCTTTCACTGTAAAGACCGAAAACATTGATAAAATTTAATTGGCTGCTGAAAATTAACAGACAGGCAAATATTTGTACCTCTTATTAAAAAAGACCAAAATTCTGCACCTAAAAGGATCATCTTCAGTATCCAAGGTTACAGCATTATAAAGGGTGTTTTTTTCTTGATAGTGCTGTGATCTGTGACAGCACCAGAATTTTGAGGTCGGCCTCCAAGTTCAAAGTTGTATAATTTCCACTGCTGTGACATCACACCAGATGCATCATAAGTCCCATCCCAAACATCTAAATAATTTTTAAAGCTAGCCAAAATCCTGAAAAGAAAACATTTTCCTCAGGTGTCCTAAGTAAAGGAAAGAATATGAATGGTTATAGGTCTGTACTAGCTTCAGAAAGAGATTTTTGGGTGTGAGGCTCCTTACACAAAACATCACACATATATCTTATGTGTAATGCTGCCCAGTTCTTTCTAGTGTCATTGTTGCCTGTGTCAGTGGAATGATACCTGATTGGATCATCATCAACAAGATTTGTTTGAACGCATTGTGATTGGGTAAGGAATCTCCCCGTGACACTATTTATAACATGCAGGGAAAGTCCTGTTGGTACATGTGTGTGAAAAAACTAAAGTCTTTCATTACTGCCATTATTTCCCCCCACACACACACAATTATTACACAACTGCCCCCTACACACACACATACTAAACACAGTAGAATAAATACATTCTTATATAATATCATTCATTGGACATCACTATAAAGGATTATGCAAAAGGCAACCTAGGCTCAAGCCTAGAATCCAGGAAGCTTTAGGGAGCCTGGCTACAAAGACAGCAACTATATTGCTGTCCATGCAATACACAGATTATAAAGAAAGTCCCCAAACCACAGCTGTGACTGGGGCCCTATTGCTTCCATCTCTTCCTCAGTGTCCCTGATCTGTTCCTTTCTGTCCCTGGGTGAATCACATTGAGACTGGCTGTACCCACTGAAGAGAAGTGAAAGAGAAGTGAAAGGTGATTAAAGTACAAGTGCACTGTAAAATCAAGTTATGTTCATTTGGAAGCTGCAGCTTTAAAAATACTGTTACCATATTTTTTTTTACCTATGTCCCTCCAGAGCCTAGCTTTGTGCCTTGAAAGTTACTGACATCTTGTTACTGGTTTGCTGAATGTTAAGCTCCGCCCCTCTGAAATTTCCTCTGCTTTCTCCTGCTTGAGCCTCAAACAGTAATGTCTGTGAGTTCCATGCACTCTCCTGCTTGAGCCTCAAACAGTGGACTTTCTATGGGGCTGTGTATGGGACTTTCTATGGGGCTGTGTATGGGACTTTCTATGGGGCTGTGTATGGGGCTTTCTATAGGGCTGTGTATGGGACTTTCTATGGGGCTGTGTATGGGACTTTCTATAATGGCTCGATAAGGTTATTTTACACACAATCGGAAACCTGTGACAATCTTTGCAATAGTAGTTAAACATACCTTTATTGGCTGAGATTATAACCAAAGCACACATGCTTGTTTTAGGCTGGCTTCTTGAAATCACCTTGAAAAATAAACTATGAATCATATTTAATAAGAAGTGCAATATGCCTGTGCTGGTAATTTTCAGCAACCAATCAGATGATACCTTTTCACTGTAAAGACCGAAAACATTTGATAAAATTTAATTGGCTGCTGAAAATTAACAGCACAGGCAAATATTTGTACCTCTTATTAAAAAAGACCAAAAGTCTGCACCTTAAAAGGATCATGCTTCAGTCTATCCAAGGTTACAGCATTATAAAGGGTGTTTTTTTCTTGATAGTGCTGTGATCTGTGACAGCACCAGAATTTTGAGGTCTGCCTCCAAGTTCAAAGTTGTATAATTTCCACTGCTGTGACATCACCAGATGCATCATAAGTCCCATCCCAAACATCTAAATAATTTTTAAAGCTAGCCAAAATCCTGAAAAGAAAACATTTTCCCTAAGGTGTCCATAAGTAAAGGAAAGAATATAGAATGGTTATAGGTCTGTAACTAGCTTCAGAAAAGAGATTTTTGGGTGTGAGGCTCCTTACACAAAACATCATGTGACTGTCACAGAGACAGACTAGGAACTGCAAATTTACAAGCCTATAACTTAAGATCCAGAGAAGCTAAAAACAACATCCTAGCTTGTTTGAAGGGTATGTAAGACGTATTTTAAATAGAGAACATTTGTATGGAGACCACAGTTCCCTGTTAAATGTGTCATACTAAAACTGATAATTTGGACTAGACATGGCAAAGGTCCATTAGAATGTCTTTCTTCTTTTTCAGACATGCATTTAATAACCTACTGTGTGTATAGAAAAGTATTTTACCATGTGTTAAATAATGAACGAGACTATGTGGTGTCAATGTCTTTCCCTAGATACCTCTAAGGATACCCAGGATGAGAAAAAGAGCCAGAAGAAGAGGAAACGCTCATATAAAACAATTGAAAGAAATCTTAACAGCATAAACCGTTCAGAAACTGAGAACAAGGGTGAAGTAAGTGACAACTTTTAGAATGTTTACGGTGAAATGTGATTTTTTTTTTCTCTTAAAAATAATGACTTTTGTTATTTTGTCTTTTTTTTCAACCATGTGTTTAGGTAGAGTAATTAGCTAACCTCTCTCTGCTAAAAGGTTTATATCTAGTGTTAGTGTGTTAGCCACTAAAATGTTTCCAGTCCTCTATAACTAATTTTTTTCAATTAAAGGGCATGACCACCTCAAAATCTATAATTTACAGTTATGCTAATCACCCCCCAAACCCCGTTTTCGTTACACTTCTCTTTTCCTAGGACACTCCTGAAAAGACTTACAGCTTCCAGTGACTTCATGGCTGATGGTTAATACTGAGGCTGCTTGAAGCAAGCACAGTGTGGTATGAGATTATGGCCTGTAAGTGCTTTCAGGAGAGTCAATGAAAAGTATGACAAAATACTAACCTTAATTTAACTGTGGATAATTTCCTCCATTTAAACTCCCGTGCAATAACCTCTTTCCCTATCAGCCTGCAGGGGGGCCCAGGAACATGAGGGTTAAGCACCATTCATAAAGAGGACACTTTAAAATTGGAAGGTAGTGAGGCTCTGGTGCTCCTCCCCTTAGGTATACCTCTCTGAGCCCCGGAAGCCTTCCCCAGTTTTAAAAGTGCATGCTTCAGAGATGGACATCAGCAGACTGTCAGCACGAGCCGGTGGCTTTCAGGTCCTACCGGCTCCCTACGTGGGATTGGCATTCAGCTGCGGCCAAGCCCCTTGCTAATGCCGCAGAGGGGCTGCACATCATGTCCCTCAGGACTAAATTGTGTAGAAACCCCCCTCTGTTAAGTGGATAACCAGTGGCCCAAACGTTGCTTCCCATGACTGCTTGGGCTGGCTGGGGGAGTACGCGTCATCCGATTGGGACTTCCTTCTTCTAACTCCCAGGCTTTCTCTCTCTGGGACGGGACTTCTGGATTTTCTTTTCTGCTCAACTAGTGCTTTTTAGGGCAGGCTTTGTTCTTCTGGGTGGACCTCCTTCTACAAAGGGCAGGAGCCTGGCTCTGGGGCTCCTAGCAAAGTGTCCTATTTTGCCCTAGCAAAAATTTTTACTCCGTCCCGTTGAAAAGCAGCCAAAGCTGCCCCTGCTGTCTCACTCTGGGCCACTCTGTGAGCCATGCAGTTCAAACCAAGACCTTCAGCCTGTGCTGACTGCTCTTGTCGAGGTGGGCTAGAAATACATTGATTTACTAAAGAATCCTTTATTGAATGGTCTTGCCCCCAGAACCTCGCAAACTGCCTGGGCTAAATCATTAACGACTTCTATGCTGTTTTTTCGGCTTCTATTTCCTGCAGTCAGCAGGCCCATGGAGACCCCATTCATCCCTTTCTTAGAGGAAACTTCTATGCAAGACAGGGAGAACTCGTAAGAAAGGGAATTGGACTCCATTTCTTCCAAACAGGAGGTCCATACCACCTTCACACCAGAGACGATCGATCGATCTCATTAGGGCAGTGTTACAAGTCCTTAATATGGGGAACATGGGGACTTCCTCGCCTCCCTTGATCTACAGATACACATACTTACACATTGCCATCTGGATAAGTCACCACCGCTACCTGAGATTTGCCATAGGTACCCGGCATTTCCAATTCATGGCCCAACCTATTAGCCTAGCCTCAGCTCCTCAAGTTTTTACGAAGGTTATGGCATGTCGGACTTCCTTTATTCAACTTCAGGGAATCTTCATTCTTCCCTATTTAGACAACCTGTTGATAAAGGCTGCCTCTTTGCCACATTTATGGCCCAGCCGAACTGAGTTAAGATTGTCGCACACCTAGATACCTGTTGCTTCACTAAGTCCAAAGTCTTCCACTTTTCCTTCTCAACGAATAATCTTTCTAGGAATGCTGTTAGACACAACCATACACAAAATTCTTCTTCCCTAGGACAAAGTTTCAGCACTGAGAATTCTAGCCTTGAAGGCCAAGGCCTCCAACAAGTTATCCATTCGACAGCTAATGCGCCTGGTGGGGAAGATGGTATCGTCAGTAGATGCAATCCCATATGCACCTTTTCATCTGTGCCCACTTCAGAGATATCTTCTTCGCTGTTAGGACAAATCCCAGCAGTCTCTAGACTCCCTAATTTGCCTGCTGCCTCATGTTCAAAACTCTGACTTAGTGGTGATCGGAGACAAACCCATCGATAGGCAAACATCTGTGCCTGCCCACTGGACAGTGGTGACAATGGATCCCAACCTCCAAGGATGGGGAGTGGTCTACGTTTCTTTGAAAGCCCAAGGCCTGTGGTCCAAGGAAGAAACACTACTACCGATCAATGTCCTGGAGCTATGGGCGATATTTCTAGCCCTATCTCACTAGACAGACACATTGGTAGGCAAAAATGTCCACATTCAACCTGACAATGCCACGGCTGTGGCATACATCAATCACCAAGGGGGCACAGAAAGCGATATGGTGAGGGCATAATCTCACCGGATTCTAACATGGGCAGAACGTTACGTACTAGCCATATCTACAATATACATTTCTGGAATTCTCAATGAGGAAGCAGACTTCCTCAGCCGACACACGTTCGACCCGGGAGAATAGGCCCTCCATCCAGAGATCTTGAAGAGCTGACTCAGAGATGAGGGAGACCAGACGTTGACTTGATAGCCTCATGAGACAACTTACAAAGTTCTAACTTTTGGTGCCAAAGCTCAGGATCCTCTGGCAGTCCTCTTAGATGCCCTGGTGGTACCTTGGCAGTGCCACCTGGCATCTTTACACCAATAGCTATGATATCCAGGATCTTAAAGAAAATAAATATGGTGGCCGAGAAGGATTGGATCTCCTTGCCATGAGAGCCCATGGACCCTTCCTCTAAAACCAGAACTTCTATCGTAAGCACCCTTTCGAATTCAAACCTTCAGCGCCTCCATTTAATGGTGTGGCGGTTGAATCCGCCATCCTGAGGAAGCGAGGTGTCCCTGCATCAGCGATACCTACTATGCTAGCAGCTAGAAAGCAGTCTTCAACAAAAGTTTATTATCGGGTCTGGCAAAGGTATGTAATATAGAGCTCATCCAGGGGTTTTCCACCATCCAGATGTGTTCCATCTAGAGTACTCGGCTTCCTCCAGAGAGGCTTTGAGAGTGGCCTTTCGCTTAGTGCCTTAAAAGGACAGGTATCTGCACTTCCTGTATTTTTTCATCAAAAACTTGCTGGCAGTAAGGATGTCGCTCTCCTATGTACTCTGTCTCGCTCTCCAGTTCAACCCTGGGACCTGTCTTTAGTTCTCAGAGCTCTAAAAATCCGTTTGAACAGTTACGGTAGATCTCTTTATCGCTCCTCACTTGGAAGACTCTTGGCCGTATCCTCCATCAGGAGAGCTTCAGAACTGTCTGCCTTATCTGTGGAACGTCGTGCCTTACTCTTCGGACAGACAAGGCCGCCCTCATGCCTCCTTTGTTCAGAAGGTGATCTCATCCTTTCACATCAATCAGGAAATTGTGGTTCCATCCTTCTTTCCGAATACTTCAGCTTCCAGAGAACGCAAGTTGCTTTATCTCGCTGTGGTAAGGGCTCTTAGGAACTACCCTGCTCGCACTAAAGGTCTCCATTCCACTCAGGCTTTGTTGATACTGCTGGTGGGGCCACATCAGGGGTCTAGGGCCTCGCCTGATACTGGCAAGATGGATTTGATCTACATCTACATCTCCTGCCTTGCGGGTTACAGCTCATTCTATGCAGGCACTCGGGACCTCTTGGGCAGCTCACCATGGCGCATAGGTGGACCAGATATGTCGGGCGGCAACGTGGTTCTCTATCCACACTTTTATAAAGTTCTATCGCCTCCATGTGTTTGCAGAGAAGGATGCGATCTTAGGTCGTTCTGTCCTCATAGCTGTGAAGGTATAAATCTTTTTTTCTGCCTACCCTAAAAATTCAGGACTTTGGAACATCCCCGGTGTTCTTGGGTCTCCCTGCAGGCTTATGGAGAATAGGGGATTTTTGCACTCCCCATTAAAATCCTTTTCTCTGAAGCCGTAAGGGGGGCCCAGGTACTTCCTTCCCTGTTTTGACATATTAGTTTGGCTTGTTGCCTTGTTATGGTTATTCTATTTTCTGTCCTTTTACACTCCCTCTTTGGGACAAACTGGAGGAGGCTTGCAGTGCTCAGGGAGGAAGCCTATTTTCCTTCAAATTTTAAAGTGTCCGCTCCTAGGGAATGGTGCTTAACCCCTATGTTCCTGGGTCCCCCTTACGGTTTCAGAGAAAAGGATTTTATTGGTAAGTGCAAAAATCCCCTTTTTCAGTATTTAACAGTCCAGTTGTTTTATCATAAGCTTTTTATAAGAAGAATGTGTTGCTGAAGAGTGTCTGATTTTTCATGAATATTTTTTCTTCCAGATTGACCCTTTATTCCAGAAGGCAGCTGCCTCTTTCGATGAATTCAGTACAGCTGGTGTTTTCCTCTCTACACTAAAATGTCACAGTTACCACAGTGAGTTGCGCTTTGATGCAGATGTGAGGCCACTTTCAACCATCGAGGAGAAAGAACCACCTAGTCCTGGTGCTGTGGACATTTCAGAGATTAAACGTATGTTTACATTAAAAATACACAATATTTAGACTTCAGCATGATTCAAAGGCAAAAAAAATTAACTGAATGTTTTGGTTTTTTTTATTCTTTAAATGTGTCTTGCAAACACCTCCTCTTAATTCTGAGTAAAGTTGGGCCACAGATATGTAGATAAGTCCACCTTAGTAAAACAGTAGTTGGTATATTTATATTTCCTTCCACTTGCAGCTCCTGTCAAAATGGCCAAATCATACAGCCTGATTCTATTCTCCTAGTAAAGCATAGAACCAGTGAAAACCCATTATATACTGCATACATTAGCAAACTGCATTGGTGTCAGGTGCTCCTTCTAGTAGAAGATTTTACTGACTAAGACATAGTAAGAATAAATCTGTGAAACCCTTATGGGCATTATTTGGAAAAGTTGTACCTTTTTACAGGCATAAAACTAGTTAAGAACCTAAACTGAAATATTTAAAACTTTAGAAAGTCACATTGACTTTGGAAGAATGGGCAACTTGTGGTTTTACAGTCTTGTACAAGTTCACATATCTGGTTAGAAACCAGGTGAGGTTCAGTTGATTTTGGTATTTAGTTGTCGTTTGAAAATAAAAACAGGTGGACTGCATTCACTGCCATTTAGATGCTTCTAGACCAGTGAGTCTCATGCTTAAATCTTGCTGGAAATGGGTCTAAATATATTTCTGCAGCGTGATCTCTGTATAGAAATGCTAACACTACAATGTGCAATCCTGCATTAGATGATATTAAATATCTTGCCTTTGCCAACTTTATCTGAGATACGTCAATGATAGGCACTTGATGCATGTGTGGATGCATCTTAGACAATCTGTAGTGTTTAGCACAATCAGTTGGTCACATGTAAACATGTAAAGGTGCATGGGCACCTTTACATGTGACCAACTGATTGTGCTAAACACAACTTTAGGCGTTTGTCTAGATGTTCATTTATAGACAATACACACATGCCAGATTTTTGAAAGATGACAGGATCTGTCATTTAAAAAAAAAAATCACAATACCCACAGTCCCGAGCGTGTTCTCTATGCACAGCCGAGGACTGTGCTTGGGACTGTGTGTTTCCCTCGGCTGCGTCAGACTCCCTTATAGGGAGACTACCGTGGCCGAGAGAAATTTTCCGTATTTCCCGAATGACCACTTGGCCCACCCAAACAGTCGGATCCAACGGTATTGGGGCTTTACCGGTACTGTGCGTAACTATCTTATGAACCGCCTAGTCTGGTCTTTTATGCAATCAATTTGAAATCACAAAATGAATGGGCTAAATTGGATTATCTAAAGATAAGAACCGTTGCTTGTAAATTGCACTCTTTAGACATTCAATAGATTAGACGTTTGTTCGTCGCACACTCGTTCGGGAAAGCTGCCACACAAAGTGCCAATAAAACCACAATACCGGGGCTTTATCGGTACTGTGTGCGGTACTGGTACTTATTTCTTGGTACTGGTTAACAATAAAACCATTCATTTTGTCCTCTGTAGGATGCCAGAATTCTCCCTTTTTGTTTTTATATGTGATTTCATTAATTATGCAGGCTGTATGTCAGGCTCTGTTTGGCCAACTCTCCCTTGTTAAGGATGCATTCTCAGTGATTGGACCACTTAGTGTGGCTACATTTAAGTCTTTTCATTTTTTGTATTTTTGGTTACTTTCTTAAAGGCAGCATGGCTTAGAGTGAGGTATTAACTTCTCAATTATCTTGTTTTTGCTAGCCCAGCTCTTACAGTGTATAGAGAAGCGTCTTCTATGTCCATCGCTCTCTGGGTTTCGTTTCATGCAGTGGGACAGTGATGCCCAACATGAGGTAATTCTGACATCTGTGACAAAAATATCCTGTGACTAATTAATATGAAAATTAATGTTGTGGCAAGGCAGACAGACTAAATAGAACCCCTGCACCTGTCTAAATTAGATTGATTCAGGGACCAGGTCTGTAGATAACTGTCTAGTCAGTTAACGAGCTACAGATGTTTTACGTGACTATTTTCTTAGTATAGGGTTTTGTTTTTCTATAGGGGTTAGTAGTATAACCTGATGTTGATTGTAAACTGTAGTTTAAAGGAAATGCAATAACCTTGGGAAAGACAATTAAGCAATCTATAACCCTGGATCACCAGCTTACTATATGTATTATATAAGATTTAGGTTTTAGCTTGGCCCATCATCACGAGGTAAGGGTACAGCCAATTAAGCTATATGGAAAACTTCAGAAGTTATAGTGTCCAAAAAGCATACAACTTAGTGTTTAATGATAGCAATCCAAATTAATCCAAAACAGTTTTCTTCTAAATGTGCTGAATATCTTTAATGCTTTATTGCCTTTTATTTCCCTTCCGTGTTATAAAAAGCTTGTGTTCCCCATAAGTGGCAATTAAAATGGCTATAACCTTAATTTCCCTTCCACAGAACCTATCATTATTAATGGATAAGTTCAAGAAGAGCGACCATGTTTTTGATATCAATGCTGAGGTGGAGGATGACTGTGCTGACCTAAATGGTGCAGAGGCAGATGACTTTGATGCAGATGCTTGTGATGGGGTACAGGCTGGCGATTTTGGAGAGTTTTCAGAACATCGTGAGGCGTGCAGGTCCGAGAGGAAAGGGTAAGTAACATTTGGTTATGTTAACAAAATGTGCTTTGAATTCTCAGGTGTAAATGCAATGTTTTATACTTTGGGATCTGGAAGCATTTGTGTATTTTTTGTTCATGTTAGATGAGTTGCTATAATAGATGGAAAGTATGATAGGGCATTGCACATAAGGTGTCAAGTTTGTTGAACCATGCCAATCTAAATGTTTAGAAACTACAACTTCCAGCTACCAAATTATGCTGGGAGTTGTAGTTTCCAAACTTTTGGAGTGCCAAGGAATTGGGGGTTAGTGGATTTGTCTTATTTTATTGGCACCAATAAGTTACTCTACTATTGTATGGGAATTCTGCTGTATACTATACAAGGGTTAATTTAAAGGGCAACTAAAGCCTAAAAACAATACTGAATCAGAAGGAAGTAGTGGCCATAATTTCTACCCTCAGCAGATACTCGAGTCAATCAGTTTTACTCCTTTTTCAGGTAAAAATAAGTACCTCGGCTTATAATCGGGTCAGCTTATATATGAGTATTTATGGTATCTTTTTTTTTTTTTTTTTTGTAAATGAAAAAAATATTTTTCCATAAACCTGTGCATTTATATATTTGTGCCTGATTAATAATTCTAAAGGTAAGGATTGGAGGCAGAAACCTTGATCATCCCATGCAGTTCCATCAGCAGAGGGCCATAAATCCACTGCGGTCAGGGGGCAGGCCTCTCTTCCTTCCAATAGCTCTCTTTCATATTAGGACTGCCTGTGAATGTTACTAGGTCTGGCCTACGTACAGACACATGTTACAAATAGTCTAATCCCTAAAACGAGCAATATCCACGAAATGGCAGGTTTCTGGTCTTAAAGACTTTACTTTCTAAATATTAACACATATATTCAGCCAAAACCCTGTCTGTGTGTCTAAGATGAGCTTTACTCTGAACTTCACTTAAGCTTTCAAATACATTAGGACTTTATAATATGAGCATGCATTCTTTTATTTTTCGAAATTCTGCTCCATAGTATGCTGATTTTCAATGATAATCCATTACCAAAGTGTTTTAATAAAGCACGTGTGGGCAAGGCCCACTCTCAACTGTCATATTTGTTGCATCTTCCTTTGTATGTAACTGTAAATTATCATGCCTTATCCACTATATCATTTACCTATACAAAAGCAGTAGTTTAAACAGATCTCTTTACAGCTCACAGGTGACTCAAATTGGGAACGGGGACATTGGTACTATGTGTCTTCAACTGTCCTCCTGTCCAGGGGAGTATTCTTATTTCAGTCCTCGAACTATGTCTATGTGGGCAGGACCTGAACATTGGCGTTTCCGTCCTCGTCATAAAGGTCTGTATCTTTTTTTGTATTTATGTCTTCAGAAGAGGATCAAGAGCAGCACCACAAGTACTGACCTTTTGCTCTTTCACCCATAGCCAGCACAGACTCCGACAAACCCAGGGTCAAAAAGGCAAAAAAAGTATTTGAACTAAACTTTGAAGAGGATATTGACTTTGTGGTTCATTTCCGCAAAACCAAAGTGAGTGATATTATGAGATTACAATATTTTTGTATTCTAAAATACATTCTGGGCACTTCATTGTTAATGGTTTAATCTTGGAGAGAACTTTATCTATTACAGTGAGATTTGGATACCCAGTTTGTTTTATGATATTAAAGGAAGTTTTTATTATTCTGCTTTTACTGAGTTCATAGTAGTTGAATGCAATTCTTGTTGTACAGGTCTCCGTGTTATATTTGCAAACTGCAAGTATGACATATTAAGAATAGGACTTGTGATGCCCGCTTGCCAAAACAAAATAGGCAGCTTACAGCAGTGCAGAATGTATATATCTTAATGGATATCGCCATTATTTTCTGAGATTGTTGTTTTACATTGTGGATGTTTTTTTCTTCCAGCGTACCCCAGTCAAATGGAGACATGAATTTATATGTAATTTTGATCACTGTGGTAGCCAAACATGTGAAAAGACACATTTTGTTATGCTAATACTTTATCATGTGAATATAATCTATTTTCTATAGATATTTAGTAAAACATGACTTATAATGGCCATAAATAATCTGTCTAATGCCATAAAGAGTAATCTAAGAGAAAAGTAATCTGACAAATATCATTATATAATAATAAAGGACATGTCCACCCCTAAAACTATAATTTGCCCCAGTGCTGACCCCACTGTGTAGTGTAAAAAAAAATCCATACCTTACTCCTGTGCTCCTTATGGTTGTCCTGCATTGCATGTTCAAAGTCCTAAAAAGTTAAGAGTAGGAGCTGTATGTCATCCGGTCCCTACTTCTTCCTTGTCCTCCCTGAGGACGCAGGCATGCGCAGGGGAGCCCCCCTCCATCCCTCCTGGTCCATCTTTGCTGCCTTATCCCCTACCTATAACATTTTTTACATAGTGTAGCCCACCCCCCAACTTTTTTTTGTAAAACAAGCCACAGAAATAGACTAACACTCCTTCTTTCCCTGTCTGTATAGCCGACAGCCACATCTCTGATTGGCTGTATCTCATACTATTTGCTATGCCCCACTGTTATCATTAGTGAGCTGACATAATGCACTCTTACTTGTGTTCCTAACACTATTTTCTACTGATTGGCTGATGGGTCAAACATGCTCCGATATCTACTGGGCAAGACCATTACAGACTTTATTAGGGGGTCCAGCAAACAGGAAGTCAGTATTTCAAAAGCATTTTATTTATGCACAGACAAAATGCTGAATGGGCAGGTTAAGGTCATTGTAATGGAAAAATACAGCCTTAGGTTTTTTTACTGAACTTTTCCTTTAATCCTATACTTGTTTTGCTTAGGCCAAGTATCACCTCACCCTTAAACAACTCTCCCTTCCATCAGACCTGATATTCTGTAAAGTCAAGCATGCTCATCATTATGAGCAAGCACTGAGAGGGATTTTTCATCATGCAATTCACACATACCTACTCACCATTCCAGTTTTACTACAATTGCACACAGAAGAATTGTAATTAACTATGCTGTGCAAAATTTTTAAAAACACTTTTCTCAATATAAATGTCCTTTAACATAAATAAGGAATATTCTGTACAGACACCTTTTAAAAGGAATAGTTTAAAAAACAGGAGGTAAAGGAGCTACGCCTTTCCTCCCATTTTTCAATTATTCTAACAGGATCCATGAGCTTAGATACAGAACTTGCCCTCAAGTGCGATCCACCACCGGTTCCTCTGACATTTCCTGATTGTCCAGCGCTATAGTTAAAGCTGGAAACAGTCAGGACCTTTCCATCAGTGGATCAAGTTTGCGGGTAAGGTCTGCATAGCTCCTTTTTCCTTACGTACTTAAAGGGCATGTCCACCCCCAAAACTATAATTTTACCCATTACTGGCCCCACTGTCCACTGTGTAGGTTAAAGAAATCCTTACCTTACACCTCTGCTTCTTATGGTTCTCCTGCGATGTCTGTTCAAAGTCCAGGAAGCTGAAGAGTCGGAGCTGTCTTACTGTCCAAATGCCTCCTACCTTGCCTCCGGGAGGTAGTGTGACATGCAAAGGGGAGCTCTCCCACCATCCAAATCTTTCTCTGTCTGCCCTTTCCCCTTGCATAAAAACTTTTTCCATAATGTTCCTCTTCCCTGCCCACCCCCAACCGCCATGTTAGTTCTGTAATAAAAGTTTCCAGAGCTTTTAAGGGCAGCACGGTGGCTCAGTGGTTAGCACTGATGCCTTACAGCGCTGAGGTCCCGAGTTCGATTTCACCCTTGGACACATCTGCAAGGAGTTTGTATGTTCTCCCCTTACTTGTGTGGGTTTCCTCCGGGCACTCAGGTTTCCCCTACAATCATAAAGACATACTGATAGAATGTATGTGTCAAATAAATGTGCTTAGATTGTAAGCTCTTCGGGGCAGGGCCTGATGTGAATGCATGCATGTAATTGTAAAGCGCTACGGAAGATGCTGGCGCTATATAAATCTGCAATAATAATAATAAAATACTTCTCTCAATTCCACGCTGGCTTCTTAGCCGACAGCCGCATCTGTGATTGGCTGACTGACAGCCAACCACAGATGTGGCTGCCGGTCTGGCCCCTCTCTGCAGCTTCGGGTTTGCAGAGAGGAGGAGAAGACAGCCGTGGGAGCGAACGGATTTAAGTATGATTGGGAAACTTTTTTATTACAGAACTAATACAGTGGTTGGGGGGGGCAGGGAAGAGGAACATTATGGCAAAAAATGAGGGTGGACATGCCCTTCAAGGTAAAAAGGATGGGTTCATTTTCTGTAGGGGAATGGTATTTTGAACAAGATGACAGAAAATATGCTGCATATTAACTTGCATATGCTCTTGTAACAGTTTGTGCCAGTGTGCTATTAATGGTGTATATTTTTTTGCATAGGCAGCGACTACACTCACAAAGTCCACACTGGAGAGTCAGAACAAGAAATCCACAACACTGCCTGCAGACTTTCATTATGATCCAGATAACATCGCAAAGATGAACCTGAGACCTAAAGACAGGGTAAAAGTCCATTAATAATAAAATTATTGTAATCTAAAATGTTTTATTGCATAGATTCTATCTAGCACAGACCTTGAATTCTTATATCTTTCACTAGATAAGAAAACAAACATTTCAGGAGTCTGTTTCTGAACATGAAGATGGTATTGGTGAATATGATTACAATAATCCTAATGACACATCCAACTTTTGTCCAGCCCTTCAGGTTTGTTTTGTTCCTGATCAGTTCCTACCTCATTTAAATCAAGGTCTTACAATTGAACCTAATGTATATGTTCTAATGGTAACTCACTGCAGGCTGCAGACAGCGATGATGATGATGGAGCATTTTTGGGACCTGAAGGTGACCTTGAGTTTGCAGCCAACAATGCTGGCTTTTCGTCTGAGAATCAAATGAACATCACCAGCTATGGCGAGTCAAATCTAGTCGCTGAACCACAAAAGGTAATGGGAATATAGCCCATGGGACATAATGGAAACGTATTTTATGCTTCATCTAATATCTTTCTTTACAGGTGAACAAAATAGAGATCCATTATGCCAAAACAGCCAAGAAGATGGACATGAAGCGTTTGAAAAGCAGCATGTGGAGTCTCCTTGCCAACTGCCCAGAGTCATCAGAAGAGGTAATCGGGAGGTTGAACTAATTTGTAATAGGAACCAAGTTACTTGATGATAGCTGATGCATTGATATTAAAGCATTCTTGAGACAAATAGGCTACATTTTTTTTAAAGAAAAATCACATTAGGATCCCAAGCATTGTTTTTCTGATAGTCTTGTAAATGGAGCTAGACACTTAGGCAGCAAAAATAAGCCAAAATGCTTTCCTCCCTCATTCTGGAGCCTTTTTAGTTGTGTTAAACAGTGGTGCTATAAAAGATCCATCATACATGTTGTCATTAAAAAGATTGATCTAAGGGAAACTCCTAGATCCTAAAGTCCTGCAAGGGGAGGAAAGAACTTTGAATAACTTTTTAGGCAAGAGCTGTAGCCACAAAAAATCATTAATCCGGTTATGTCTATGTTTCCAGTTGCTAAATAAGATGGGTTAACTGTAAGTGGTGGCTAAACATTAACAGTATTATTGCAATGCCTAAAGGATTAATTACTGAGATTTGATGAACAAATTCTAAGATGTGAAGTATTTTCCTCCTACACAGAAGCCCACTTCAAATGATGAAATTGCTTCTGCAGTGATAACAGAAGAGAGAGTCTTCAGCAATGTCACCCATGGCTTGCAAAAAAGGTATTAAGAAAGCTGCATTATTGCATTTCTTAGTGAAGTTTATTTATTTTTTATTTTTTTAAATCCCCTCCGTTAGGAGGAACTTTATTGAAAAATTATACATAGGAAAATAATACAGTTCTCAAACATTCGCTAAAAAAATTCTGCACTAGATATGCATAGGTTGTCTTCTATTTGCAGTTATTCAGGTGGTCGTTGGGGATTTATTTAATTTTTTTTTTAATTGTTTGTTTTCTTTTAAATTCATCATCGCAGGTTACCAACCATTATGGCTCAGAATCTATCGGTCCCCTTGGCCTTTGCTTGCCTTTTACATCTGGCTAATGAAAAGGTTAGCAAATAACATATAAACGTGGAAGTTACACATTACATTTTATTTTTTCAATGACAAATAAATCCAATATATTTACTTCTTCAGAATTTAAAGCTGCAAGGAATGGATGATCTATCCGACGTGTTAATAATGCAAGATGACTAACAGTAACAAAGGTCTATGGATGCGAGTCTGATTGATAACAGGAATTATTTCTAAACCCAAACACATTACTGAAAAAGACATTTTCTTCTTTGTGGCAACTACAGCCATGTGTCGGCCCTTTTCAAATACCTGTACATAATGTATTTATCTTGGCAAAATCATATACTTTTTCATTTTAACCTTTTCTATGTGGCTTAGTTGAGTTAAAATAAAACTTTAAACAAAAATTATTTGGGATTTTTTTTACTATACACAGATTTAGTTTACATAGCCTTGGCAACCTGCCCATAAAACATAATTGAGTGTTCGTTCTTGTCCCTCTGTTTATTCTTCATATGCCCTTTACAGGTAAAATAATCGAGATGTGCGTCTTTCATAATCTTTGTACGGCTGTTTCCCAGTTTCTTGGATGTTTTTCAGTTTTTCTGCAAACTCTGCATCCAAATGCTGGAAAAAAATGTTAAAATAAGCGAGAATTAAAACCAAGTAAGATTACTGAAAGGAACATACAAAAAGGTCTGATGTCTAGTTGGTCACCTCTTTGCTTAGCTTCAGGCGTTCTTTCCATTGTCCTGATTCCATGCTGTGCTCCGCATCCAACTTCTGCAGCTTATTTGTTTCATGAGCTTGCAGACTGTGCATCTTCTCTTCCTGTGGAACAGGGTAAGGAGTAACAACATTAACAATGATCTTAGATTCTACATTTACTTCTGGCTACATTGTTACTGCTGCCTTATTTTACATCTTAAATAAAGCAAATAACCCTGACCCCCCCCCCCCCCCCATTGTTTTCTCTTGTTTATGAATGCCTTTCCTAATGTCTTTCATCTTTCTTGTTCTCACATTTGTTACACAGCTAGCTGACATACATATTCTCTATTTAATCCAACCGCTATGTTAATATTATTAGAAAATGCCCCAAACTTTACTTTCCTTCCCTCTTGCCTCTGCCACGCTGCCAGGCCCTCTGCTTGCGAGTAAATGCAAGCAGAGGGGCGGGACCGGCAGCCGCGTCTGTGATTGGCTGAGCGGCAGCCAATCACGGACGCAGTTGCCGGGAGTTCAGTGCGGCGGAGGCAAGAGGGAAGGTAAGTAATGTTTCGGGCATTTTCTAATAATATTAACATAGCGGTTGGGGCTGGGGGGACAGGGAATCTTTGCTGGAAAGGGATTTACACTAGGGGGAGGGAATCCAAATCGAGAGGGAGGGGGAAAAGGGCTGCAGTATGCATGCCAAACTTCTCCCGGAGGCCAGGTAGGAGGCAGAGTCCTATATGGACTCTGCTATCCTCCTGGTGGGCAGTTTTTTGGGACTTTGGGGGGGGGGGGACTACAGGAGAACCTTATGGAGCTGGGATGTGAGGTAAGGATTAAACTACACATAATGATGGGGCCAGTAGTGGGGGGATTATAGTTTTAGGGGTGGACATGCCCTTTAAAGTTAAAACTGGCAGTCTAATATTGGGATTAGTCTAATATTGGGATCTCCCAGGATTCCCTGGCTTCCCTCTGTAATTGAGGAATGCTGGGGGTTTTCAAACATCTGGCAGCACCCCTTTTGAGAATCCCTGGTCTATTATATGAAAACATTTTCTTTATACTTTCTGAAGTATCCTAAATGTATGTTTCCCTTTCAGCCTAGGGGGCCCAGGCATAGCAGGGTTAAGTGCTCCACCTCCAGGAGCGGACACTTGAAATTTGAAGACTTCACAGGCTCAGGTGCTCCTCCCCTTACCTTATATAACCCAGCACCAGTAGCCTGCTTCAGTTCTTCAAGTGTCCACTCAGGAGTTGGACTACTACTCCTATCAGCTAAGGAATCTCTCTAGAGGATGGGTTCAGCTGGATCTATTCACCTCCAGCTGTACCACACTAAATACATTTTCAGCAGTGGGCTGTTCACCCACTCCTAGCGACCAACTGACCTGCCTGTGAAAACAAGAAAATCTGGGCACATGGTCAGCTTTTGAGGCTCTCAGCAGCTCTAACAGACTGCCGATTCTCTCCACTGCAGTCCGGATTAGACACCTCAGCGGTCCTCCTCCATGTGCCGAAAAGCAGGTCCTTTTTTTCATCAGGCACCCTCTTGGCCACCTATACATCCGGGTAAGACGGGGCCTTGCTAACGGGGGCAGGAGCTTTCCCTCTCTGCTTCTCTCTTCCTGGCCCTTTTTTGGCGCGGGGGCGGGACTTCCTTCTCCCGTGCTTTCTCTCAGCACGTTCTCTGCCTTCTGCCTAACTTTTATTGAATAACCTTGCTTTTTCTTCTTCTTCTGTGTATACTTTTTCAATGGTAGCAAGCGAACGCTCCCGTCCTGCCAGAAAGGGCATACACACTCAGTCACCACATCTTATGTGTGTGCAATTTGTCAAACAAAATTACCCGCGGGCCAATCTGGGCCGAGGTGTGCCTCGTGCAATGTTGCCCAGGAAGCACCTTCCGCTACCTCTCTAGCCGACCAAAAGCCGAATCAGCAAGGTCAATCCGTGAGTCCTTGGACTCACTTAAAAGTACATCTGAAGGATGTACTCGACACAACCACTCAGCAGTATGAAACGGCATGGGCTAAGTCCCTGGCTTCTGTCTGCTTCTATTTCACAGGTTCTCCAATCCGGACAGCTAGTGACTTCAGACAGGGATTGCAGACCTACTAGACCACATGAACCTACCTCCTTCACGGCCGAGGTTGCCAGTCAAGAGGACGATGACGTTCCTGAGGAAGGTGAAATTGATTACGATGCTCCTTAACAGGAGTCGACTCCCTAATAAGGTCAGTGCTTAGCGCTCTAAATATTCAGTATTCAGAATCCCAAGAAGACCCCTCCAAAACACTTTTTTTCACGAGTAAGGCAATCCTCAGTACGGTTCCCTTCCTACGAACAACTAGATAAAATCGTTCTTCAGGAATGGTCTTCCTCAGAGCGCAGATTGCAACTATCCCGTCATTTCAATGTCATGTTTCCTTTTCCCAAATCAGATGTAGATAGATTGTCTCCCCTCCCACGGTTGACCCTCACGTAGCCCAACTCTCTAGAGCCACTACTATACCTCTATCCGAAGCGGCTACATTTAAAGATCAAAATGATTGTCACATTGAGGCTTAACTAAAAATATCCTTTTCAGCCTCAGGAGCTGCTCTTCGCCCCACCTTCGCTTAGGCCTGGGTAGCTTATGCCATGGAGATATGGCTTAACCAACTATATCAAGAAATCAGATCCGGCCAAGGCCCACTTATTAGAAATCATACATGACCTATCTGATGCAGCAGTATATATTGGGGATGCGGCCATGGAATCAAGTAGACTCACTGCTAGGGCATCCGCCTCTGTAACAGCCACCCGTAGGATTTTATGGTTAAAAGCATGGGCTGCCGACCACACCTCAAAGAGAGTACTATCCAGCCTTCCCTTCTCAGGGGGACAATTATTTGGGCCAGAATTAGAAAAGATCATTTCTCAGGCAACAGGAGGGAAGAGTACCTTCCTCACCCAAAACAGGAGTCGCAGGCTCCCTACCTTCCATAGAAACCCCTCCTTTTGACCTTTCTCGCTCCTCCCCAAGGCCCACCTTTGAGAATAATCCCCAGACGCGCCCCTCCTGGCCCACCAAACAAGGCTCCTTTCGACCTATGGGAAATAAGCCCAAATCAACATGACTATCCTCCCAAGAATTGGGCTGGAGGAAGGCTGAGATTTTTTCACCAGACATGGACGCCTGGTCCACTGCTCAGGCACAAAGCTCTCCAAAAAGCCATATACTTGCTCCTAATAGCAAAAGTAATAGTACCAGTCCCAATCACCCACTGGTTTTGGGGCTTTTACTCCAACCTCTTCCTAGTTCCAAAAAAGATCTAAAAGAACTAAACCTGTATGTCAAACAATTCCACTTCCACAAAATGGAGTCCCTCAGATCCGTCATCCTGGCCATAGAACCAGGGGATTTTTTTGGCATCCCTCGATATTCAGGACGGCTACCTTCACGTACCCATATGGCAGGGCCACCATCGTTTCCTCAGATTTGCAGTGGGAAACTCCCAATACTAGTTCACAGCCCTACCCTTCGGTCTATCTTCCCCACGTCTTCAACAAAGTGATGGCCTGCCAAGCAGCCTTAATTCTCCTTCAAGGCATTTTTCTTCTCCCATACCTGGACGACCTACTAATCAAAGCCCCCTCCTTCCACCTGGCCTCAACTCATGTCTACAGATACTAACTTCCTTCGGCTGGATTGTCAACCCTCGCAACTCGGGATGACTTCCTTTCCCAACCCCCGCATGACATTTTTGGGAATGTCGTTCGACACTTCCCTACAAAGGATATTTCTCCAACCAGAAAAGAGGAAAGCACTCAAGAGTCTTGCTCTCCTGGCCATCTCTAATTTCGGTTTGCCAAGCTATTAGGCTCATCGGGAACATGGTATCAGCAATCCCATATGCAATGTTCCACTTATGGCCTCTCCAACGCCACTTCCTAGCAACATAGCAACCCCCGTTGGTCAGACGTTCTCTGTCTTGGTGGACGGAGAATGCCAATCTCCAAAAAGGGAACCCCCTTTGTCTTCCTCAGTGGACGGTGATCTCTACAGACGTGAGTCTGTCAGGGTGGGGGGCAGTGTACGGGACTCAGACGACACAGGGTGCTTGGTCTCCAGAAGAAGACCAAGTAGTATATTCCTTCCCTCCGATAGCCATGATCCCGCGAGTCCTCAAAAAGATCAAAATAAAAAAAACAATTTTCCTCATCCAGCCTTTCTACCCTAGGTCCTAACCTCTTTTCACCTGAATCAGGACATCGTCGTTCCAGCTTTGTATCCTTGACCAACTTCTCCCAAGGAACGATGGTTGCACTCCCTGGATGTTGTCAGAGCCCTCAGGATATAGGTTTCTAGAACAGAATCTTTTCTTCCAAGGCCCTGTTCATCATCTTGGGGGGTCCTCTAAGGGGATACAGAGCGTCTTCTCAGACCCCAGCCAGATGGATCCGTAATCTCATTCTGCGCTGCTATGCAGAAGCAGCTTATTCGACAAGAGCACTAGGTGCTTCAGGAGCGGCTCTGCGCGGGGCCTCCATGGATCAAATGGTCTTCTATTAACACATTCATAAAATTTTACAGATTGGATGTGTTCGCTTCAGCCGAAGCGACCCTCTGTCGTGTGGTGCTGCAAACTGCAGATGTTAAATCTTCTGCCCACCCTGTGCTGGTCGGGACTTTGGGACATCCCCTGCTGTGCCCTGGCACGACCCTCCCTTAAGGTAGTTAAACTAGTTTTGATTAGAGTAGTTACCCAGTTTTCAAGTTTGGGCTTGTTGATAATAAGTTGTGTTCCTTTATTGCACTCCTTCGCTGTCTATCCTTGGGACTAACCGAAGCAGGCTCCTGGTGCTGGGCTATATAAGGTAAGGGGAGGAGCACCTGAGCCTGTGAAGTTTTTGAATTTCAAGTACCTGCTCCTGGAGAAGGAGAACTTAACCCTGCTGTACCTGGGTCCCCCTTTGGCTTCAGAGAAAAAGATTTTACAGGTAAGAACAAAATCTCTTTTTTTAGTACTGTTTAGTCAAATTTTAAGCAGAACTATAGGCCTATTTTGAAATGACTTACATTTGGCTGATTAGAGAATTACAGAGGATTTTAGGGGTTAAATTTACTGGAAAGAATGTTATCGAAAAAGGTCAAAGTAAATCAAAGGGGTTTAATTTCCAGCGCTTTTATTTTTTTCTATTGCACTATAAAGTGTGTTGGCTGTAAAGGAGAACTAAATAAAAAAGCTAGAAATTATGTATTTGTGTAATGATGTATGCAGCAGCCATTAAATAATTAAATACTGAAGATTTATATACGGTAGCTGTTAAAGTTGGCCACTGGGGGTCACCATTTTCATATTTTTTCACAACCCTGTTCTTTGCACATGCTCATTGTGTCCCGCACCTCTGTAGATAACATAAGCTTTCTTGGCATCACAAAATACCTTACATTGGGGGGAAAAAAACTATTCTTAGGGCTAGGCCAAACTGATGCGCTTTTAAGCGTAATCTGATTGCACTATTTAAAGTGCACACTAGTGTGGCCCAGTAAATGTGGCCGCGCTAGTACGCCTGGGAGCGCTGCTTGTGTGATCCGTAAATCGGAGCACATGCAATCCGATTGCGAATCTTCAGAGCACGGCAGCACGCTCTTGCGTGCCGGGAATGCACAGGATCGCGTTACAGTGTGGCCTCAGCCTTAATCCTGATAATCAGAATGAACTAAAATGGCTTACTTGGAGTGCTTAACCTTGGAGTCAAATCTTCCTGACAGTATTTAAAGGGTATGTCCACCCCTAAAATACACTTTTAATATTCTGCTCCCCCATGTCCCCCAGCCCCAACCGCATGTTTGTTTTTTTTCAAAAAGCTCCCCAAACTCTTACTTACCTCCCCTCGATCCTCTGCCGCACTGCCGCCCCTCTGCTTGCGAGAATGCAAGCAGAGGGGCGGGACCGGCAGTCGCGTCTGTGATTGGCTGAGCGGCAGCCAATCACGGACGCGGCTGCCGGATAGCCATGATCCCGCGAGTCCTCAAAAAGATCAAAATAAAAAAAACTCCAACAATTTTCATCGCCCCCAGGTGGCCAAGAAGGTCTTGGTTCACGGACCTAGTAAAAATGTCAGTGGAAGATCCGTGGCCTCTACCTCTTCGTCCGGACCTCATCTCCCAAGGCCCGTTATTCCATCTGACTCTCAAACGCCTCAATTTGATGGCGTGGCAGTTGAATCTTCCATCTTAAAGAAGAGGGGTATTCCATCATCAGTCATACCCACCATGTTGGCAGCAAGAACCATCTTCTTCCAAGATATAGCATCGTATTTGGCGAAGATATGCAACCTTGGGCGAGTTCTAGGGGTTTTTCTTCTAGCATGTTTGTCCTATCTAGGCTTTTGCAGTTTCTACAGTTGGGAAGTTGGGATTGTATAAAGGAATCTCCCTTAGTGCACTTAAGGTTCAAATCTCAGCCCTTTCAATCTATTTTCATCGAAGACTGGCCAAGGATGTTCAGACTTTCTTGCAAGGGGTGGCCCACCTATGTCTGCCTTGCAAACAATCTGTTCAACCATGGGACCTCTCACTAGTCCTCTGGGTATTCCAAGGCCTGCCATGCCAAATCATAAAGACGTCGTCTATATAGCGCCACCAACAGAGCAGTAAAGAAGAAGTCTTTAGAGCTGTAGAAACACAGACAGCCAGAGCAGTAAAGAAGAAGTCTTTAGAGCTGTAGAAACACAGACAGCCATCTTCAACTTATCATCAAGAAGTCTAGATAGGGGTGAGTGTGAACTACTTAATAAGGGGCTGTCTTTTTGCCCAACTGTTAAATTTGATGAATTTTCTTTTGCAGTGGATCTATTTAAGTTTGAGAGGAAACTACAGTTAATGCTTTTGCAGTGGATCTATTTAAGTTTGAGAGGAAACTACAGTTAATGGATTTCTTTAAAGGGGAACAAACGCAAAATTGTAGGTCCAAATTTAAAAAGAAATCCAATTTCATACCCCCCAAAAATAACAATGCTATAGAATCATTTACAAGAACTGTGAAACATCAGTTATTGAGGAGGAAAAAACAGAAGAGTCATAGGAACATATCCAGAGAATTGTTAAAATCATTAAAAAGCCTGAAGAACGACAAAACCATTATCCTGAAACCTGCGGACAAGGGGGGTGGGATTGTAATAATGGATTATGTGTTCTACAGAAAGAAAATGTTGGATTTGTTAAAGGACACTAGTACATATGTTAAACTCACAGGTAACCCTATAAGTGACACGATGGGGAGGATTGAGAATCTGGTTAATATTGGTAAATGTAATGGGTGGCTAAGGGAGGGAGAAGAAAGTTTCCTTTTACCTACCTATCCCAAGGAAGCAGTAATCTATGGCTTGCCGAAGGTCCATAAGGATGCGGTGGATCCGCCCATGCGACCAATAGTGGCAGCAATAGATTCGTGCCTAGAACCCACCTCCCAGTTTCTAGATGAGATTCTCAAACCTTTGGTAGTACAGTTACCATCATATATTGGGGACACCCGAGATTTTTTGAACAAGCTGAAGATGGTTGATACGGTGAGAGAGGAAGATTTTCTAGTAGTGATGGACATTTCATCTCTATATACCAATATTGAGGGTAATATTGGAATAGAAGCTGTGAGACATGCCATGAATAAAATGGATACTAGGATACCCACTGAGTATATGATTGAGCTACTGAAATTAGTATTGGAAAACAATACGTTTAAATTTGAGGAAGACCACTATTTACAGGTATCAGGTACCTCCATGGGTAGCCCAGTAGCACCCACGTATGCCAATCTATTTGTAGGGTATCTGGAAGAAAAGTGTATCTATGTAGCTGAGGCGTTTGTCAATTGCGTCACCTGTTGGTGGCGCTATATAGACGACGTCTTTATGATTTGGCATGGCACTGGAGATGAATTGGTTGATTTTCTTGCATACCTCAACAATATATGTCCCAAGATCATATTTAATCCCGAATACAGTACGAGGGAGATACATTTTTTGGATGTGACGGTCAGGAAAGAAGGAGATAAGGTATATACATCTCTATATAGAAAGGAAACAGATAGGAACACGCTGCTACATGCAGATAGTTTCCATCCTCCCAAACTGATAGAAGGATTACCTGTGTCGCAATACATAAGAATCCTACGCATTTGTAGTGAGAAAGACGAAAGAGAAAAGGAAATTGTAAGGATGACCCAGAGATTTTTGGAAAGAGGGTATAACAAGAGCAATCTGGAAAAAGCACTTTGTAGAGCCAGACAGATTATGGCAGGTGGTACAGTGGCGAAACAACAAAAAAATGAGAGAAAGGGAACCCCACTGGTTGTGCAGTACAATGATATTAATAAACATGTAAACAAAGTGCTGCATGAGAATTGGGACATCATTGAGAGCGATACGAAGATCCATTGGAGGGTGAAAGAAAAACCCTTCACGGTATTCAAAAAGAACAGGAGTATCAGGGATATACTAGTGAATGCGGACCCACAAGAGAAATATAAGAAGGAGAGAGCGCCAGAAATGATGAGAAAGGGATGTTATAGATGCGGTAACTGCAGTATGTGTAATTACATGACTGTGGGCGCAGATATACCACCCACAACATGGGAAAGAGATCAAATTGCATGGCAGAGATATGGACTGCGATACCGAGTATTGCAATATGTAATAAAGTGTCCCTGTGCGCTGGTCTATGGGGGAAAACTACCACCCCATTTAAAATTCGCGTTCGCAAATCACAAATCGCATATTAAGGTAGCCAAAGCGAGAATGGCTAATAACACCTCTAGGGGAGATGAGAACCCTGTGGCATTACATTTTGCCAAGGAGATCCACTCATTAGTAATTGAAAGTGATGATAATTGATCAGATACCAAAACCGAAACGTGGGGGAGTAGAGGTAAATTAGTATTGTAGAGAAGCAAGCAAAAGGATTTACCTCTTAGGACACAGTGTATCCCAAGGGGGTTTAAAACACACAGCTCTCTTAAAAGCTTTTTGTAAATTCGCTTTATAAGGTTTTACTTGTTCTCTAGACACTTGAATGTTTTACTGTTAAAATTAATATCATAAATATATGTTTTTTGTTACAGAGTTATATATAATTATATATATATATATGAAAGAAGATCGTAAGATCGTAAGAGATGTGACTTTAATTGTACAAATGAAGGCCTTTTTTGAACTGTATGTATTGCCCAGATGTTAAGAGAATGCCCAGTGGTCGGTGATCACTGAATAGGGCCAGGATAATGCTAGATAAAACATAGGTTATTTGCATAATGCGAGCGTAGTCATATTGATATACCACAAATACAATGTAGAGTGTGCACATGTATAGTACATATTATAGGGCGATATTAGATTATGAAATTGTTTCAATATCTATGTAAAATGTTTGGATATGACTTTTTATGTGATAAGCTATCCCCCCTTTTTTGTTTGAATATAATTTTAGTATATATTATTTGCCTATGATTGGCTTTTAATATCACTCATTTTTATATACTTATCCTTTAATGCGGGGTGTATTATCATAGTGCACTAATTGGTCTTTTTGAACACATAAATGGTCTAGATTGAATTTTAAACACTTATATTTATTATAGCACAATATTTATTGCTTTTTACATTACATATATGTATTTTTTAGTAAGAAATTGCACTACAGCACTTTCAAAGTGGATATACAAAGTGATATCATTAAGACTAGATGAACATGTTAAGGGTTACAAATATGGTCAACAGTTTGCACTGAAGGGGTGGCACTAGGGTGTGTCTATGAGTATATGAGGTTGAAGCACTGTGTGTCACATGTTCTGATGAAGGTGCTCTGTGAAGCACCGAAACGTTAATAACTTTTCGTGTGAAGAAGGAGTGCTCGGAACTTTTTATTTTTTTGATTTATTGTATGGACAGATTTGAGGCACCGTGTTCCTTGAAGCACCCGTACGTGTACTTAATATAAAAAGAAGGAAGACTGAGTGCAGACATCATTTACTATTTTTATATAATATATATATATATATATACATCAAGTAATTTTAAATATTTTTGAAACTAATTCAGCCCACCACTGAACTTGCCATCCCCATCGGCGGCAAGACAGTTTCACCATTCTCACTGTAAAGAAACCTTTTCTAACCTGAAGATGAAACTTCTTTTTTTTTTTGCAACCTTAAAGGATGTCCACGTGAACAATGCACCAGAGAGTTTATTATATGTCCCATTGATATATTTGTATAAAGTGATCATATCTCCATGCAAACGTCGCTTCTCTAATTTAAACAGCCCTAACTTGTCTAATCTGCCTGCATATTTAAGACCCTCCATTCCCCTTATTAATTTAGTTGCCCTTCTCTGAACTGCTTCCATTTCCAATATGTCCCTTTTGTATATGGGATTCCAAAACTGCACTGCATATTCCAAATGAGGCCTTACCAGTGCCTTGTAAATAGGGAGAATAATATTATATGCAAAACAATATCTTGCTAGCTCTAGCCGTTGCTGTCTGGCATTGGTTGCTACAGCTAAGTCTATTATCTACCAGAACCCCCACATCTTCCATCAGGTTATAGACAATGAAAACCTTAAGTAGATGCAGCCACATGGTTACTTACCATTTGCATTTGATAAAAGAAAAGATCCCTAGTTATGTTGTCCCAATAAATAAAATATGGAACAAACTTTGGTTATTAAAAGGTAGGTGTCCTTATATGCTGGGTGTATACAATTTCTGATTATACTGTAGGTACTGTATATTTTAATCTCAAGAAGTGGCCATATAACATATATCTGTGTGACATGTTTTGCTTTAGTGTAATTTTATGATATAAATGCCTTTAATACAGCAAAATATTAGAAATCCTAGTTCCTTTGTACACCTGCCTTATCAGGCTATACACGCAGAGAATTTCAACTATTCCTTAGATAGCAATTTGATGGTCTATTACTCCCTGTCAGGAACACCGAGGGCACATGGTCTGACCAATCAGTCGGTATTTGTTACCACCACCCCACGTTAAAGGCCTTGGGGACACCACACAGTATCACTGGCTATGCACACCCCTGTCCTGGCAGCTAAATGGTTAACACTACACCACTCAATCCAGCAACCAAAGGGTTAATCAGCTTCACACATCCACACTTCCCTGCCAGCAGTCACAGAGTTAATTAGCATTTACAAAAGCTAAGTATTCAATAGACCATCCAACCAACATGTAATTTATCAGAGTTCTTTAGAGTGACAAAGACAAAAAGGCCAGTGCATATAACACAAAAATAATAGAAAATGATGTTACAAATAAAGACAAAAGTATGACACAGACCTTAGAAAGTTTCCCCTCTTCCCATCTGCCTAAGGGTGGGAGAGGATTACAACTTTGTCATGTCCCAAATCTTCCTTTATTCTTCAATTTACAAAGCCCCCTGTAACTTTAAATCTGTGCATTGTAATATCCCAACAACCCAATATTCTTATTCTACATGATTTATCCAAACAATCAATATCAAACATGACTGACTCCAGACACATATTATCAGAGATATTGATATCCCCTATAGGCCTATCATAAGACCAGCCCATCCTCCCATTTATAAATACGGTATTGGTGTATATCACATTCCTGTAAAATAATATCTTACAGTTCTATTACTGACCCAACTGTGACCTTTATGGGAACTCTGACCATCTTCCCTGATGTTTAGCAGGACTGGCTTGGGGAAAGGTTATAAGGTTACATGAACTTTTGTTTTGAAATGGCTAGGGTCCATTAACTTGTCTCCTAAGGTTCTGTTAGACGTTCTAGAAGAGCGGGTCCCTAACTATTAATTACCATACAGGTCCCCAACTGTTAAACCTTTCCTGATTCACTGTGAGGATTAAGCATTATTCTGTAAAGACACTGCCCCTGCAAGATATAAGCCCCTACCTAAAGGCTTACTAATTTCCTTACTGAATTATATCTAATAAATACAAATAAGCTGTATAGAAAATAAACCATTATATATCTATCAGAGGAGTCCAACCAGTAACACTACAAGTGCCACACTCATGTGACATTTGCCAGTTTTAACCTTGCCCCATCTTTGCATGGCACTAATTCACATACAATATACATTCCCAGCTCTCCTGGAGGCTACAGTTTTTACCGCAACCTTTCCTTGTGTTGGGCATCCCAGATCAACTGTATATCATTGCAAATACTGTATGTTTCAATGGTAGATTTATATCCAACTGATAAGTATTGTGAGCACCTACCTGCAGGGCATTGTCACAATGTAAGGTGGAGTTTGTTATAGTTCCATTATTTTCTGAAGCAGTAACTTCTTTTTGTAACTTAGCTTTTCTATTGTGTTCCTGAGGATTTACTGTCCAAGAACAACGTGCAAAGTTTATTCTTTTTGAGGTACTGTATGTATCATTAATATGCCCATTCTCTTCCACTTTATCTCTGGCCATCAAGTTGGGACTCAATGCAGCACATGAATCTTCTTTTCCATTGGTCTCCATTACTGATATTTTGCCATTGCTATGTAAACATGTTAACCTTTCTTCCCACTTATTTTGGTGGCTCTTGATTTCTAATTTGTTTAATTTAAGATTAGCTGTCATAGATTGCCTCTCCCTTGGAATTGGCACTGACCACCTTCTGGACACCCATTTGTTAAAAATACAAACATCTTCACTGCTCCTCCGCCGTAGCATTTTACCCTCAGTCCCTAGAATGTTTCTATGTTTAATGTTCTGTGGTAAAAGGCAAGCTGTACTTTTCTTAGGGGAAGGCAGATTATCATCAATGATCCCGATGCTGTTTTCTGTTACTTCACAAGCCATTTTTTCTAGATCATTAGTGTTTTTCTGGAGTTCCTCTTTTCCTAATTCAGAGACAAGTGCATTTTTATATGAACAAGGGAGAATTCCAGGAGGGGATTTTAGTTGTTTCAGCTCCTCACATCTACTCGGGTCATCAACATTCCACTTTACCGATGACTGAGCTTGTCTTCTAAGTGAGGAAACAGAACTGGTGTTTTTGGATTCTTCTCTGAACAAATTGGAATGTACAGACCATGAACACCTAGCAGTATTTATTCTCTTTAGAAGTCTTACATTTCTGTGATCAGATATCTGTATTTTAATCTCCTCTTTGACTATCCCCCCATTCAAGGTGGACCTGGCATCCATACAGCCTTCAGAGATATTTGTTGCATTAGCTTTATTTTCTATAGATGTAGCCCTACAGCTTAATGAACTAGATGGATACAAGCTTACATTTCCGCAACTTCTCCACCTGCGTGTTGATAAGACATCTGTAAACTCTTTGGTTCTATGTCCATAAGAGAGCGCCTCATTGGATATTTTCCTTGCACGCTCCTCGCTCTTCATTTTATTATAGCTTTGCAACGTTGATATGTGATTATCACAATGGTTTTTATCATTTTTTGAATCTGATGAGGAAGGTAAATTTGATTGAATCTCTGTTCCTTCCCTGTCATTGAAACCAATACCTTCCCCTACAAATATATCAGAATTTAAACAGTTATACTCATGCAAACCATCATTATTTGCTTTGGGTGGAGAGGCATGTGGGAGTTTAGTCTTTCTTGATTTCTGGTCCTGTTTAGTGATATTCTCCCAAATCAATGGGGCCTTTATCTCTATTAACAACGAGGGAGCAGAACACGAGTGCACATGTGAAGCAATCATTTCAGAATTTAAAGCCAAACAGCCATCAGCGAGATTTAGTTTATGCTGTGGATCTTTAAATCCTTGTTGAAACATTACATCTCTGCCACGTTCACTGCTTATTTTGGGTTCTCCTGCTGGGGACCTGCAAAACTGGTCATGGCTCTTACTCTTATACCCTGTTTGCAAAAGGTCCACTGTTCTCTCACAAACACTGACAGCTGTATGGTTTTCTGGTACAACTGTAATGATTTTCTTTTTAAGTAACTCTTGTGTCTGTAGTTCACTGCATATTACATCACCTTTGGTTTGCGACTTTACTGCTACCCCAACAACCCCATTGTCTGCTTCACTTTTGTTTGGTGTCCCAGGAGTCAGTGGTAGACACAATTCTGAGTTTTCCCGTTGTTCAAATTCATTTTCCTTCATCTTGTATCTGCCCTTTTCTAGATTCTGTTCACACTCAGTCTTCCACTTATCCGAAGATCTGAAAGAAGGAGCAGAACGTCGCCGCATCTTTTTCAGGAAACTTGACCCTCTCCTGTCCCTCAGTGGTACATCCTCCTTGGAAGATTTTGAAGAGCCTTCTTGGTGCGAAACATCATGAGAAAAGCCATTCTCCTGCTTACTGAATGAAGATCCTATATTGTCCGCATTGATTTCTTGGTTTGTTGGAAAAAGATTTTTCTGGGAATAAAAATAAAGATCTATTTAGCGGAAATCATTACATCAAAATTATTTTGCCTTCTTTGAATTTGGCTTTTTAAATTCAAATGAAAAGCTAGCAAAGGATTTCTAGAATCATTAATATATATGGAAACCCTGTAGGTATCTCACATCAGAATTACAGACTTTCTGCTTCTCATCTTCATCCTCCTCTGTAACATCTGCCAAGACTTCAGCTACAAGTTCTCTAAGGGGACGGTTGTCATTAACCTCACACACAAATGCATGCTGGGAAAAAATCAAAGAGAAATCCATTCAATAGAAGGATGTTACCTATTTGTCTATTTTAGCTTCAGTGGAAACTTCAGTGTAAACTTTAAAGAGAAGGTCTGGAAAAAGTCCTCAGTTTATTCTATTTGTTATTATCCTCTATGACCTGACCTGGAGAAGCTGACTGACAGTTAGTCTTTCCTGGGGACTCCTCTGAAGGCATTTTCCAAGGAAACTGTTAAAGTCCTGAGACCTGGATGGGGTAAAAAAAAAAAAAGAATGGCAAAAAATGTTTTTTCAAGAGCTTTTAAATATATAAATATATATATCCATGTTCAGTTTTAAAGGGGTTACTTGTACAGTAACTGATGGCTCCTCCCACAGCCAGTGTCAATGACAATCCTCCTATCTGACAAAGGCGAGAATGTGTTAATGAAGGGGAGGGCCGATTGGAGAAGGAACCAAAGAGCACTCAGTTACTGCTCAAGTATAGTGTCCCTTTAATTAGCTAACACGTTTGTTCCTGACTGTACATGTAATTAGGAGTTAGAAAACATTAGGGCTCATTCATTAAGAGGTTCAATCTTTTTACTATGTTTGTAATCTGCATCATTCATCAATCAAATATTTTCGAACTATAGTAGACCAGAACAACTTTACTATCTGATTGGTTGAGGCAAATTACCAGCTCCAGAAAATGTTTGCACCTCTTATTGATAAACCTGATTTTGTTCAGTCCAACTACTCCACTGTGTTCTAGAACCAAATGCTGATAGAATTGTAATGTACATGTTATTATGGGCAGTGTCTTCATTAACTGCATATACAGCCTACTGCATATACAGCCTACTGAATAGACATCGCACTGCCTACTGCACATACAGCCTACTGCATAGACATCGTATTGCCTACTGCACATACTGCCTACTGCATAGACATCGTACTGCCTACTGCACATACTGCCTACTGAATAGACATCATACTGCCTACTGCACATACTGCCTACTGAATAGACATCATACTGCCTACTGCACATACTGCCTACTGCATAGACATCGTACTGCCTACTGCACATACTGCCTACTGAATAGACATCGCACTGCCTACTGCACATACTGCCTACTGAATAGACATCATACTGCCTACTGCAGCCTACTGCTACATCGTACTGCCTACTGCACATACTGCCTACTGAATAGACATGCACTGCCTACTGCACATACTGCCTACTGAATAGACATTGTACTACCTACTGATAGACTCATACTGCCTACTGCACATACTGCCTACTGAATAGACATCGCACTGCCTACTGCACATACTGCCTACTGAATAGACATTGTACTACCTACTGAATAGACATCATACTGCCTACTGCACATACTGCCTACTGAATAGATATCGTACTGCCTACTGCACATACTGCCTACTGAAAAGACATCATACTGCCTACTGAATAGACATCGTACTGCCTACTGAATAGACATTGTACTGCCTTCTGCACATACTGCCTACTGAATAGACATTGTACTGCCTACTGAATAGATATTGTACTGCCTATTGAATAGACATCGTACTGCCTACTGCACATACTGCCTACTGATAGACAAATCAACCTGCCTACTGCACATACTGCCATACTGAATAGACATCTACTGCCTACTGCACACTGCTACTGATAGACATGACTGCCTACTGCACATACTGCCTACTACACATACTGCCTACTGAATAGACATCATACTGCCTACACATCATACTGCCTACTGAATAGACATTGTACTGCCTATTGAATACATCGTACTGCCTACTGCACATACTGCCTACTGAATAAACATCATACTGCCTACTACACATACTGCCTACTGAATAGACATCGTACTGCCTACACATCATACTGCCTACTGAATAGACATTATACTGCCTTCTGCACATACTGCCTACTGACTACTATTAGCATCATTGACTGAATAGACATCGTACTGCCTACTGCACATACTGCCTACTGAATAGACATCGTACTGCCTACTGCACATACTGCCTACTGAATAGACATCATACTGCCTACTGCACATACTGCCTACTACACATACTGCCTACTGAATAGACATCATACTGCCTACTGCACATACTGCCTACTGAATAGACATCATACTGCCTACTGCACATACTGCCTACTGAATAGAACATCCTGCCTACTGCATACTGCCACTGAATACTCTACTGCCTACTGCACATACTGCCTACTGAATAGACATCGTACTGCCTACTGCACATACTGCCTACTGAATAGACATCATACTGCCTACTGCACATACTGCCTACTGAATAGACATCGCCACTGCCTACTGCACATACTGCCTACTGAATAGACATCGTACTCTACTGCACATCTGCCTACTGAATAGACATCATACTGCCTACTGCACATACTGCCTACTACACATACCGCCTGATACATCATACTGCCTACTGCACATCTGCCTATAAATAGAATCGACTGCCTACTGCACTACTGCCTACTGAATAGACATCATACTGCCTACTGCACATACTGCCTACTGAATAGACATCGTACTGCCTACTGCACATACTGCCTACTGAATAGACATCGTACTGCCTACTCGCACAGACTGCCTACTGAATAGACTCATCATACTGCCACTGCACATACTGCCTACTGATAGCTCGCACTGCCTACTGCACATCGCCTACTGAATAGGCTCCGTTTGCCTACTGCCATACTGCCTACTGAATAACATTGTACTGCCTCCTGAATAGGCTCCGTACTGCCTACTGAATGACAATCATACTCGCCTACTGCAATAGGACTCCGTACTGCCTACTGCTAACATCGTACTGCCTACTGAATAGCTCCGTACTGCCTACTGCACATACTGCCTACTGATAGACATCGTACTGCCTACTGAATAACCTCATACTGCTACGGCACATACTGCCTACTACACATACCGGCTTACTGATAACATCATCGGCCTACTGCCCATACTGCCTACTGCACATACTGCCTACTAATAACTCTACTGCCTACTACACATACTGCTTCTGACAACATCATACTGCCTACTGCACATACTGCCTACTGAATAGACATCTACTGCCTACTGAATAGGCCTCTGTACTGCCTACTGCACATACTGCCTACTGAATAGACATTGTACTGCCTACTGAATACGGCCACTTCTACTGCCTCTGAATAGACATCATACTGCCTATGAATTGCTCCATACTGCCTACTGAATAGACATCATACTGCCTACTGAATAGGCTCCGTACTGCCTACGCACATACTGCCTACTGAATAGACATCGTACTGCCTACTGAATAGGGCTCCGTAACTGCTACTTCACATAACTGCCTACTGAAACCATCCTACTTGCCTATGCATAGCACGTCTGCCTAATTGATACTTATGCCTACTGAATAGGCTCGTATCCTACTGCACCATACTGGTCCTACTGAATAGACATCGCACTGCCCTACTGAATACTGCCTACTATGGCTCCATTGCCTACTGCACATCTGCCTACTGAAGAATGACGCCTACGATAGCTCCGTACTGCCTACTGACATAAGCACTCATACGCCTACTGAATAGGCTCCGTCACTGCTACTAATAGCCATCGTACTGCCTACTGATGCTCCGTACTGCCTACTGCACATACTGCCTACTGAATAGACATCGTACTGCCTACTGAATAGACATCATACTGCCTACTGCACATACTGCCTACTACACATACCGCCTACTGAATAGACATCATACTGCCTACTGCACATACTGCCTACTGCACATACTGCCTACTGAATAGACATCATACTGCCTACTACACATACTGCTTACTGAACAGACATGATACTGCCTACTGCACATACTGCCTACTGAATAGACATCGTACTGCCTACTGAATAGGCTCTGTACTGCCTACTGCACATACTGCCTACTGAATAGACATTGTACTGCCTACTGATTAGGCTCCGTACTGCCTACTGAATAGACATCATACTGCCTACTGAATAGGCTCCGTACTGCCTACTGAATAGACATCGTACTGCCTACTGAATAGACATCATACTGCCTACTGTACATACTGCCTACTAAACACCCGCCTACTGATAGACATCATACTGCCTACTGCCCACATACTGTCCTCCTGCGCACCTACTGCCTACTGAATAGACATCATCACTGCCTACTCTACAATACTGTACTGAACAGACAGATAACTGCCTACTGCCCATACTGCACTACTGATAGACATCGTACTGCCTACTGATAGGCTCTGTACGGCCTACTGCACATACTGCCTACGAATAGACATTGTCTGCCACTGACTTAGGCTCGTACTGCCTACTGATAACATCATACTGCCTACTGAATAGGCCTCCGTACTGCCTACGTAATAGACACATCGTACATGCCTACTGAATAGGCTCCGTACTTGCCTACTGCACATACTGCCTACTGAATAACCTCGTACTGCCTACTGAATAGGCTCCGTACTGCCTACTGCACATACTGCCTACTGAACAGACATCATACTGCCTACTGCACATACTGCCTACTGAATAGACATCGTACTGCCTACTGAATAGGCTCCGTACTGCCTACTACACATACTGCCTACTGAACAGACATCATACTGCCTACTGCACATACTGCCTACTGAATAGACATCGCACTGCCTACTGAATAGTTTTCGTACTGCCTACTACACATACTGCCTACTGAACAGACATCATACTGCCTACTGCACATACTGCCTACTGAATAGACATCGTACTGCCTACTGAATAGGCTCCGTACAGCCTACTGAACATACAACCTACTGCACATACTGCCTACTGCACAAACTGCTTACTGAACATACAGCCTACTGCATAAACATCCTTTTGCCTACTGCACATACAGCCTACTGCCCTAATTTTTATCCAATTTCTTTTATTATGTTGCAGAAATGTCACCAAAAGGATGTGCACCATTGACTCACCAGAGATGCTGGTGCTTCAGACAGGGTGGCTGAGACTTGATAATCTTTAGCAGGACACGTGTTGGGTTCAGATCATGATTCGGAGGTTCCCTTTCAGCCAGCTCAATCAGAGTGACTCCCAGAGACCACACATCTGCCTTGTAATCATATGGGGCATCCTTATATGTCTCACACATCACAACCTCTGGAGCCATCCTGCAGATAGATGTGGAGGGAATTTGACAGTGGAGTGTTACCTTTAAGATGATTGGGAAAAATATTTGACCAATATCACACAGTAATTGTTCACAAAAATGTATTAAAAGACATGGGGTGCCATTCAACTCATGGTAAAAAAAAAACAGCATTATATTAAATCCTGGCTAAAATATAAATAGTTTTCCCCTTTAAATGAAAAAACGGATATGTAGGTAAAACACACACTCACACACACACTCTCTCACACACACTTACATACACAAACTCACCTACATACACACACTCACACACACACACACTCTCTCTCTCTTTTAATAGGCAGAGGGAAGGGAAGAACTTGATTTTGCCTTGTAATAGATTAGCCCCATGTCTGTCACCTTCTGACTGGGTTTTGAGGAATGATTAAACTATATATTTTTTCTACGTATTCATTTAATCGCAATCGCATGCGATTAAAAATGCAGAACGCAAAACGCAAACGCAAACGCATCGAAAAACGCGCGTTTTTTTTTGCGTTGCCGCGTTTTCAATAATTTTGAAAAATCGCAAGCCTGGGTTTTGAGGAATGATTAAACTATATATTTTTTCTACGTATTCAATTACGTGCACAGTGATACTATATTAATGTGGCTGTGTTATCCTCATGTACCATGGACGATGCTGGGGGTAATATTATGTCTAAAATAAGAAAACAAAACAAAAAGTAGATAGCAGAGCCCACACTAGCACTCCCACATTGAGCCACCAGGAAAAATCCGATTCTCAGTTCATGCAAGAAAGTGATTTATTATATATAACTTACCGATTGCTATAAAACATTATTCAGTCTAATACCACACACCATAAAAACATCAATCATTATGTATCATAAATAGCTTGTACCACAATGTGGGAGTGCTAGTGTGGGCTCTGCTGCAAAGGAGGTCTATCTATGAATTTTGTTTTGTTTTCTTATATACATCTGTTGTATTCAATTAGATCAACTGGACTTGAAATGTAGTTCTTGACTCGCTAGTCATCCGACTGGCTTTCTCAATTCAGAATGACTTGTACAAGAATCTGTGGCAATTATGTACCCTAAGTGAGTTCCGTGCACTCTCCTGCTTGAGCCTCAAACAGTAATGCCTGTGAGTTCCGTGCACGTGCATTACCAGGCATTACCATTTGAGGCTCCAGCAGGAGAGTGCACGGCACGGCAGCTTCCAAATGAACATAACTTGATTTTACAGTGCACTTATCCTTTAAGTGACTAAAGGGATTCCTGTATTGAAAGCATTTACTGACTTCTCACAGGTATGTATTCATGTATAATTGTATATAAACCATTTTAACAGCTGTCACAGAGGCGTGTTTACTATGGACTTTTTCCTGTTTTAAATAAACCCCTCAAATTTACAAATGACAATATTCCATATTGGGACTACAGAAATGGACTGACTGGTATTTTCAAATGTCTGGATCCAGACAATAAGAAATATTTAGGGTTATTCAATAAAAGTTCTTATCGTTTAAAATGGTGCTAATTTAGCCCCAACCAATCAGATGTTAGCTTTTGAATGTTAAATAAGATCTGATTGGTTGGGGCAAAAGTAGCACCATTTTTAATGATAAGAACTTTTATTGAATCTCCCTGATTATATATAAATTGAAGGGAAGCACACTCTGCAGATAATAATCAATTATTCATTTATTTCTGTGCTAAAAACACACCAAAATTACACACAACGTTTCGGGGAGTCTAAGCCCCTTCCTCAGGTGAACGTTGTGTGTAATATTGGTGTGTTTTTAGCACAGAAATAAATGAATAATTGATTCATTATCTGCAGAGTATGCTTCCCTTCAATTTATATATAATATTTCTTATAAATTTGATTGATAATGTATAATTGAAAATGGACCCATGTAGGTCTGAAACATGTAGCAATAGCACAGACATAAAACTTTAATGGCAGTTGATAAACTGTGAAGTGTTGTTTTTGCATTGAGAATGATGTACAATCTAGAAAATCTTGGGGATTTAGATCCTGGGGTTAGCTTATCTAACACGTATTCTGTTTCTTAGATAGCGCTACATATTCTGCAGCACTTTCCAATTATTTAATACATTCACATCAGACCCAGGCCCCCAATCGAAAATATGTTCCTATCCTGATCATCACGCACCAAATTCCAAGACTGCAATAGAGACACACATTCAACATATACCAGAAAGAAATATGCCCATATGTTACCAATCCCAAACTCCATTAAGAACAATGCGCGAAAAGATCTCTACATATAACGGTCAAATAAAATGTATTTTGTCTATTTACCTTGAAAACCTTTCCAAATGCTCCATCGCCAAGCTCGCTCAAGATCTCCCAGTCCTGTTCTGGATTGAAATCACGTTGCAGCCACTGACTCTCCACCATGTGTTTCTTTTCCCCAACATACCCTAAAAGTTTTAGGAGAAAGTCCATAGAGGGAGAAATAAAGAAGAAGCATAGAGAGGAGAGTGGAATTAGTTAAAGATCGAGAGAAGTAGTTGATGAAAACTAAGAGAACTATAGAGACATGTTAGAAGTAAGGAGGCTGAAGAAACCCAAACTTCTTCTAGATACTAGAGAGTTAGACACGTAGAGTTAGATGAGCTGTTTAAAAGCTGTGATTCAAGGTAAGAAATAAAATCTCCTGTCTGAGCCTGGAACACAGCCCAAAGTTATAACTTGAGGTGTCGTATCTGTTTCCTTTGTCTCTGTGATAATGAGGTGGCAGGAAGCAAGTTTGATAGTTAAAACAGGGACTAGTCAGTCCCCCACATCAACCACAGGTCGCACAAGGCAGAACGCACCAACGTGAAAACCTCAAGAGGAGAGAAAAGTTTTTGTTACTTGTTCTGCTTACGCAATGTGATCACTATAGAGCATTAAGGCCAACAGACAACCTTTCACTAATGTATTTACTGATTACTACAGGCTTCTCATAGCCTGAAATCTCTCCATGATTTATAGACTATTATAACTAATCTGAGGCCAGAATGTGGTTCCTCAATTTTCTTTTCTTATAGCAAAAAGATGAATAATCACAGCAAGCTTAAAGGGCATGTCCACCCCCAAAACTATAACCCCCCCCCCAGTAATGGCCCCATCATGTAGTGTAATAAAATCCTTACATTACATCCCAGCTCCAAATGGTTCTCCTGTAGTCCCCCCCCCCAAAGCTCCAAAACTGCCCACCAGGAGGATAGCAGAGTCCATATAGGACTCTGCCTCCTGTCTCTCCTCCGGTAGAAGTTTTTCCTGCGTACTGCAGCCCTCCGCAGCCCTCCCCCCCTCCTTCCCGTTTTGCAAGCCCCCCTCTACCATAAAATCCCTTTGCCCATTTGTAGCTATCCTTTCCCCAGCCCCAACAGCCATAAAATATTTTACAGGAACTCCCTTGAACTTTACTTACCTTAACTCTCTCCCCCGGCGTTCTCAGCAGCCGGCAGCCGTGTCCTTGGTTGGCTGCCAATCACAGACGCGGCTGCCGGTCCTGCCCCCTGCTTGCAGTTTCATGCAAGCAGAGGGCCAGTACAGTACACCGCGGGAAAGAGGTAAGCTAAGTAAAGATCGGGGGAGTTCCTGTAAAATCTTTTATGGCGGTTGGGGCTTGGGGGCAGAATAGTTACTCATGGGCAAAAGTCCAAAAATGGGGTGGACATGCCCTTTAAAGGAGAACTATTAACTGCAGTATTACCTTCAAAACAAGCCGTGGTTTACTCCTCTATATGTAGCTTGTCGGAAAACAGTGGCGTAACTGCAGCCCCCGCAATGGCAGTTTTTAAACAGCTGATCGCACATATGTAACTAAAGGTGCACGCAATGCTGTGCTTTAAACTACTGCCAGTCCAGTACCGGTGCTTTAAACAGTTGATTGCGCACGCCTTTACTTCTGATTGTGGTACTAGCAGGGAGATTAGGGAGAAGAGGGATGTGTGTCAGTAGTCTGGCTGAAAAGCTCTATTGGGCCCCTTGCCAGGCTGTGTCACAACTTCAGCTCATTCATCAGAGTGTCTCGGGGACACAGACCTGGCATATAAAAAACAAAAGTGCACAAAGCACAATTCTACATGGAACCACAGCAATCTGCTTCCCTTCTTGGTTCCCGTGATGCAGTAAACACTATGTAAATGTTACTGCACATGAAGGTTATATATATATGAAGCATATCTGCCTAATATTAATTCAGCCACTGTGTCTCCAACCCTAAACTAAATTATTTATATCCGTCTCAGAGGCTATAAATTTGTTTAGCAGAAATCAACTTTTTTGTATTACTGAAAGCCGCAATACAAACTCAACTTGGCCATTGAGGCCACTTTATGTTGCAGATGACAGATAAGTAATTTTTAATACATAAGGCTATGGACTTTCAATGGGGAGGTGCAATGGAATATATCCTTATAAAAACCTCTTGGCTACATAGCTAAGAGGTTTTTATAAGAATATATTCCACTGCACCTCCGCATTGAAAGCCTGTTGCCTTAATAATAAAGGATTCCAATTATTTCCGTGGATCAACCTATACCAGGGCACAGACCTGAACCGTAGAAATCCTCTCAAGCAGCACCGGCATTAAATTTCCTTCAAGTAAGTTAAACTGCCGTGTCCGTGATGACCCATCCACAGTACTGCCCGTCATATTGACTCATAGGAAGCACATCTGGGTCTCCCGGTTACACTGTGGATGGGTCATCACGGACATGGCAGTTTAACTTACTGGAAAGAAATTTAATGCCGGTGCTGCTTGAGAAGATTTCTACGGTTCAGGTCTGTGCCCTGGTATAAGTTTTTCCACTGAAATTATTTAATTCCTTTATTGTTAATGGGGACAGGCAATGCTCAGTGGAGAGCTGAAATATTGTTTAAAGCTGTACACAGCTTATGTATTATATGAAATAATGTGCCCCATAACAGTGTAATATATAGATATTACTCCAACTCGGGGTTCCCTGCCCAGTATAAAATCACTCGGCTTGCGGCTTTGTGCTTTTATATGGTCAGTGTATACTTATATTACACTGTTAGGGGCGCATTATCCCTTATACTATATATTACGCTACATTGCCTTGTACTTTCGATTCTATTGCTACTTGCAGATTCTGCCAAGCATCACATGATCTGCACTAATTCTTGGAATGCTTTTAAGGAATATTTACAGGCTTTAGGTTTGTACGGATTATTTTTTATTGTATTAGTAGGAAAGAGAATATTTTTTTTAAACTGAAAGGGTAGGAAGCCAAAACACTTTATGTGGTATGGTGCTAATACTTATAAGGGCTAATGTATGTATATGTAGGTATAGTTTTATTTATATTGCACCACTTGGGGAAGCAGGGCTGTACAATATTATAATACAAAGAGTCATATAAGGGGGGAAGAAATATAAATAAATATATATAATGATATACCTTATTAACCATGTGACATGAGGAACTAGGTCCCATTCTAGTTAGGTGGGTAACACACAGATACATAGGGAAGGGTCCCATAATTAACACACTGGGTAAAAGTGGACGGGATTAGGTACTATACCTATTTATAAAGCATTTTAGCAATACAGCAGGTTAGTTAATGTACGATCGCGATCATACATTTACGACCGAATGTTTATTAATTAACAAACATTCATTAATTAACGAAAGTTCAGTCATAGATTACCATGCAGTGGTAAACTACCGCAATGGTATTATATGGAAATCGTAAATCTACGATTTCGTTATCTTTGATTTACAATCGGTAATTGACGATCGTATCATAAATTTACGATACCAGTTGTAAATTAACGTTCATTAAACTGATTGGAAATTAACTATCGGTTTAACAATTGTTTTACCGATCATTAAAGGCGCAGTATAGCTAAAAAGCGTTTCCACGCCTTTACAAATATGGCCTTTTGGGTGCTAGGGACTTTTATTATTATTGATTTATATAGCGCCAACATCTTCTGTGGTGTTTTACAATTACATAGCCATACATGGTGTTCTACGGCTGAACATTCGGTATTAAATGTAAGAACGTGGCCGTACATTTACATCCGCTTTTGTACATTACCGTAACACGTGGTATTGCTAAATTGCGATGCCATGCCTTTTTAAATATGGCCCCTAAGATGCTGTGTCCTCACCCATGGGTTTACCTTAATACAGCTGCAATCTGTCACAGACTGGGCAGTTTAACGCTGTTGTTATAACCTTATGGCCATTGCAAATGAATTAAGATCACTAAATTATAAAGAAAAATAAGTGAGGAGGAGATGAAGAAACAAATCCAGACACAAATATTATTATTTTGCACTATCCTTGATTGCACCAGAAAACTATAGTAAGTTCTTGTTTATGTTGTTATGAAATTTAGAATTTTCAGGACTTTCGAAGTGTGTTCTGCCTCCGTGCTTGTTTCTTGTGTTTCTCCCTCTAGTGGTGAGTCAATAGGAACTGCAGAGACAATCTTACCATCTCCCTCTAGTGGTGAGTCAATAGGAACGGCAGAGACAATCTTAAAGGGCATGTCCACCCTTATTATAAACTTTTCACATATCATAGTATATGTTCCCCCAGCCCCAACCGCTATAAAATAAATTTAAGAAAGTGCCCTGATGTTTACTTACCTTCCCTCTCTCCTCCGACACCCGGCCCGGCCTTCTGCTTGCAAGACACTGCAAGCAGGGGGCGGGACCGGCAGCGGCGTCCGTGATTGGCTGAGAAGCTGCCAATCACGGGCGTGGCTGCCGGCTTCTCAGAATGCTGGGGGAGAGAGGGAAGGTAAGTAGAGTTCTGGGGTCTTTCTTAAAATTATTTTTTTGCGGTTGGGGCTGGGGGAAGATATACTACTATATGGGCAAGGGGTTTTAAGGTATGGGGAGGGATCGCAAAACGGGAGGGAGAGGGAGGGGGAGGGAGGGGGAGAAGGGCTGCAGTACGCATGCCAAACTTCTCCTGGAGGCCAGATAGGAGGCAGAGTCCTATATGGACTCTGCTATCCTCCTGGTGGGCAGTTTTTGGGACTTTAGGGGGGGACTACAGGAGAACCATATGGAGCTGGGATGTGAGGTAAGGATTTTATTACACTACATGGTGGGGCCATTAGTGGGGGGATTATAGTTTTGGGGATGGACATGCCCTTTAACATCTCTCTCTAGTGTTGAGTCAATGGGATCTTCAGTGACACACACAGACACACGGCAGCACGGACACAGCAGTTAGGCTTATTATATATAGGATTATAGTCTCACTCAATGCCAGAATTTAGTATAAGTAGATAGTAAAACAAAATGCATATAAATTACCAGGCAAAATATATTAAAATAACAAGATTTTTATCTGGCAGGTAATTGGCCAACAAGCAACACAGACAAATTCTCCAACCAATGGTCTTTCATTGGTTTATCCGTTGTATTCAATTAGATCAACTGGACTTGAAGTTTAGTTCTTGAAGACGTTTCGCTAGTCATCCGACTGGCTTTCTCAATATATTTTGCCTGGTAATTTATATGCATTTTGTTTTACTATCTACTTATACTAAATTCTGGCATTGAGTGAGACCATGACCTGGATGAATGAGAACCTTCACAAGCTTCTTTCTTTGGTTATTTCACAACTACAGCTCTTACTATTCAATGTTTGTACTGCCAATGGATTGGGAGGGGACGTAGATTTCTGGCTCTAGTAAAACTGGCACTGATTAAAGTGTTCATCACACACAGTCACTAATTATCTGTTATAATTACCGCCTCTCACCTGGCTAAAATGTCTGTCAGGAATGAGGCATCTTTGGGAAAATCCCGCTTTCTCTTCATTAAAAAAACAGTCAAATTACAGATCTGTTAATTGTAACACTGACCTGTAAATAACATTAATAAGGGGGAATGAATATTTAGTATGTGCCAGTGTTAAGGGTGTATTACCTGCAGGGTCACACAAGGTCCATCATTGGCCCTGACACATACACTAGTTGGTGACCTCATAGTGATATAACTAGAAATCACTGGACACTGCTCTCTGGGCCTTTATCTGTGGGAGAAAGAGATAATAACTGGGGTGTACCTGACCCACCCACGCCCACGGGGATGCTCCCATATTTGTTACACTGTGTGACTACCAGCTACATCTGTGGGAATAAGAGTTTGGGACCCTTCTGGTACCCAGGCCCCATAGGATAACAGGGGCTGCTCCTTTAGTAGTCCAGACATAGTTACCTACTTAGGGCACCTCATTTACATCAATGTGTATATACCTTTTAGTGAGAGCTGCCATTCTGGTAATTTTCCAGCCACAATTTATATTACTTGTATAGCAACATAACTACTACTGAGGGGGTCCTATCCATTGGGGGAAGGGGGTGAGTGAAAGGGCAGGACATTGCAGCCATGCTTAGCTTAAGCTAGGTACACACAGTCCCGATTTCTGAAAGATGACAGACCGGATCTGCAAGATCCTGTCTGCCATCTTTCAAAGATCTGCATACACACAGTCCCGAGCGTTCTCCCTATGAACCTCATAAGGAGAACGCTCGGGACTGTGTGTTTCCTTCGGCCGCGCTAGACTCCTCTATAGGGAGTCTAGTGCGGCCGATGGAAATTTTCGTTTTGGCGGCCGCACGCTCGTCGGATCCTACGGTATCGGGGCTTTATCGTTACTGTGTGTACCCAGCTTTAGTGCACAGCTGTGACAATCAGCAGTTCCCTTTGAAGGAGCTTGGTAGTCCTGCCACTGCATTTATAATGTAAAGTACAAGATAGGACACACACACCATCAACCAAGCTCCAAAGAAGCAGATGAGTTTAAAGGGTTCAGTTCAGTGGAAATTATCAATATTTGTTAAATTGTTAGTTTGCGTAATGCCTTAGTTATTCTACATATTTCTCATTTTGAAAAATCAGTTGATTTCATACCCTTTGCTGTTCCCTGCGGTTGACATTAGTGAGCTGCCATTTCCGGTTCTAACGGTCCTTCTTCTTCCCAGGATGCACCACTTCCTTGGAATGTTCCTAATATTAATTTCTACTCATTGGCTGTTGGATGGGTCAAAGGTGCTCAGATCTCTACTGAGCAACTGAATCAACCCAGGCGCTGGGTCAAGGGCAAATCCATAACGGTCTCTACAAGGGGTCCTGCAAACAGGAAGTCAGTATTTTGGTTGCATATATTTATACACAGACAAAATGCTAAATTTTGTCTGTGTATTTTTTCATCCCAAGGTCATTGGGATGAAAAAATACTGCTCTTTTTTCTGAAAAGTACATGCATTTGCACGGAACTTCCCCTTTAAACACACTTTATTTAAACATTAATAAAGGACAGGCTGGCATGTTTTGCTAAAATATCTTTCACGCAGCCTACCCTGTTGGCATTTATCAGTGCTGTGGACACCTCAGTAAAGTTCATCTAACTGATTACAACAGATATCTTCCGTTAAAATGTGTTATAGAAATTCCAAAACCAGTCATTTTTTAAAATCAAAATACATCTTTATTACTTACTAGACATTAAGCTTGTTACAATAACGGGCGCTAGAAGCCCAGAGTGCCTCCTTAGTGTCCCAAGGCCATAGCCCCCTCCTCCATGTCCCAAAGACCATAGCCCCCCTCCTCAGTGTCCAAAGGCCAGAGTCCCTTCCAAATCCCCCTTTGTACCAAGCAACCTGTGTAATCTGTGTAACTGTTCTGCCTTGTTTGTTTCCTGTGTTTCTTCCTCTAGTGGTGAGTCAATAGGAACTGCAGAGACAATCTTACCATCTCCCTCTAGTGGTTATTCTATAGGAACTGCAGTGACACACACGGATTCACAGACACAGCTTTAGGGTTTTATTATAATAGATAAAATAATCACATCATTCAATAATATAGAAAATGTCAAAAGGTTTTAAAGATATGATTTCTGTGTTATAATGCGATAGATATGTAAAAAAATCCTTTAAAAGAACTGATCACATCAAGTATCGTTTACCATGATATATTCTATAGGTAGGATACACATAAATACATCAACTGCCATATTTCTAATTAAAGCAAAGGTATTCAGCTCTGTGATACTTCAATGTACGTTCCAGCAATATTATGGATTTCTAGCACACGTCTGGCTGTATATTAAATAATAGAGATTTCTCGCTTTTGCTACACCTTATGGAAATCCCATTTTACAGAATTAGAGCTGTAGTTATACTTAACCCTCTTTCAGCTGAATTGGCTCCACTCAATGTTTTATTTCACTGAGATGTGACAAGCACAGTGGAATGTTTTTTGCATTGTACTTCAATTTACTTGGCTTCTATTTGTGCCTCTCTACCTGAAGCCAGTGCAGGATGATTAATGCTATACAGTTGGGATGGTCCCGTTTTCATGGGAAAAAAGGAATTAAGGCTTCGTGTTTCTATGCGTTTGCGGTAATGCCTGCCTATCTGAAAAGATGAAGGACATTGATCTCGTACGGAAATGCCATAGTGCCGTTCACACTGCATTGCATTTTGGTTACACACTGCGGGTCATATTTATATAGGTGCGGTATCACTATTTTGCATCTTTAACGAGCATTGCGGCGAGTGTTGTTTTACAATCTCAGTAATAAAATTTACGATTACGATAGTAGTTTTATGAATGGCCATTTAATACCATTTCGCTATTTTACTACCACATGTAGGAACGAATGTTCATTCATAAATGTATGATTGCAGCTGTACATTTACTGCCACGATCGCACATTTACGATAACCCGCGGTAGGGCAAACTTGTGATACCAGGGGTTTTAACTACGGCCCTGCTTGCTGCAGTTTAGTTCAATAATGTAGTCAATTTAAGTCTATGGGGAAGAGAAGAAAATGTATGGTATACAACTGCATAAAAGCACATTAAAACATGCCGAAGTAAGGTATGTGTTTTTTGTTGTTTAATGCAAAAACGCACTTAAGCGTGCTAAATACAAAGACATAAAACAACAAAAAAAGAAATCATTGCACAAATGGGTTAAATTTCGCTGCAATTTATTGTTTATTTTTGCTTGTGCTTTGCACTCTGTAGAGTGAACATAGACTTAGGGTTTCAGGTACAATAAAATGTCAGGCCTACAATACTAGATACCATGCCTGATTTTCTAATGATTACCACCTAACTAATATGGAATTCCTTCATGGGTTGAAGTTTGTAAACTAGGACACATTCCCTGATTCATAATTAACCCTACGTTAGTCATTTTTATTCACAGTAGGTAGCAGGCAAAAGAGATGGTTCATTGCTTCTTCATTCACATTATCCAGATTTTCAGAAACAAAACCTTCTTCCTTAAGGTTCCTTTCAGTTTCCAGTTTGTGTTGAAATCAACTATTTGTGGAGGCTGGATAACCGGTTTTATCCTCCGCAATGCCACTATGTGCGCATTATTAATGTAATAAACAGAAATATTCAAGGTCGGGTAACTTTACCCCAAGCCAACAGTCAAAGCTTCATTAATTTGTTGGCGACAAAGTGGGCAACATTTTTCCTGCAGTTGTTGAATGCAGATCTGGCAAAAACAGCAGTGACCACAGGGGACCAACAGAATGTCCACTTTTCTGTCGAGGCAGATCACACAGTTGGCATTATCTGCCAAGAATATTTGGAAATCCTGCTTTGATTGGAATTCACAAGGACTGGTGTCCTGTGAACTTTTAGCCTTGGCATCGGACACCTCGTCAGTCTCTATAAAGGGTTCCAGGCTGTTCTCAATTCCTGCAGTTTGGGTACCTAGAGCACAGACAGAGGAGAGGATTATAACACTGTCTAACAAGAAAAATAACCAAGAATAAAATAAACACAGAATAGTTGGTTATAAATAATGCCTGTGCGTGTGTGTGTTTGGGGTGGATGTTGTATGTTCCCACATATCAGCAAAATGCCCAACAACGACTGATATATTCATATCTCAGACACAGAGAAGGGTAGAATACAGTACACATAGGACATAAGACCACTGACTTAGGGCCGTATTTTGCTTTAACGTGCCTTTAACGATAATAACTGTAAAATTGTTATGAAACAATTACAATTGTTGATTTATGGAAATAATAGTTTGGTGGAAAACTATTACATTTTTGGACTGTGTCCCTTCAATAAATGTAAGGTCTTTTCACTTTACTTTAGAGAGATGGTCTTAGTGGACATCAATATATTACCACAGAACAAAATAGATCTAATCAATATATTGTGTTAAATTAATATTTAGTGTGTGCCAGTGTTAGGGGGGTAAAATCAGATGTAAATACGATCGCGATTGTACAATTATGATTGAAGGTTTGTGATCGCCCACGTAATACCATTTCGCTTGTCTACTATATACTACCGTATATATATATTTACGGCCGCAGTTGTACTTTTACAATAACCCATGGGGCATCAGTGTTGTGGCTTTATTTTCTACTGACAGACTAAAGTGATATATATAGCTTGGAAGATCTGTGAATGTTGGAAAGATCAGGTAATAGTTAGCCTTGTCACAGTGTACCTAGCCTAATATTAGCCCCTTAGGGGCTCACAGCCTTTCTGTATTAGCTGGTTCTAATGGTGGACCTGCCTCAAAACATCTCTCTTTACCCTTAAGAACAAATGAATCAGGACATACACAATTAACCTGTACAGTGTAGAGATAATAGAGATAAGAAAATTTCAGGCTTATTTAATAAAAATATTGATCCCGTGCAGTAACCAATCAGATGTTACCTTTTAACTGGTCTATTAGAGTTATAAAACCTCTGATGACATCCGATTGGTTGCTGCACCTCTTATTAACTAACCCCCTATGTGCTCCATATTAATAATATAAAATATTTATTTTCTCTTTATTTTTGCTCAGGCAGACAATACAGTATACAAGGATGAATTACTATGTGAATGTTACTGTGCTAGATAGGTATATGTGGTGCTGCCATACTGATTATTTCTTGGCACCGGCCTTTTCTATAGAAACAACTGACTGCATGCTATAGACACATAGCTACTAACCTTCATTTCTGTGGCAATGGCAGTGAGACTTTCTGTTCTTCTTTTTGGGACCTGGAAGCACAGTAACATTTTCACGTTAGTATTACAGGGTCGTTATTAATGGAGTATTGTTCCAATCGCAGCGCAAACAGACCGTAACGAGCAACCTCCTTAGGCAGCGGGCACACTACAGCCTTAGGTAACGCGTGTGTAGCAAGTGTGTCTACAACCTAAGGGGACCTTGTTGAAAAAGTTGATATACATTAGTCAACTTATTATATGATGGAAATTGCCATCCATTTTAGTAACTTGCCATGTGAGCGCTTACCTAAAACTTCAATTGCTTTGGTCTTGCCATAGACATCTAGCATAACCCACAGTTTTGTTTTCCTGGGTATCCCTGTGAACAGCACTCTTGCTTTATGCTCCCCCTGTTTACGGCAGAACATACGGCCACTGCTGAACCAAAATGTCACAACTGTCCCTTCTTGACAAAGTTCCTCAGGTAAACCTGTACCCCAAAAACCAGAGAGATCTGTGAGGTCAGGACAGGCGAACGGTGGCAGACAGCTGGGTTTTAGTATGCTGGGATCTATGGACGTAAAGCCAATTCGCATTGCCCCTGCCCAACGATTCTCTTCCTTGAGAACTTTTATCCTCAGTGGTTCTTTGGAACGCAGGGGACGGTTTGAGAATATTATCCCATTGTGGAAGCTTCTTTTCCGTTCTGCCTTGTGCAAACAGCAATTCAACGTTATGTAAGAGCCTTTCGCATAGGGGTGGAATGAAAGACCTAGAACATAAAAAATAAATACATTAGGCCAAACAATGGGCACAACAATTTATGGCTTTCACAAGTTTACTTTAAAGGAACATTATCACCCCTCATAAAAAGTATATTGATATGTGACATGTGAGTAATGAAGCCCTGGAACCCAGTTATGGTTATATACAGTACTGAACAATAACATATTGTTCTTGCCTTTTGAAGTCCAAGCTTTGTTCAAAAACTGAATTAAGATTTGAGACATTGACTGGCGCTAGCTGATTAGTTGTCTGTACAGTGATTGTGTGTGTAATTGTGTTTAAAACATTCAGGCAACAATGCAAACTACAGGTTCCCAGCAGTCACTGGTTGGGCATCCCTGATCTAGCATCTGTATGAAGCTTTAGAAGGGGGTGAAGCTATGTTTAGTTGCACAAATGTAAATGGTGAAGTGGATCTTGACTGGTCAGGGCATCATGACTTGTACATTTGTCAGGTGGTACTTTTTCTTGTTGAGACTTTACCTTTAAATGAGGGTTAAAACTACATTCCGTTCATTTCTGTTTTCAGCCTCGCTACTGTCCAATTTCACTGCCTCTCCCTACAAACCATTTGTTGCAACATACATTACAGCTCACCTTCAGACCGATCCCACGACATTCAATCAAATTCGGGTCTTCTTTATAACTGACATAATGACTGACAAAATGAGTGATAAAGGCGGGACCTCACAATCGTATGTCGGCTGCAGAGAAGATCCAGAAAGGTGGATCCTCTGAAATTGTTTGAATGTTGCAGGATCAGTCTACAGGGAAGCTGTAATGTATGGGCACCTTTAGGCTGAGGCCCAACTATACTGAACGGCAATGCACATTTCACACGCGTTACAGTCCATCTGCGCTGCGATCTGCACAATATTCCACAATCAGAGCGCATGCGATCCACAATAAAATTGTGATCACATGCACTCAACCACCCACAGTGATTCTCCCGTGCTAAGGGCTAGGCCCCACTTACGTGTTTTTTAAGCGTTTGCGCATGCGTTTTGCGTCCGCAAAAGCGCATGCGATTTGGTTATAATGGAAATCGCGGGAACGCAAAAATCCCCGCGATTTCCCAAGCGCATGCAATTGCGCATCCGTTTCTGTAGCGCATGCGTTCACCATTTTTGGTGTGTTAACGCATGCGTTGCCATAACGGAAAATGACAAAATCGCGTGCGCAAAACGCTCGCGCAAACGGAAAACGCACAAGAATGACGCACACAAGCGTGCGATAACGCTCACGATTGCGTGCACGATTTAGTGCGTTGTAGTGAGGCCTAGCCCTAACGGATTGAATGTGCGAACGCTAGCACTTGAGAAAACGCATCAGTGTGCCTAAACCTAAAACAGTAATGAGGATGAGGGATAGCTTAACCCTCTATGTAAGGCTAGATTCAAATGAACAGCTGTGAGAGGTTCATGCAGTGCTGTCCCCGCCAGTTTCTGAGCATCTGGAACCACTGCACGAACGGTGCACACAGCCCTTCTTCTGAATCTAGCCTAAAGGACTGAGAAGGTGCTGCAGTGATGACATCAGATCCTTGTCTTGTTTCTAACCTTGACAGGGTGGGTCCCAGAAATCAGGTGGAATATAAAGTGATTCACTGATTTACATTCCTTAAAGTTATATGACTATATGTTGTACAGAAGGCCACTGACCCACTATATATATTATGTTACTGCTAGTGCTTTATATTTATATTACAGGTACATATAACAGTGTACACTGTCCCCAGATGGTGTAAACAGTACAAGGCTTCCAACTATGCTAAATAGTAAACAAGCGAGGGAGATAAAGACCTTTTGGATTTAATGATTTTTTATTAACATAGCAGCTAATTACTACTGCTAATATCTAAAAATAACTACGCCAGGACATTATATTGTAAATAGCGATTAGCTACTTACTGTTCTTTGCTATGTAATTCTAACCAAGTAACATATGTACAATATGTTAGCTTCATGCTGTTGATGAACTACCGCTCTTGGCATCCCCCTCATAGTCTATATTTTACTAAGAACCCCAAAGAAAAATAAAGCCACTGTGTTACACAAACTGTCCACAGGTGGCACTATTCTGCCATTCAATAGAGCAGGACTACCATGGGCGATTCAGGGCGCATTGTGCCAATGCAATGCTATTGAAGTGTTCCCACTATGTGCGCTACACTATGTTATTGTAATTGCGTGCAGGACTTTTTGTGCGTATGCATTCCAATAACATAAATGTGTATAGCAGCACACATAGCAAATCACACACAACAAAAATCCTGCAATCGCAGCTGTACTTACAGTGGGACCTAGCCATTAAGGTCAGTACAGATGTAAGATCACAGTGATGCACAGCTGTATGACAAACATATAGGTAGGTTTATGTGTTTTTAGTCGGGTTGATTCGCCGTTTGGTTGCATGGTTGATAATCTGACCTGGCGGATCATCAACAATGCCTGACCAAACGTCCATAGATGAACCAATGCTTGGCCATTATGCATTGTGCGTCGGCCCTGCAATCGCACATCTTTGTAGACCTTCAAATCATTTAGCAGAGTTTCTATCTAATTTTGTGTTGATGTTGTTATTTTAAGTCAATAAAATGAGTCTATAAATGTGAAATCCCGGATGCCCGGTATGACATTATTAACAGGTGGCTGATAAGGGTTTATGGGACTAATCCACATAGACAATGGACAGCACACAACAATGCAAGAGAACCTACCCATGGTAGCAAAGTACAATGTACATGTGTGCGTTATTGTGCATTTTTCTTTGCAAAAACCCCAAGCTAGTAATTGTGGAAACATCACACACAAATGGTGTAACCAGCGTTATTGTGCAGTTTTTTCCACAGTCCCATTGACTGTCTGCAACACATAAAATGCCCGTAGAAAACATTTGGCAACATCTCTCTATTAAGTATGGCATCTCCTACCCATATATTAATATTAAACCGAAATGGAATAAATCATCCTGGTACATGGATGGAAATTGCCAATTCCAACCAGAATCTAGTTTCTATCAGCCTCAACCTGGCCATATTGCAACACACCACATTATGGAAATCTAATGAATAAACAGCATCAATGAGAGAGCTGCCAAGCTATTCACATGAGCTAACAGGTAGTTTCCTTCTATATGTCATCATGGGATGGTTTAAATGAACTGTCTGAGCTAACCATTCCTGTCATTCCACTCCATAGAAACATTCCTAATGTTAAGTAATATTAAACTTGGCTTTGGTATCACTTGTGCCAAGAACTGGGTCACAGATTACAGTCAAGGAACATTAATATATTACTAGAATATTTATACTATGGACAGATATCCCTGCATACCATTTCAGTAATTATTCTATTGATGGATTACCATATATACTTGAGTATAAATCCATTTTACCTTTAAAATCATCTTGAAAGTCTCCCCTCGTTTATACTTGGATCTGTGCTGATTTGGATGCTACTGGACAAAATCTCATAGCCCTGGGAAAACAAAAGCTGTACCCTGTAACACAGAGAATCCTCTTGATTTCAGTGGGTTATGCAATTGTTGTCCTGCTCACTAAGCTCAGCCCAGACTGCAAGGGAAATGGAAAAATCGATCTTGAAGTGTTCAGGCTGCACAGAAAGGTATGTAGGGCACATCTGTGTATGGGGCTTTCAATGGGGCTGTGTGTGGGACTTTCTATGGAGCTGTGTATGGGACTTTCTATGGGGCTGTGTATGGAACTTTCTATGGGACTGTGTATGGTACTTTCTATAGGACTGTCTGTGGAACTATCTATGGGGCTGCCTATGGGAGAAAGTCAACCCTCAGTTTATACTTGAGTCAAGCAGTTTTCCTAGTTAGAAGTAAGTACCTAATTTTATATTTGGGACGGTTTATAGTATAGTATAGTATATACGGTAGACCCTGTAATCAGGTACTGTGCTGTCAAGGAAACAAGGAATCTTTAATGTCAAAAATCAACTGGTATATTACTACATTGCATCAACAAGCAGTAGATACTTTGCCTCTGTACAACATGCAGCCTTCTGCATTTTATTATCTATAGTTTTACAGCAGCCCTGCTACTTGCAAAGGCTAACAGGGTAATAAGAGATGAGACATACTGCAACAACATTGTCTAACTGATATGATAACCATAACAAGCCTTTAGAACATACACAGGCATATTTAATAAGTGAAAAATATATAATAATAAGTGATCACCTTTACATAACTTCTGTTACTGTTTCATCTTAAAGGGTATGTCCACCCCCCTGTTGCAAATGGCCATAAACCTCAACCTCGCAAGGTTTATATAGAGTAACTTAAAGCTGTCCCCAAATGCCCAAATGTACTTACCAGCCTTTGTTCCCTCGCTTCCTTCTGCTTGTCTTCCATGCTTGCTTCTGTGCATGTAAGCAAACAGAAGGGGCTTGAGCGGATGCCGGTCTAGGGAACGAAGGCTGGTAAGTACATTTGGAGACAGCTTTGAGTTCTATAAACCTCGCAAGGTCTGGGTTTATGGCCATTTCCTACAACATATAAAAAATGTAGTTTAATTCTTTAAAGGCAGCCCGCTGCAAGTAGACTATAACCGAGATGAAAAACAATATTAATTAAGGTTAATTGATTTATTTTTCCCTATTATATTAAAAGAATAATGAGCTGATCAATTAATTTAAAAAATTCATGAATGGATCTAAAAATATTAAACACCGGCTAGCTCTTTTCTTCAAATTGTTTGTTTACTATGTATCTGCAGCAGCTAATGATCTAAAAATGACAGGACAGTCATTTGCAACATTTGTCGCTTTTTAAAATGAGTTTAAATTAATGTTAAGCAGGATTGAGTTTAAACTATTGGTTCAGCCCAGCAAAGACACCGTTTGTAATAAAAGCAAGATCTTCTGGTTAAATCTAAATAGTCAAACAGTTCCTCAAACCAAACAGCTATCTAAATGCTCATCACTATAAATAAATGTTCGACACTCAGGCTCCAGCCAGGATTGCTGCAAAAAGTGCCTTGGCTTTATTACTTAATCACCCCCCTCTCCTGTTCTATGCGGCTCTTAGGGAAAATTAATTGTTCACCCCAGTCCAATTACAGGGTCAATAAACTGGTTTTCAGTTCAATTTCACTGTGACTAATCATGCAGTCCATTAAAGACAACACAATTAAGCCGAAATTTATGGATATGTCTGATAAAACTTGAGGTAGATGGTCGGTTTGAAATATCGCACCGTGCTTACCAAGCCTATGTTGTAGTTTCTAATTTTTTGTTAGTTTAGGCCACGGTTTCTCAAAGGTTGGACAATGGGGCCTCAAAATTAGTGTTTAATGCAAACATTTCAATGTAGTCAATGTGTTACATTACACAATTCATTATAAATGTGATTACAATACACACTCTAAAGTGCATAAAAATGGGTAATGACAATATTAATTCCAACATTAAAAACATCGTTGTGCCACGAGACATATAGACTTTCAGCCAAAGATTACCAGATGCACTAAATTGTAAAAGGAGAAATATGATCAAAAACACATTTTATCCTGACTTACAAAAACCATACATTAAAACGATGTAGCAATTGCAGTACCGGTATCTTAAACAAAGATATACCAGAGTAGAACCAGTAACCCTCATTCAGGAAAATCGCGAAGAGCCATCTGTTCTAATGTGAGAAAAGGGTTAAAAGCCAACGTAACCGCAGAACTGCAGATTTTACTCATTTCACGCTGGTATATGTTTGGTTAGGAATAACTTAGAAAGACAAATTATATATTATTTTATTAGTAGTTTCAGTCACAAAAAAGAGAGAATAAAACCTTAATTAATATGTCCTGTACTTACCCTCATTCTCAGCACTAACCCAAGCTCCCATCATACAATCACAATGATAGCAAGTAACTACTGAATGCTAAACCAGCCATGTGCTTGATGTTTATATCAACACAGTAGGTTGGACTTGGCCTGGAATGTCCCTTGTAGCCAACCCAGTGTAACTTCTTTGTTTCCATTTTGGCTGGAAAGTCCCAAACCAGGAAATAACTCATTGATTAAACATCTCATTTATTACCCTGTAGCGAGATACAGAGAAAATGTGCCATTGAGACTGAAAAGAAGCAGCTTTAGGGCTAGGCCACACTGCTGCGTTTTTTTTGCGTTTGCGCTTGCGTTTGCGATTGCGATTGCGCTTGCGATTTTTCAAAATTATTGAAAACGCGGCAACGCAAAAAAAACGCGCGTTTTTCGATGCGTTTGCGTTTTGCGTTCTGCATTTTTAATCGCAATCGCATGCGATTTCCTATACTTATTGAAGAAATCGCAAGCGCAAACGCAAAAAAATCGCACATGAAATCGCATGCGATTGCGATTGCGTTTGCGTTTGCGTTTCAGTGTGGCCTAGCCCTTAATAAACACATGTTATCTCCAGATTTCACACAGGGATAATGAACTGGATCTATTGGCAGAACTGCACTTGTGATCAGGCAGAGGGAATATTATTAGTTTAACATGTTATTAGTTTAACATGTTTAACATGTTTTGATTATTAGGCTAGAAGGTTTTAATTTAAATGAATAAAAAAATCTAAACATTAATCAACTGATTACCTCAAGCTGAGACTACAGTATTTATTCTTATTATTTTTCAGGCACAGGTCTAGTAGGCAGTGGGCTGGTCAGGGACAGCCAATGGGTCGGATGCAGCCCCCAGAACAGCCATGGGGTCTCTATAATGTACACACCGCCAAATGGTTCCAAATGTTTACACTAAATCTTTTTCTTTTATGTTATAATTTATTACGTGCTTCCTCTTTCCAGAAAAACAAGAAAGCCAACAAACAATGCCGCTAAAGATAACAAACCCTCCAACCCTTCGGATGGTTTCTTTGTTTAGAAAACCATCTAGATATATATATAAAAGGTTGATTTTTTTTTCTAATATATTGCTGAATTTTACTTTTGGATCTGGATGAATTTTAGTTATAACTTTTAAAGGGCATGTCCACTCCCAAAACTAAAATATAACCCACTACTGGCCCCCAATAGCGCAGGAGCCAGGGTCGCAACAGTCGCAATTGCAACCAGGCCTGGGGGCCTGCAAAAGCCACAGGCAGGGTTGGACTGCCAATTGACTTAAAAAACTGTATTTGCTCCTGCTCCTTATGTTTCTCCTGTAGTGCTTTCCAAAGTCCAGGAAACTGAAGGGGAGTAGCTGTCTTCCTGTCCAAATGGTTTCTGCCTCTGATCTGCCCTATAAGTTGTTTCTGACATGCTCAGGGGAGCTCTTTCCCCCCCCCCTCCCACCATATGGATCCATCCTCGCCCGCCCTATAGTGTAGCGTGAAATCCTTTTAATGTAATGTAGCTCCTCCCTGTCCAACCCCAACCACCGCATTCGTTTTTTAAAAATCGATTTTAGTGCACATGCCCTTTAATTTATTAAAGGACATGGGTGATAGTTTCATTCCCATTCATCACTTTAGGGCTTGGTACATACAAGGGGATATTTCAAACCGATCAACAGGATACCAGCTGGTCGTGTCAGAATATCGGCAGTTGCACCTTAAATAGCCACGGTCAATATTTCTGCACGACCTATCGTGTCCCTCTAGTCAAACCTTTATAACCTCAGTATTATATAGTATCCCTGTACCAACCAAAACTACAGTATATGTATTAATACCAGTCATTCTCAATATTATATAGTATCCCTGTACCAACCAAAACTACAGTATATGTATTAATATCAGTAATTCTCAATATTATATAGTATCCCTGTACCAACCAGAACTACATTATATGTATTAATACCAGTAATTCTCAATATAATATAGTGTCCTTGTACCAACCAGAACCACAGTATATGTATTAATACCAGTAATTCTCAATATTATTTAGTATCCCCATACTGAGCAGAACTACAGTATATATATTAATATATATATTAATACCAGTAATTCTCAATATTATATAGTATCCCTACAGTATATGTATTAATACCAGTAATTCTCAATATAATATAGTGTCCTTGTACCAACCAGAACCACAGTATATGTATTAATACCAGTAATTCTCAATATTATTTAGTATCCCCATACTGAGCAGAACTACAGTATATATATTAATACCAGTAATTCTCAATATTATATAGTATCCCTACAGTATATGTATTAATACCAGTAATTCTCAATATTATATAGTATCCCTGTACCAACCAGAACTACAGTATATGTATTAATACCAGTAATTCCCAATATTATATAGTACCCCTGTACCAACCAGAACTACAATATATGTATTAATACCAGTAATACTCAATATAATATAGTATCCCTGTACCAACCAGAACTACAGTATATGTATTAATACCAGTAATTCTCGATATTATATAGTATCCCCGTACCAACCAGAACTATAGTATATGTATTAATACTAGTAATTCTCAATATTATATAGTATCCTGTACCAACCAGAACTACAGTATATGTATTAATACCAATAAGTCTCAATATTATATAGTTACCCATACTGACCAGAACTACAGTATATGTATTAATACCAGTAATTCTCAATATTATATAGTAGCCCTGTACCAACCAGAACCACAGTATATGTATTAATACCAGTCATTCTCAATATTATATAGTATCCCTGTACCAACCAGAACTATAGTATATGTATTAATACTAGTAATTCTCAATATTATATAGTATCCCTGTACCAACCAGAACTACAGTATATGTATTAACACCAGTAATTCTCAATATTATAGTATCCCTGTACCAACCAGAACTACAGTATATGTATTAATACAAATAAGTCTCAATATTATATAGTTACCCATACCGATCAGAACTACAGTATATGTATTAATACCAGTCATTCTCAATATTACTGTATATAATATCCCTGTACCAACCAGAACCACAGTATATGTATTAATACCAGCAATTCTCAATATTATATAGTACCCCTGTACCAACCAGAACTACAGTATATGTATTAATACCAGTAATTCTCAATATTATATAGTATCCCTATACCAACTAGAACTATAGTATATGCATTAACACCAGTCATTCTCAATATTATATAGTATCACTGTACCAACCAGAACTACAGTATATGTATTAATACCAGTAATTCTCAATATTATATAGTATCCCTGTACCAACCAGAACTACAGTATATGTATTAATACCAGTATTCTCATATATAGTATCCCTGTACCAACCAGAACTACAGTATATGTATTAATACCAATAAGTCTCAATATTATATAGTATCCCTGTACCAACCAGTACTGCAGTATATGTATTAATACCAGTAATTCTCAATTTTTTTTAATTTAGTTTAAGAAACTTATCTAGCCCACTTTTAATGCTATGCAATGAACTTGCCATTACCATATCTGCTGGAAGACAGTTCTACAGTTTCACCATTCTCACTGTAAAGAAACCTTTCCTAACCTGAAGATAAAATTTCTATTCTTCCAATCTACAGTATATGTATTAATACCAGTAATTCTCAATATTATATAGTATCCCCATACCGACCAGAACTACAGTATATGCATTAATACCAGTATATCTGTTGTATTCAATTAGATCAAACTGGAAGTTTAGTTCTTGAAGACATTTCGCTAGTCATCCGACTGGCTTTCTCAATTCAGAATGACTTGTACAAGAATCTGAGGCAATTATGTACCCTGGAAAATCCCAATTAGCATATCACAGCCAAGTGTTAAGGGCATGATTGGATAGTGGCTAAAGCTGGGTACACACGATGAGATATTTCGGTCCGATCGACCGATAGTTCAGTGTATTGGTCGATCGAACCAAAATTATCGCATCCGAATACAGCCATGTCTGACCGATCGTTCGTCCGAATCGGACGAAAGGACGATCGGACATGATGGAAAACCTCGTCCGATCGTGTGGTCCACTATGGACCGCACGATCTGTCGCGGTAACTGTCGGACGCGGCTGCTTTAGCCGCGACTGACAGTCCTTCCTCCTGGCTGACCGGTCGAAAGTATTGAGCGGTCGGTCAGGAGGAAAAATCGCTAGGTGTGTACCTAGCTTTAGAGGTGTTATAGGAATGCCCAGAGTAAGGTGTCAAAACAGCATTGTACATGGCAGATAGTTGGTGTCAAACCCCCCCACCTCTATTTAGGCTTTATCTTACCTCTATTTAAGAAGAATTTTCAAAAAACACCGTATCCCTGTCTGCTTTAAACCAAACAACACACTGAGGCAGCAATTGGTACATCCGAAAGCCCCAATACCGAAACACAAGAAAAGCGACATCATATATGCAGTGCAGTGCAGTGAAGAATGCTCTGATTTGTATGTGGGGGAGACCAAACAGCAACTGCATCAACATATGGCCCAGCACAGAAGAGCCAATTCCTCGGGTCAGGACTCAGCCGTGTACCTGCATCTTAAGGATAAAGGACATACCTTTGAAGATTGTAATGTTAACATATTGGCAAAGGAACGTGACTGGTTCAAGAGAGGTGGTAAGGAGGCCATTTATGTGTAAATAAAGAAACCAAGCCTAAATAGAGGTGGGGGGGGTTCGACACCAACTGTCTAACATGTACAATGCTGTTTTGAAACCTTACTCTGGGCGTTCCTATAACACCTCTTAGCCACTATCCAATCACGCCCTTAAAGGGACTGTAAACTCCCCTAAACCCCAAAAAATAACTATTTGCCATTCATTTGTATTATACTCACCTCCCTGTGAATAATATTATGCTCGGGGGACCTGGAACTTACCTTACCGCCACTCCACAGCTCCACAGCTGTTCTCTCCCGATCGCGCGCCCTACCTTTTGTATTGGCGCGTGGTCGGGACAGAGCTGTCAGTGAAGGAGCGGCTGCAATTGGAGCGGCGGTAAGGTAAGTTCCAGGTCCCCCGAGCATAATATTATTCACAGGGAGGTGAGAATAAGCGTTCTCACCTCCCTGTGAATAATACAAACGAATGGCAAATAGTTATTTTTTGGGGTTTAGTGTTCCTTTAACACTTGGCTGTGATATGCTAATTGGGATTTCCCAGGGTACATAATTGCCACAGATTCTTGTTGATCTTATTGAATAATAATTGAATACAACAGATATACCATGACCTGGATGAATGAGAACCTTCACAAGCATTAATACCAGTAATTGTCAATATTATATAGTATCCCTGTACCAACCAGAACTACAGTATATGTATTAATACCAGTCATCTCAATATTATATAGGTACCCGAGGAACAACAAGAACACAGTATATGTATTAATACCAGTCATTCTCGATATTATATAGTATCCCCGTACCAACCAGAACTACGTATATGTATTAATACCAATAAGTCTCAATATTATATAGTATCCCTGTACCAACCAGAACTACAGTATATGTATTAATACCAGTCATTCTCGATATTATATAGTATCCCCGTACCAACCAGAACTATAGTATATGTATTAATACTAGTAATTCTCAATATTATATAGTATCCCTGTACCAACCAGAACTACAGTATATGTATTAACACCAGTAATTCTCAATATTATAGTATCCCTGTACCAACCAGAACTACAGTATATGTATTAATACCAATAAGTCTCAATATTATATAGTTACCCATACTGACCAGAACTACAGTATATGTATTAATACCAATAAGTCTCAATATTATATAGTATCCCTGTACCAACCAGAACTACAGTATATGTATTAATACCAATAAGTCTCAATATTATATAGTTATCCATACTGACCAGAACTACAGTATATGTATTAATACCAATAAGTCTCAATATTATATAGTATCCCTGTACCAACCAGTACTGCAGTATATGTATTAATACCAGTAATTCTCAATTTTTTAAATTTAGTTTAAGAAACTTATCTAGCCCACTTTTAATGCTATGCAATGAACTTGCCATTACCATATCTGCTGGAAGACAGTTCCACAGTTTCACTGTTCTCACTGTAAAAAACCTTTCCTAACCTGAAGATAAAACTTCTTTTCTTCCAATCTTAAAGGATCTCCACTTGTATGTACCTATTACACTGTGGGTAAACTTGTATGTGCCAGTCACACTATGGGCAAACTTGTATGTACCTATTACACCGTGGGTAACCTTGTACGTGCCAGTCACACTGTGGGAACACTTGTATGTACCAGTCACACTGTGGGAAAACTTGTATGTACCTATTACACTGTGGGCACCTTGTATGTACCAGTCACACTGTGGGCACACTTGTATTTACCAGTCACATTGTGAGCAAATTGAATGTGCCAGCCATTCTGTGGGCACACTTATATGTACCAGTCACACTGTGTGCAACCTTGTATATACCAGTCACACTGTGGGCAAACGAATAATATCTTTTGCTATTTTTAACCTTGGTTGGATTTGGGGTATTCCCTGCTGTATACATACTGTTGGTTGGTTGTTGGGCTGTTAAACTAAAATATACCAGTCACATTGTGAACAAACTAATATGTACCATTCACACAGTGGGCAACCTTGTTTGTAGCAATCACATTGTGGGCTTCCTTGTATGTACCAGTCACTCTGAGAGCAACCTTGTATATACCAGTCACATTGTGGGCTTACTTGTATTTACCAGTCACACTGTGGGCACACTTGTAAGTACTGGGAAACCATGTATGTACCAGTCACACTGTGATCAAATTTTTCTATATCATTCACACTATGGGCAAACTTGTATTTACCAGTCTCTGCTTGGGGGAACTCTGTTTGGCACATATATAACCACCCTCCATGTGGCATATATATATATGTCAGTTTCCCAACTACTGTGAGGTCAGTCCTCCAGTTCAGCAGACACTGTTAGGTCAGCCCTCCAGTTAACCAGTCAGTGATAAGTTAGCCCTCCAATTCACCAGCCACTGTTAAGCCAACACTGGTGAATAAGAGGGCTGACCTACTATTTTTGCAGCGACATGTTTCACACGCTGCAGGAGAATATAAGGGTGGCTTGTAAAGTTTGGCCAAAAGGAGCCCCTGGAGCCAATTAGCTACACCGCCTTCCAATCATTGCAGAGAGGAAAGGAAAAAAAACTTTTTCCCCCAACCCCCACCTTACAGGTAACAATACAAAAATTTACTTCAGAAACCCAGTGCCTACAGATTAATTAAATAACCCCCACCAACTTAGTAAGAAGTAATTAACTTCCAGTAGTAAGAAGTTAAAAAAAGAAGATTTTATTTATTAAAGTTGCCCATTCACATGTGATTATAATCGCATGTGTACCGGCAGATCACATTGGTATCTGTCAGTACACATGTGGTGGTAACCGCATACACAGGCCTTATCAATATGCAGTATGGGGATTGATCGGCTGTACACCCACACACAAGGCCAATCTTATCAGGTTGCCTCTATTATAGTAAAGTGAGATGATACCGACTGTCGGAAGTTTTCCATCTAGAAAGACCAAACCCAGTTGGATCCGACGGGATTTTCTGGTATCGGCAAGGTGTATGGGCACTTTTACACTTAGGTGCACTAGCATAGATAAAATAGTGATAGGTTAATACATTCACACTGACTGCGAACCACAGTTACCGTTTTTGTTACTTAACGCACCAATGTCCCACTTAATTATAGAATAACCCTTTAAAACAATACGTTTTTAAAACAATCACTCAGAGCTCACACAATCACTTTGCAAGCATGATCGACGTCTAAGTGACAGGCAGCCTGTCTGTATGGGCGGCCGCTAAAAACAATATTTATTTATCATGTGGACATAGCTTTGACTAGCTGCTCAGCTTGAAAGTGGTTTAGATGCCGATGGGATCAGCAAATAATTTTCAGGCGTGTTCAGTCCGATTCTGATCAATAAACTGCTCACAATTAGTGAGCAATCTATTGATCGGAAGGGTTAACAGGGACCAATTTTGGACCAATTCAATAAAAAAATTTGATCCATGTATGACCAGCTTAAGTAAAGATAAAGTATAGTATTTTCATTGTAGTAAATTACTAATAAAATGGATTTTTTTATGTTCTCTTGGCACTGGACAAGACAGGAGTCCCGTGTAATAATCTCAGGGGTTTGGATTACTACATCACTTTTGTTTTATTTCCCGTTCTAGTCCTGCAATGAGCAAACATTAACCAACACTAACATGTCATATTCATAAATAGGAAAAGAAAAAGAAGTATCTCAATACAGGAGCAAATTGTTGTGTGAATGTGCACTCTTCTACTTAAAACTCCTGCCTTTGGCACTGAAAGAAAAGTCTCTTTACTTCCCACTGACCCTATCTAGTGTATGGGTTGGTCACAGAGTATCACAGTAATGTTGGCCATTCACCGGCTCAATGTTAAATTGATTTAATGTTTAACCTGATATGAATGTCAAATCGATTGCTCCCACGATGCTAAGGAGGGAAGTTGACTGACCTTAAGGCCATGAATCTGAACAGCTCTGCAATCACTTGGAAGCCAAGGCATCTGACAGCAACAGGGACATCTGTAGCTGTTTTAGGGTACCTGATATTACTGCAAATTCCTCCCTGTGTAAACTGCTAATTTTGATTTACCCTGAAGTTCTCAGCAATATATTTTTGTGTTAGTGAGTTTTTTGTGTATGCTTTTAGCCTCCCATTTTGCCCCCTAAACCTGATAATAGGGGCCCATACAAGTACAAATCCCGATCATACAACCGGGATGGGTGCGTGTATGGGTCCCATTAGAGTACACTCCATACAATATTTCCAGGCTGACCAATCAATATTACTGGGTATCAGATATGTTGGTAAATGAAGGTCGATCATGCAGTTCACGGCAAACTGATGGACGCGGCTACTTTTGCTGTAACTGACAGTGATTTGTCCTGGTTGACCTCTCGCTTGTGGTCTTAGGCCTCATGCACACACCCGATCCTCCAGGCGAATTGACGAACGAAGCCTGAGCGTACTCATACACATGTGCAACTAATGGTCGCCTTCACCGCAAGTGTGTTGAACGGTCAGACATCAGCCTCATCCACACGATCAGTCGTGTGTACAAGGCTTTAGTATTTGTCATGAGAAAACACTGGGAACAGATGGGCACATCGAATTATGGTACACAATCCACCACATCCGGAAGGTTAATGAGGCATTAAATTGAAGCTTATAGTTGCTAATTAGGCAGGGAAATTTCTGAGGTGTGACACACCTGATGCAAGACACTTCTATCCCCACCTCCCCTAATGAGTGCTCTCCCATTGTCCTATATTTCTGTGTATTTTGCCACCTTGCATGATTTGTGAGACGCCGCGTACTAGATATTTTGCATAAGGAGACCATTTTAGGTACCTCATTGGCATATTGAACATGGCACTCTTAAGAGCTGTGTATAGTAATTTCAGGACATCACAGCAAAATAGCGATAAATACCGCACATACCAGGGCTTGAATCCAATTGACACGATCATAAATTTAGGAACTCCCATTCAATACCATTGCGGTAATATATTAGCGCATGCTATTGTACGAATGAATGTTCGTAGATCCAAATGTAATATCACGTAAATATAGCCTTATGTGAGATAATGTTTTGGTAGCTGCAATCTTACATATTTCATATTCCTTTCATCAATGTTTGTGTAAGGGGTGCGGTCACTGTGTCCTATTTACTCTCAACAGGATTTTTGAAAAGTATACACGTGATATACTTAGGTTCTACTTTCACTTTTAAGTTTTGCTTTACAAATAATAATTCATGTTGACTTGAACAGAAGTTTCATTTATACAAACTTTTATCTTCACCCTGATAGCACTTATCAAATATACTGCTACACAGTACAAACACAGTTTAAAACCATGTGAACCGATTCCAGTAAATGCCAAGCCCATTTCTCCCATTCACCATCACTCTAAGGGCTCTGTCAATGTTTATATATACAGTACATATTTGACTGTATTTGAGGTTGTTTTGGGGTGATGGTTTGAAGGTCCCATCAGTATCGAATCCATGTAAATGAAATTACATTTTGGGGGTACGCTTGCCCATTAAAGCCATGCAAAAGTAACCAAACAAATGGCTGTGAAGCCACAATCATCATTTCTACTTCCAAATTGGCAGTATTTAGTAATAGGGGCATTTGGTACTATAATCTATGCCTTTCCTTGTTCAAAACCCTATATAAACCATTCCATTTGTACGCTCACTCTCTCCCCTGGACAGTTGACAATCGTTGCTGACTAGGTGGGAGCTGCTTGCAAGTATTTGTGTATGTGTCTGTCTTATCAAATAAACTTGTTTTTCTTTTCATCAGATTGTTCCTCTCAATAGTCTGTTTTTCTACGACATGGACCCTGAAATACTGGGAAGTAATGCATGGAGCAGTTCCAGCTGTTCCCGGTATTAGAATAATGTTTCTAAACAAGGTAATATCAGTTACTTTAAAAGACGGGAAACAATGCAGAAAACCTAATTTATACATTAAAAACATTGATGCATTTATGAGGAACGCCCAACAAACAATTATCAATAAAAGCTACTGAGGTTTGGATATGTTTGGATCAGTTGTCACAACTACCGTATACACTCGAGTATAAACCGACCCGAGTATAAACCTAGGTACATATTTTTACCTAAAAAAACTAGTAAAAGTGATTGACTCGAGTATAAACCGAGGGTAGAAATTATGACCACTACTGCCTACTGATTCTGTATTGTTTTGAGGCTTTAGTTGCCCTTATAAATGGACAGCAGAATTCCCATAGAGTAATAGCCATTCTGGATATGGCTATTATTGTATGAGAATTCCGCTATCCATTTAAAAGAAAACTAAAGCCTTGGCACTCCAGATGTTTGGAAACTACAACTCCCAGCATGCTTTAGTAGCTGGTAAGTAAGCACTGACTCGAGTATAAACCGAAGTCAGTTTTTCAGGCTGATTTTACAGTCTATTTTAATACTTATAAGTATTGTAAGTAAGACTTACGGTTAGGGAACCTATAAAGGTAGGCACACACGGAGCATATATAGCTTGTTTTATTGCAATTTGCAGATGCTGGGTAGAGATGTCCGAACTTCCTGAAGTTCGATTTGTTTCCAAACTTCAGTAAAACTTCGGAAGTTCGGAAACAAACCCATTAAAGTAAATGGGAGGAAATAGTTTTAAAAGTTCGGATAAATTACAGATAAAATAGTAATGGTAACTTACTGATTGTGGCACCTGGGAAATGGTCTGGGGAACATTTCCACATCACCAAAATGCGTTTAAACACTTCTTTCCCCCACGATCGGGCAATTGTCATGTTTCTGCATGCAACATTGGAGGGTTACGGCCAATTCGATAATTTAGAGGGTTACAGAACAATACATTCGAGGGTTACCGAACGATACTTTACTGGGTTACAGAACAATACATTCGAGGGTTACAGAATGATAATTTTAATTTATTGAAATTTAACTAAAAGTCCCTTAAAAAGTTTGAAAGAAAAACCTCAATCCCTCCCCAGCGCCCCCCCCCCCACTCCTAAAGAATCAGTTGGACAACTCCCTGTACCATTTGTCCTGACTCATAGTTAAAAATTTCTGATTCCCTAAATTCAGTCCACATCACCTCCCGCTAATTTCTGTGGCCTAGCCTAAAGTAAGACACAATCTGCAAGAAGTGTATCTTCCCATTGTCCATGCCAAAGTGAGTGGGTGTACATATAATGTATTACTTTTTGACTACCAGATGTGAGGACCAAGCGGTTCAAGTCCTCACCCTGGGTACTTTAAAGGGTATCTCTATCTATAATATAACGTTTTTCTGTATTGTAGGGGACCCTAGCCCACCCCCAACCGCTATATTTGTTTGCTAAAAAAATAATCAGGAAAGTACCCCCAGCATTCTGATCCGACCCTATGCTTGCAGGAAATTGCAGGCAGGGGGCCAGAACGGCAGCCACGTCTGTGTTTGGCTGAGAGGCAGCTAATCTGCATCTGCTAATCTGCATTCCAGGGTTACTGAACGATACATTCGAGGGTTAACAAAATCAAAGGATTCATTCAAGGGTACCAAAATCAAAGGACAAATGATATGGAACCGCACAATCGTCCGTGATTTACCAATGGACCCGATCACAAATTCGTCTGATTTGGATGAATGGGCGACCAAGCCTGGTTGCAGACAGCCACACCACACCATCATATATTTATGGATCGGTTGGTCGGCTGGAAATATCTGCAGGTGTGTGCCCAGCCTTAGATAAACGATGTTCTACTTCTCCTAGGGCCCATCATTTGTTATGTGGATTGTTACATAGATTGTTACATTGTTAATTGAGCTGTGTGTGCGAAGCAGCATTTGTATGTTTCAAAAATGTATCCAGTCTGCCCTGTGATTGACAGCAACATAGAGAACTGTATCAACATTAACCCTGCAGCTGATTGCTGAGAGTTTATATACAATACTTACTGCACCTTCCCTACTATGATGGAGCATTGTGAGCAGGAATAGGGACATTAACCCTTTCAGTGCCAGCAGAATTCACCACTTTGCGTGTGTTAACTGCCAGAAGAATTTTCAGGATTTTAGACACATTTGGTTCAGTCAAAGTTTACAGTAGGAAACACCCCAGTAAATCAGGAATATTATACAGTTTTTTCAGCACAAAGTGTACTTTAACATGGTAACAAAATTTTGTAACCATTCCAGAAATTTTACTGGAATTATGGGTAAAATATGTAAAAAAAATAAAAAATTAGCAAATTTTCATGGATTTTCACATTTTTACTTATACTGGACCGATTTACATGCTGTAAAGTTTGTTTTGGAGCACTTATTTGGGCCAAATAAATATAAAAAGTTAGTTTTGGGGGTGGACTTGCCCTTTAAGGTTACACACAAAATCTTACTGTTTCTAAAAGCTCTGATACTCCCGAGTACAACGATACCAAATATATGTAGGTACCAGATATATGTAGGTACCTATTCTTGAAGGTGCAGTTTTAGACCCCACAAACTAAAACTGCACCTTCAAGAATATTACACCAACGTAAAATGTATAACCACTTCTGACGGTTGACATAGAATATCTTCCAAATAAACTAAAATATCCCCACAAGTGAGATATTTTTAGAAACTACACACCCGCAGGATTTTATGAGTGTGGTAAGTTTCGATCAAAATGCAGATACCCGGACGCAGCTCTTCGTCAAATTGTAAGTTACTTTCTCACATTTTCCTTTATTTCCTCAACTGTAAAATCAGAGACAAAATCAAATGCGAATTTCAGCTAAAAACTGTGGAGGAAAGTTCAAACGCATCACAAATATGAAAGCCTAACACCTCCCGAATAAAACGCTATGCCACATTCATGTGTATACCCAGAGACATGGGTACCAACTAACCCAGAGCGGGACCAATGCCAAATGTCAGTAACAGAAAAAATAAATTAGCCAGCTTTGCATTTAAACAGTCTGCAGTTTTTCCCAAAAAACACCCCTCAACCTAGAAATACCCCCACAAACTATATATTCCTGAAATCTACACACCTTCGGCTATGTAACACTGTAGTTCGTTCATTCATACCACCAATGGTGTGGCCGCAGTTCTTTGTAGAAGTTCGCACTTTTCGCAGATTTTTAAAAAAAATTAACATCAAACAACATTCAAAGGGTAGAAATCATGTCAAAACCTCATGGAATGTAAAAAAAAGTTACTAAATATTAATCTCCCAAATGTCCTGAATCAAACGGTATGCCATGTAACGCTGTAGTTCGTTCATTCATACCCCCAACGGTGTGGATGCAGTTCGTCGTAGAAGGTCGCACTTTTCTGAAAAAATTAACAAAAAACAACTTCAAATGGTAAAAATCATGCCAAAACTTCATGGAATGTAAAAAAATATGTGTGGTTACACACGTGGACGTGGAATCGAAAAGCCACGAAGGGAGACATTGCACGATGGCTCAGAAAAAGCGAAAATATTTAGCCAACTCCGAGTTTGAACAGTCTGCAGTTTTTTTCACAAAACACCCCACACAAACTATATATTCCTCAAATCTACACACTTTCAACTACGGAATGCTGTTATTTTTTCATTCATACCATCAGTGGTGTGGGCGCAGTTCTTCGTAGAAGTTCGCACTTTTCGCAGAGTTTCTGAAAAAAATTAACAAAAATCCACTTTCGAAGGTAGAAATCATGCCAAAATCCCATGAAATGTAACAAAAAGTTACCAAACATCAATCTCCCAAATGTCCTGAATCAAAAGGTATGCCATATGCATGGTTACACATGCGTACGTGGAATTGACTAGCCACAAAGTGAGCCAAATCACAGTGGCCTAATTACAGCAACTTTTCAGATTTGTCAGACTAAACGCCCCTCTATATTAGAAATACCCCCCAAAACTATATATTCTTCGAATCTACATGCCTTCAGCTATGCAATGGTGTCATTCTTTTATGCGGTGCACACAGAGACGTGGAAACCAACTAGCTCAAATCGTACACATGCCCAAGTGCAATTACAAGAAAAAAATCAAAGTGCTCTGTAATTTGAACAGCCTACGCTTTTTCAAAGGAAACAGCCCGAAACTTGGAAATACCCTCCACAAACTATATATTTTTGGATTCTACACAACTTCACTTACGTAACATTTTCATGTTTTCATACATACATGAAGAATTCCAGACATAGTACTCCATAGAACTCGGTGCTTTTAGGAGATTTTGAAAAAATAAAATAAAGGGATTCAAAGTTTGAAATCCTACCTAAACCCACTTGACAAGCAAAAAAACCCGCTAAATGTCTCCCACATGTCTTGAATCAAACGTTATGCCATATGCGTGGGTGCATACAGAGATGTGGCCACCAACTAGCTCAAATGGGACGCATGCAAAAGTGCAATTACAAGAAAGAATCAAAGTGTGCTGTAATTTGAACAGCCTATTCAACTTGGAAATACCCCCCACAAACTATATATTTTTGGAATCTACACACCTTCAGCTACGTAACGGTGTCATGCTTTCGTATATACAGATGCTGTTATTCATAGAACTCAGTGCTTTTATGAGATTTTGTAAAAAAATAAAATAAGAGGACTCAAAGGTTGAAATCCTACCTAAACCCACTTGGCAAGTAAAAAACCCCACTAAATGGCAATCTCCCACATGTCCTGAATCAATCGGTATGCCATATGGGTGGGTGCAAACAGAGACAGGGCCACCAACTAGCTCAAATGGGACCCATGTGCAATTGCAATTACAAGGAAAAAAATCAAAAAACGCCACAACCCACCACCACCCCCACACACACTCCCCCTTTTAGTGGTATTTTAGTGAAAACCAGTTAGTATGGAGAGTTTTTGCACACTTTAGTGATCCTAAAAATTCAATCCTTTTTTTTTTGGTACCTCTGCAAAATTTCCTACTAAAATAGGCTTAGTTTCCCTTGAAATTGAACAAATAATGATCTGCGTTTACTTTACCGATATCACCGGGGACATTGGGAAGCTTGAAGAAGCCAAAGTTTTTGCTAATTTATAGTTTTAGGGTAAAAAAAAAGAAGCAGCCAGATACATTCTGAGGTGTTCAGAGACATACTGTCTGCTCAAATCCCGCTAAATGCAGTCAAATTACTTTGGTGGCATTTCATGAAACAGATGGACAATGACCAAAAATATACAGCCAAAAATATACAGCCAAAGCAACCCAGGAGTTTATACTGTAAAAGCAAAGAAGTGGAAAATTCTTGAATGGCCAAGTCAGTTACTTGATTCTAACCAAATTGAGCATGCATTTCACGTGCTAAATTTCGGAAAGAACAAACAGCAACTGAAAGCCGCTGCAGTAAAGGCCTGGTAGAGCATTAAAAAGGAGGAAACTCAGAATCTGGTGATGTCTAGAAATGGACAAACTCAAACTATTCGAACAAGTTTGTTTTTCTGGACTCGCGGCTATATTTTTGATAATTATCGTGAATTCGATAATTATTGTATTTATGGGCCGTTCACTAATTATAGAATGTATCGTTCACTAACTCTCGAAAGTATTGTTTGTTTTCGGTAACCCTTGAATGTACGGATCATTATTGCTAACCCTAGAATGTACCGAATTTCCTTTTCGGTAACCCGTATGGGCTGTTTTCAAATGTATCGTTCGCTAACCCTCAGTAATCCTTGAAAGTATTGTTTGATTTCGGTGACAGTGTCATGTTCCCCAGACCATTTTTCCAGGTGCCACAGCCATTTACAGTAAGTTACCATTGTTAGTTTATCTGTAAATCATCCAGACTTTTCAAACTTTCACTCCCCCATTGACTTTAATGGGTCTGAATTCGAACTTTACTTTTACTGAAGTTCGAAAACGGACCAAACTTTATGCAGTTCAGCCATGTCCATGAGTTCAAGACTTCAGGCTGTCATTGCCAGAAAAGCGTTTTCAACCAAGTATCAGAAATAAACATTTTATTTCCAGTTATTTCCTTTGTCCAATTACTTTTGAGCCCCTAAAATGAATGGAAATGAAGGGGGTGTTAAAAAAAATGCTTTCGTTGGCTCCCATTTTTATGCAATTGTTCTGTTCACCCTATTGAATTAAAGTCTGCACCTGCATCTGAGTTGTTTCATATAAAATTCATTGTGGGTATGTACAGAACGAACCAAAATTAGAAAAAAGTTGTTTCTGTCCAAATATTTATGGACAAAACTGTATATTATATATATACAGGAGCAATGGTTATATATATTATTTATACAGAACATTCAATTGATGTCCCCATACAGGGTCTGATGTTATTGGCTCCCTTTACTGTAGTAAAAGGAGCCGGTAATGGACATTTCCATCTTGCCCGATACAACAATATTCAGCAGATTCTGTCAGATCCGTCTTCAGTGTCACAGCTTGACTTTGTAAGACACTAATGATCATGTAGCAAAATTTGGATTTCTCAGTAAAACAGAATGTTAGGCTAGGTACACACAGACAAACTTTTCGTACTGACTGCTAACGAGCAGCCAGCCGGGACAAAGCACTGTTGGTCCAAGTAAATGTTTCCTAAGGACCGCATGATCTGCAGTGATTTACCATCATGAAGGACCGCCTCTTTGCCCGATCTGCCGGCAAAATCACCTCAGATTTTTCGGTCTGACCGTTACATGGAAATATCGGTCAGTGGGCTCAAAAAATTTGCTTGTGTGTACCCAGCCTTAGTGAATATACTTTATAACAAAAGTAAAGGTGATATTCCGATTGGCTAACTGGGATGATAAATATGGAACGTAGACAAAATATAATATTATTATATGATTCATATAAACCATAATAGAATACATGGATGTATTTGGTCAGGAACTACATAGTGTGCTTTTTCAGTGGTTACCCATTCAGGAATCCCCACCTTGAAAACACTGCGCTTGCCCCTGAGGTCAGCCCTACAGTTCACCAGCCAGTGTCGACATAACAGTGGCTGGTAAACTGAGAGGCTGATTTTTTTTTTAATTCGGGTTATTAAGTGACAATATAATAAACTGTAACGCATTTTACAAGAAATGGTTATATCTTAACATCATTGGTTATATAATGATAGACAGTTATCTTATAATTGTCACATTATATTGAACAGTGATTAAGATTACAGTGAACTTATAAGAAAGGAAACAAAAGGATAGACTCATGTGACTCATGTGTTTCAATAAAAATAAAACATCTGGCAATAAAGATCTATATCAGCTTCTTGGTGTGCAAGTCATGACGCATTGTTACTTATAGTTCCACGTTTTAAATAGTAGTCAAAGGTGATTTGCACAATTTCCGCTGAATTTCTCAGGGCAAGTCCTGTGTTGGTATAATATCCTTTCATATTGTTGGGTATTGTTTATAAGTGTAAACAGTCAAGTATCCCCAATACGCAAACCTACTCTTTACATGGTACTGGTAGATGCATTATATCAGCTAACAGCTGGACCACCTTCCCTCAAAATCGATACATTTTCAGGCAGCCACATTGACTGGTACATACAAGTTGCCCACAGTGACTGGTACATACAAGTTGTCCACAGTGACTGATACATACATAAGTTTCCCACAGTGACTGATACATACATAAGTTTCCCACAGTGACTGGTACATACAAGTTTCCAACAGTGACTGGTACATACAAGTTGCCCACACTGATTGGTACATACAAGTTGCCCACACTGATTGGTACATACAAGTTGCCCACACAGACAGGTACATATAAGTTACACACAGTGACTGGTATTACAAGCTTTATCTAACTGTGGCTGTGGCAGGACATGTGGTAGCAGACAGGTAGAGGCAGGAGGATCAGATCACAGATACTGAGTCATGCTTCTTGCGCAAAGGGGGAAACTTTTTCCCCCTTTCATTTTCTTCTTTTAACACAGGGCCGGCGCCTGCGAAAAAAAGATCCTTTGTATTTTCAAACCAAACCAATTAAATGAATGCTTAGGCTTTTTCCAATAGATGTAAATTTCCATCCTAAGGATAGGTCATAGCAGGACCAGAAATTACTTTGCTATGTTGCAGAACTTCCTGTCTGCAGTTTAATATGATTACGTGTGGAAAATAGTAGGTCACATGTGACCAATCGAACAACAGAGACTACAACACACATAAATATTGTATACAATGTATCGGTCTTAAGGAAAGGCATTACTTATCTATGTTATCTAGCCTTGCATTTACTGGTAATGTTTTTGACATTATCACTTGCAAAAAGAACAACATATTCTGTAGTCTAGTCGCCTGTTTTTCTTTGGGGATTTTCCCTTTTTTCCAAGCTATTTTGTCTATCGTCATTGTTTAGTAACCTAATTTCTTATACAATTTATTATTTGCACTTATTAAATATTGTGATAGATTAAAAGCCAAGGTGTGGTGGAATTTTACAGAGGATTGCACAAGGCTTTGTTGGAGTATCCCACAGAATGGTCATGTGATTTTAAGGAAAGCCTCCAGTCACTGCCAAAATATGTTGCAACCAAGGAGTAATACAGAAAGTGAAACTAAACTCAAGCTGTTTAAATGAAAACACATTTTTAAGCTTGATTCAGATACAAAACCCTAAATCTGAAGGGATTTGCTATGTATTGCCCCTTCTCAAAAACTGAACTGAAAAAAAAGGATTAAAGGGCATGTCCACCCCACTTGAGCATGTAACGGAACACCTCCAAAGCGCAGGTTCCGTTTTACTCACATTTACCAGAGATGCTCCCAGACTGTGTAAAGAGCCTTACAAACAGTGACGTCACGGCCAATGGGTGGAGCTAGGGAAAACACAATTTTATATATACACCATATTTATAATGCTGAGTGGCATCACAGGGAAATGTTTCACGGCCGCGATGTGCAGCGGTAATTTGAACTATCTTCGCGACGATACTGCGCGGTAAGTACAATACCGCCATGAATCCCGGAGCAGGGGGCTGGGAGAAGATGCCAGGAAAGGATCGCAGCAGGTGGTCACGTTTTAAAATGCTTGGTTTACATGTTTTACATTAACCAATCAGATTTTCATTCTGTTTAATGTAAAAAATGTAAACCAAGCATTAAAAAATTGACCATTAAAAATCAGAAACGGATTAGGGTTTTTTGCAAACCTATATAAAGAGGTGCACTCCGCCGCGGACCTCAGACGCCATCGCAGTAGATGGCTGAAGAAAGAAGTGGCTGGCAACATCGGCTCCGCTGAGGCCGGTGGTTCCAGCAGGCTCACTGGCGGCCGCAGTGAGCTTGCCTGGCATTGGCGACCTCTTAGGTGTTGCCACCCCTAAGAGGTTGTGACAGATCTAGACGCCGGCAACATCGGTCTTGTTGAGGCTGCCACCATCTGATGGGGGTACCCCTGGCAGCCGCAGGGGTACCTCTCGGGGGTCGGCGGCCTCAGCAGAGCTGGTGTCGCCAGATGGAAGAAAGAAGATGCCGCCAAAGGGCTCATTTAAGAGCCGCTCACTGGGGGTCCAGCTGCGGGACCCCCGCCAAACGCACTTCTCAGTGCCGCAAGGGCCCTTATAAGGGCCGGGGAGGGGGGTCCTGGTTCGAGCTGCGGGACCAATAAGCTCCAAAGGGCTCTTGTTAGAGCCACAAGGGCACTTGTAAGTGCTGCAAAGGCCCTGATAGGGCCGGGGAGAGGGGTCCCGGCTCGAGCTGCGGGACCCCTTAAGCCCCAAAAGGCACTTTTCAGTGCCCCCCGCTGGAGGGTCCCTCCACCCCCTCAATGGGCCCTTCCCTCCCCGAGAGAGTATGGGATGGGGGGCTGGGAAGGGGTCGCGGCGGGTACACCCACGCCGCCCTCGCCCTCTGTGGTAACTGATGCGAAGTTAACGAGGCAACTTTTCCCGGCCAGGTTTTGCGCATTGGTAAATCGCGTTATTAACGATTTTAGCGAAAATGACGGGAAACTAGGCCGCGAAAAGTTACCGCTCGTTTATAAATATGCCCCAATATCTCTTATCTCAAATAGTAAGGACAGACCCTATAGACCCCTCTATAAGCACTCACCTCCCTTGAGACCCCAATATACATACTATCAGTCTCATAAACCCTAACAATCTAAAAAATCATGTGAATGAATGATATAGCAAAACAATCACCTTTATTAACTTGTCACACAATATATAAATTATATAAAATATAAAAATCGGGCATCCCCGAAAGCGGCTAAAAAGGTCCCAACATTGTCCTGATATCGGAGTAAAGCATAGTGTAAAGTCCGAAAATAGTTCCTGCTGTATTGGGTAATCCGACAGGAGTAGATGATAAGATAAGTCACAATTGGGAGATACGCACTGTGGACACAGGTTACCATTCCTAAGTTCCTTACCGGGACTTTTAACGTGCACTATGTGCCAGCTACACAAGGTAAAAAGAGTACTCACGGACCCATTGTACTTTAACGGCCCTCCTCTCCATTTAAAGTTTGAGACCCGCAGGACACAACTCCAATCTCCGGTACTCAGGATTCTGACCGACGTGTGTTTTGCCAAAATCTCGCGGCTTCGTCAGGTCTCACAATATATTTTGCAGTTTATTACTTGCATTTCTAACTAGATATTTAAAGGGAATCTCCACCCCCAAACTTAAAATCTCATATAAAGTAAAGCACCCCCCAACCCTAAACGCTATCTTTAAAACTTTAAAAACAGCCTCTAAATATACTTACCCACCTTGGCTACCTCAGTCATGGCCTCTTCTGCTACTTCCATGTACGGAAGAGCAGAAGATGCCAGTTCGGCAGCCATGTCTAATTGGCTGAGGGGATGTAATTTATGTAAGTAAATTACAGGTCTGATCTTACCATTTTATAGGTATCATTTAGGGTTGGGGGGATCCAGAGGGGGAAAGAGGGAGGGGGGGAGGTCCACTGCACATGCCTGAGTCCTCTAAGAGGAGCAGGAAGTAGAACCGGATTCCGCACAGAGAGGCTTCTACTCCTTACTTTTCTGGACTTTCATGAGGCAATGCTGGACAACCACAAGGAGTAAAGGAGAAAGGTAAGAATTTGTTAACACTACACAATGGGGCAAATTTTAGTTTGGGGGTGGACATGCCCTTTAAGTATAAAAATCTTGCCTTCATTCCGGCAGAGTAAGCTGGCTCCTCCCTTCATGCAGTCAATCAAGGATGTGACAAATGACATCACAGCCAATGATTGACTGCTGTTTCACCTGCAGCCTCCTCTGCACATGTTCATGCTTATTAAAAGCTCATTGAGCAGAGGGAGGCAGCAGATACCTTTGCCAGAAAGGAATAGAACTTATCATTAAATATCTGATTACAAATGCATTTAATAAACTAAAAAAATAGTAAAAATAGCACTAAAGCTAGGTACACACAGTAAATATTTTTAAAAAATGACAGACAGGATCTGCAAGATCCTGTGTATAAGTTTTCAAAGATCGGGCTACACACAGTCCCGAGCGCTCTCCCTATTCATAGCATAGGGAGAACTCTTGGAACTGTGTGTTCCCCTCTGCCGCGGTAGGAGTCTACCGCAGCTGAGGGCAATTTATGGACTTTCATGTCCGATCTACCCGAACGTTCGTCGGTCGCGCGCTTGTTCGGAAAAGCAGCCACACAGTGCTGATAAAGCTGTTGGATCCGGTATCTGGGCTTTATCTGTATTTATTTATCTGTACCTAGCTTTAAGGGTTGAGGGCAGATAACTGACAAGTCACCAGTTTTTTGCTTTAAGGTTGTAATCCAAGGCATTGGATTTTTAGGGCTATTTGCTATTTTTGCTACATAAAGAGTACAGTAATTCCTTGGTCCACTACTATAATTCAGATTGCATCTTGCCATCTACATTCCAAAGGCCGTCAATTCAGGTGGCACCACTGCCTGCATTGTGTTCCTGTCCGATATTGGAACGCATGCGATCACCATTTTTGGTTTGGATCTTATGCATTTCGATATATAGCCATTGTAGAAAAGGCAAACGTAAGTTTAAAGGAAGTGTTCTCTCAGAAATGACATATTTTACAAACTTCAGTATAATAAACCCCCCTGTTCCCCAGCCCCCAGGATCCCTTTCTTATGAAAAAAGTTCTGCTCGTTTTTGGGGGGTGTGGCCTCCACTCCTCACTGCTTTTTTTTCCATCTGCAGTATTAGCATGTTATAACCCCGCCCCCTTTGACCCCATGACTAATAGACTGTTCCCTCTCTTCACGTGCACTTTTTTTTGCTGCATAAGAGTTTGCTGGCACACAGAGAGGGGGTTATCATCACACAGCTCATCTACTGAACTTAGGGATCACTGACAGACAACTTACACCTCACTTGGTATTGAATAGTGAAATAAAATATATGTATTTATTACTGTTTATATTGATTTCTATGTTTGTATATAGCAGTGTGTTACTGTGAGTATGTCTGTGTATAACTGTGTAAATCTGTCAGTGTGTTTGTGTGTCTGTCAGTGTGTTTGTGTAGCTGTGTGAGTCTGTCAGTGTGTTTGTGTAACTGTTTTCAGTGTGGCATAGTAGTGTAGGTAGGAGAGAGACAGCCACCCATGTTGCACAGCCCTTTCTCATTCCCCATAGTGCCTGTGCATCGCTTTCAGTGTGGCATAGTAGTGTAGGTAGGAGACCGCCACCCTGATGCACAGCCCCATAGTGCCTGTGCATCGCTTTCAGTGTGGCATAGTAGTGTAGGTAGGAGACACCACCCATGATGCACAGCCCCATAGTGCCTGTGCATCGCTTTTAGTTGGCTAGTAGTGTGGAGTAGGAGACCGCCACCCATGATGCCAGCCCCATAGTGCCTGTGCATCGCTTTCATTGTGGAATAGTAGTTAGGTAGGAGACAGCCACCCATGATGCACAGCCCCATAGTGCCTGTGCATCGCTTCAGTGTGGCATAGTAGTGTAGGTAGGAGACAGCCACCATATGCACAGCCCCATAGTGCCTGTGCATCGCTTTCAGTGTGGCATAGTAGTGTAGGTAGGAGACAGCCACCCATGATGCACAGCCCCATAGTGCCTGTGCATCGCTTTCAGTGTGGCATAGTAGTGTAGGTAGGAGACCGCCACCCATGATGCACAGCCCCATAGTGCCTGTGCATCGCTTTCATTGTGGCATAGTAGTGTAGGTAGGAGACAGCCACCCATGATGCATAGCCCCATAGTGCCTGTGCATCGCTTTCATGTGGCATAGTATGTAGGTAGGAGACAGACACACCATGATGCACAGCCCCATAGTGCCTGTCATCGCTTTCAGTGTGGCATAGTAGTGTAGGTAGAAGAAAGGCAACCACCCATGGTGCCAGCCCTATCCCATTCCCCATAGTCCCTATGCATCGCTTTCAGTGTGGCATAGTAGTGTAGGCAGGATAATGACAGCCATCCATGATGCACAGCTCTATCCCATTCCCCATAGTCCTGTTCATCGCTTTCAATGTGGCTAGTAGTGTAGGTAGGAACCGCCACCCATGATGCACAGCCCCATAGTGCCTGTGCCCGCATTCAGTGTGGCATAGTAGTGTAGGTAGAAGAAAGGCAACCACCCATGGTGCACACCTATCCCATTCCCCATAGTCCCTATGCATCGCTTTCAGTGTGGCATAGTAGTGTAGGCAGGATAAGACAGCCATCCGGATACAGCCCTGTCCCCTTTTGTAGACATGTTTTGGCTTTGTGGTTAAAAAATTTCACAGATGAAATCTACTGCCCATGAACTTGGTCACTCTCTCCTCTCTCTCTCTCTCTCTGTCTCTCTCTCCTCTGCTATGTGCTGCTTCCTCTCCCTGTCCTCTCTCTCTCCTCTGTCTCTCTCTCCTCTCTGTCTCTCTCTCTCTGTGTCTTTCCTGTCTCTGTCTGCTCTCTCTCTCTCTCTCTCTTCTCTGTTTGTGTCTCTCCCTCTGTCTCCCTCTCTCTCCTTGTGTGTCTCTCTCTGTCCTCTCCTCTGTCTGTCTCTCTCTCTGTCTCTCTCTCACTGTCTCCCTCTCTCCTCTCTCTGTCTCTCTCTCTCCCTGTCTCTCTCTCGCCCTCTTTCTGTGTGTGTCTCTCTCTCTCCTCTCTGTCTCTCTCTCTGTGTCTCTCCTCTCTCTCTGTCTCTCTCTCTCTCCTCTCTGTCTCTCTCTCTCTCATCTCCCTCTCTCATTGTGTCTCTCTCTCTGTCTCTCTCCTCTCTCTCTGTGTCTCTCTCTGTCTCCCTCTTCCCCTTGTGTCTCTCTCTCCTCTCTCTGTCTCTCTCCTCTCTCTGTTTGTCTCTCTCCTCTCTCTCTGTCTCTCTCCTCTGTCTGTCTCCTCACTGTCTCCCTCTCTCCCTCTCTCTCTCTCTCTGTGTCTCTCTCCTCTCTCTCTCCCTGTCTCCCTCTCCTTGTGTCTCTCTCTCCTCTCTCTCTGTCTTTCTCCTCTCTCTCTGTGTCTCTCTCTCACTGTCTCCCTCTCTGCTCTCTCTCTCTCCCTCTCTGTGTCTCTCTCTCCTCTCTGTCTCTCTCTCTCTGTCTCCCTCTCTCTCTCCTGGTGTCTCTCTCTCCTCTCTCTCTGTCTCTCTCCTCTGTCTCTCTCAGTCTCCTCTATCCTCTCTCTCTGTGTGTCTCTCTCTCTGTGTGTGTCTCTCTCTGTCTCCCTCTCTCTCTGTGTCATTCTCTGTCTCCCTCTCTCTCTGTCTCTCTCCTCTCTCTGTCTCTCTCTCTGTGTCTCTCTCTCCCTCTGTCTGTCTCTCTCTCACTGTCTCCCTCTCTCCTCTCTCTCTTCTCTCTTTGTGTGTGTTTCCGCTCCTCTTTGCGAACAGCCGACGTCCATACCAGCGTACCTGCAACCTGCCGTGCACACTGTTCGGTCCGAAGCGCGTACTGCCACCTGCCGTGCACCTGTTCGCGTCTCCATTCGCTCCGTGCACGCTGAGAGGTCACTGATTCTCGACTACAGTGGCCTCTCTCTGCGCAGCGCGTCACGACAGGGCATGGTCGCGAATATGGCAAGGGGCAAGAGAGAAAGATAAGAAAGTAGGAAGGGGGCTTTTACCGGGAACCTTGTGGGGGAACGGACCATCACACACCCATACGAAAGAGGTATGGGATCTGTTTAAATTATCTGTCTGTTAACCTAAGTTATTTTCTTCACTGAACTATTCCTTTAAAAAGTGCATTTCATCCACAGAAACACATTGCAATGGGGCCTCACCTTACAGTCTAGTCCCTATCAGAGAATATATGTGGGAAAGACAAAACAAGTGATTAAACAGAGGCTCCTGTAAAAAAATTCTCATTTAAAAAAGATAAGTATAATTTAGACTTTATCAAGGTGCTGCACCGACATCCTGTGGGATATGATTGGAATTTAATGTTTTCAATTAGAGCATCTAATAAAGAATATAAAAATTATTTCCTGAAGCTAAATAGATTATTTATTTCTTGCAAGATCTCCATGTGACAAACAAACATTTGGACTTAAAGTACATGTCTACCTTAAACAAACCATGCACCCAGCTATCTCACACCAACCACTCCATTCACAGAGTTGCAAATTAGAAGGCTCAGATAGTATTATGGACAATTTACCATCACCTGTTAAGCTGGGTACACACAGTACCAATAAAGCCCCATACTGTGATCCGATGGTATCGGGGCTTTATCGGTACTGTGTGTCCTTCATTTTCCGAATGATTGGGCTTCCCTGTATCTAACATGTGTACAGGGTTTTACTGATACTCTTTGTAAGAGTTAATAGCTTTGGAAGTTTACGCCACTGTCACTCTGCCAGCCATTCTTTTTAAATAATGGGGTTAATGTGACAGTTTACAGTGAATACGTGCACATTATGACTCAATATGCCCACCCCCTCCACAGGTTTCCATAGCAGCCCAGTAACTACTATATAGCTTGAAATCTGATTGCCAGTTTGATTGCAAAAAAATTCAACACATAAATTTTGAAGGTATTAAATCCAAAAGCCTAATGGAGGTTTTCTTGTAGCACCCCTGATGCAAACAAAAATTACTTTTGTGTTACCTAGCATGGGGTCCGATGTAATGTGTTTGTATATGAAAAGCCATGAGAAAAACTCAGTGCTTTTCCAATGTAAATCAGGCTATGAACCTGAAGTGATGGAACACAAAATACTGCAAACATGCCTGGAAAAACAAGCACAGAGAATGAAAGATTTATCAGAAATCAATCATAGGTATGATGCCACCACTAGCTCAAAGGGTAATTAAGTCTCCAGACAACATTGTCCCAAGACAAGTACATTCACAAATATACAACACTTGCAGACATATACCCTGCCACTTGAGGCTTCCGTGCAGGTTGGGGAAGGGCGTGGTGAGGGGGCGGGGAAATTCATGATGTCATTGGGGGGTTTGAAGGTGAGCTAGCAGTCTAGGGTGGAGGGAGGCGGGGTTAGGGGCGTCCCCAGGGGCATGGTGGCCAAAAGGGGCATGATGGGGGAGATTTGAGACTCCTCTTCATCGCGGGAGACCACCCCAGAATGCGGAGAATCCCGCGAGTCATGGAAGGGGTGGGATACCTGCATTTCTATATTTCACCCAGCAGGTGGATTAGGGGAGCTGACCCCTAGTACCCACGTTAGTTCTTTAAATCACCAAGCAGACACAGCTGAGCTAAGCAGGAGGGGGTGGGGCCATGACATCACCGTCTTGACATGGTGGGCTGTCCGATGCATTGCAAAGGCGGGCTAGAGGAGAAGTTGGGCGTAGCTGGGTGGGGCTACCGTACTGGCAGTTAATTATCCTTTAAGCTCTCTGAAACACTGCCATGCTCAGTCTCTTTCCTTCTCCAAACACAGACTGAAAATAAAGGTAAATATTCCACCAGAGAAGAAAGGTTAATAACCTATTCAATGTTGGAAAAGACCAATAAAACTTTTACTTATTCAATGGAATGTTTCCCCAGCAGTATATTGGAAATTTCCATAGTTGATTGGGCATAGTGGAAAGTTTAAATGTGATTCATTAGTCAGGTTCCAAGTTAAATCAAATGAATGTACTTTTTTTTTTTAAATCATTAGTACGGTTATGGTACATGTGATTGACAAATAGTGGAAATTCCACATTATATACAAATAATATACAGGCTCATCCAGTGTAAGCCATGACAAAACATAAAAGCTTCACAAAACAGACACCTACCATATTACGCTGTATATAAACTTTACTCTATTTCAGAAATGTAAAATCAGCAATCGTGAAGTAGAAACACACGGACCCACTCCCTGTACAGAGAGAGTAATAGGAGCGACGCTCAACACTTTTTTTGACTTCAGTCATCAGAAGCTGATGAAGTGACTGACATCACGAAGCACTTTGAGCGTTTTCTCTCACCTCCCTCTCCATGTACATGAAGTTTGGGTCCGGTATTTCTACTTTACTATTGCTGATGTTTTACGGTAATTAATGAATTATATTTTTTTTCCTTACAGTTCTAGACTTAAAACTTTCTACAGATATTTAACAAATACAAAAAAAATATCACAATCACGCTACAATCACAGAAGCTAGTTTTATATTGCACCTAAGATAACACATGATAAACACAGGTAATAAAGTTGTTTGTTTGTTAAAACTGGTACAAATGAATTCATTGTATGAACCATATTGTAATTTCTTTAGAAAAGGGACTGCTCTCATGTCTGAAGCCTCGTACATGCTTACTTTTGTACCGTATACCTAAAGTTTTGTGGTGTAAATGTTGCTTTAGGGTGTTAGGGTTTTTAAGCACATTTTATGGGTGATTTTAGGGGGTTTTTTAGAGGTGCTCAGAATCCTCCTTTCTGCAGGTTTATAGTTACATGCAGATCTGGCATGGTCATACAGGTCATCAAGAAAGTGCAATGGGTGTCACTCTGAAAGGGGATTAAACTAAGTGTTTCATGATTGGGGGCAGGTGTGAAACTGACCACATAGAAAGTAAGAGAGAACACACAGTACCACAAATAGAAACTTACACACAACAACTTACAACACAAGATGACAGAGTAAGGAGTTATATGACATGATAATTCAAAATCCCTCCATTGGAAAGCTGCACTTTTTATATGTACATACTTATTTATGAATCTCATGTAATATGAATACATTATTACAGGTGTTCCCAGCATTACCTTCCATTTTATCAACTTGATCTCATCTGCCACTCTGCTGCCCATTTTGATAATCTAAGTCAACTTGCAGCGCTTGCAACACTTTGAAGTTTGCAAAGCTTGTATAGTTAGGGTTATCAGCAACACAGAGACCTTGCTCTCAATTTTTATAGAGGTAAAGATAAAGACATTGTTTAATCTAAACTGTTGTAGGTTTTCAGATTCACAATTATAGGTATAATAGGAATAAATAAATAATAGGGAAAACATAGTCAGGAAACAATCGTTGATTTAAAATACAACAGTTGTAAGATGCATTAGAACGTATGGATATTGAACCTGTTTATTGAACTTTCTTGACGAGAGTAGGGGAATAAATTCCAGAGGATTGAAGCAACAAGAGAAAAAGGTTTAGGGTGAGAGCAGACAATGTGAGTGGGGGGTCTGTACGAGGCTGAGGCCACTATAGCACGTTCAAGCGCTCCTGGAAATGCGCACTCTTGGCTGCTTTGCGATTTTGCAATGTTGCATATTCATGCTTTTGCACAAAAATGCAGATCACATATACTGCGATTAATGGATCACATCGCACAGCAGCGCACCTAGTGTGGTCAGTCCTGATCACATGTAAAAATGCGTTGGTGTGGCCTAGCCCTAAGAGATGGTTCTGTGAAAGCGGAGGGTATGGGCAGGGATTTATGGGCACACAAGAGATAAAGAAGGCAGCAGAGTGAAGGGATTTAAAGTTAAGAGAAGGATAATTTAAACAATATAGTAACATAGTAACATAGTATTAAGGTTGAATAAAACATACGTCCATCAAGTCCAACCTATTCACCCTCTTTTTTTTTTTCTTCTTTTTTTTAACCCTACCTAACATTTGATCCAGAGGAAGGCAAAAAACCCCAGCTAAAAAGGGGAAAAAATTCCTTCCTGACTCCAAACGGCAATCGGAAAGTATCCCTGGTCAACCAGATCTATGCATTATACCATTAGTTCTCATATTTTTTAGTTTTAGAAACTTATCCAGGCCTTTTTTAAGCTATTCAATGAACCTGCCATTACCACATCTGCTGGAAGACATTTCCACAGTTTCACCGTTCTCACTGTAAAGAAACCCTTCCTAACCTGAAGATAACTTTTCTTCCAACCTTAGAGGATGTCCACGTGTCCTATGATTTGACCTATTAGTGAACAATGCACCAGATAGTTCATGTCCCCACGCAAATGCCGCTTCTCCAATGTAAACAGCCCTAACTTGTCTATCTGCCTGCATATTCGAGCCCCCATTCCCCTTATTAATTTAGTTGCCCTTCTCTGAACTGCCTCAATTTCCAAGATGTCCCTTTTGTTATGGGATTCCAAAACTGCACCGTTGTTTAATGTTGTTTAAAGGGGAGACAGGTAGTTTGCGCATAAGGGAGATTTAAGTTTATTAGAGATCAAGACAATGTGTGCATCAATCTAGTATGACTGAAGGATGAAAAAGATCAAAGCAGGAAGACCAGAAAGCGTAGGTTACAATAGTCCAGCTATGTTAAGCTAAGAGCCTGGATAGCATAGGTGGATGACCTCCATTTTGCCCCTATATGGATTTAAGTGCTCATCATAATGAACTGGACCTACCGGTATCTATTCTCAAATGTACCGCATTGGGATAGCTTCCCCTAAAATGCTAATGAAGAGATTTCTGTATATTTAGGACTACAATTCTGAGATCACTTTTAAAACTTCATCCCAGATTTCAGTAACTTGGTCACAATCCCACCAATATGTTATAAGGTCCTTTGGGCTGTATAATAAAGGCATGGTATTGTTATTTTGTGTTTGCAAATTTAAGCAATAGTAATTGAATAATCGCCCATGCAATACCATGGTGGTAGTCTACTACCGCATGGTATAGTATAAACAAGCGTTTGCACGGCTGCGTCATCTGAGTTGATGAAACGCAGGATATTGAATATGGCCCTTTGGCCTCACAATTCTGAAAGCAAACATCAGGTATGTTAGGGTATGCTGACATACCTGCTTTGTATCTGGAGTTTCTTAGCAGTGGTAGAATACCTGCATGGCAGATTCCTGCAAGGTAACACTGAGGCTTCCCCTGATGAGAATCTTAAAAGTGAAACCCCATGGTCCTTCTGATCGGCAGGATTGAAATTCCTGTTCCCAACATTTAACAAAGCTATATGATGCGAAAGTTATGGCTCGTACACACGTGCAATCGCGGTCCCGACCATTGTCCTTCTGATCGGTGGGATTGAATTTCCTGTTCCCAACAGGACGCATGATGTGTAGGAATGAACCTTTCGGACGATAATCGGCCCGTGTGTAGGCGCTTTATCGTCCGAAACGGTCGTTCTTTCAGAGATCATTGAACGACCGACTTGGCGATCTCTGAACGAACAACTGTTTCGGACAATAAAGCGCCTACACACGGGCCGATTTTATTGATCTCCCTGAGATTTTTTTTATTATTTATTGATCTCCCTCAATCTTTTTGGACACAATCTAACTAATACAACATTCACAAAGGACCACTCTCATGCATTCTACTGCTCTGATATGGGCTAATACAATCAGACACCATCCAATATTTCGGACTTTCACTGTATTGGTTGATCAGCCCAAATATGGTTTTCTTGGGTGGCCGTGAAGGATGTCCGACCATCCATTTGAATTAAACCAGTCAGACGCACTGAAAACCATGCCAATGGTGTGGCCCCTATGGCAGGGTTTCTCAATGGGTGTGCCAGACACACTGGTGTGACTTCAAACAAGGTGTGCCTCATAATTTTGGTAGTGGAAATTTTTCACACCAGTTTAACTTGCATTTTTGTTACTTAGAGTTTTGTACTTTTAAACATTATTATATAAACTCACTACAGTCATGTAGTTTAACTTTCACTATATGGATCTGAATACAATATATACTGTTAATGCATAAATATGGGTTGTTCTAACTTTAATTCTACATTAAAACACTGTTGTGCCTTGTTAGGGAAATTAAGTAGAGCCACACCAGTCTTGAAAGTCGATAGTAGAGATTTATTGCATATGCATATAAACACTGTGCTGTTCACTCACACTGAATAGTGAGTGACCAAGATACTTGTACGACCCCTTTCTTATACACAATCTGGACCATACGTCACAAGCTCATCCTATAGGAAGACTTGGCATCCCTTTTTACTTTTAGACATGTACCCTTATATGGCCATTTGTTACCTTACACAACTTTAACAAGAAACATATGTTATCCCTTTGTGACTAGAGATCAAGGGGCCCATACTACATATCATCCTATTTTTTGCCACGTCTACACAGTCATTGCCTAATGTATGTAGTATACTTACAAAGCTGCAATATACATAACACTGATTAATTATATTGCCAAGTGTGCTACAATCTGAAACAGCAAACTCGGCCCACAGATACTTTTGCCCAACTGACAGTGCTTCTTTCCAGCTCGCTAATGGCGAACAGCCAGTCGGAACTAAGATTTCACATGGGGTGTACCCAGTTTAGGCCTGTTACACATGGTTAAATCAGAATTATATTTCTGACAGACAGATGATCAATATATTGGTCATATTATATGTTGGGCCTCAAATGAAGTTGAGTAATATAGGGCACTTTAGTAAAATAGACAGTGTTTTGGAGGGTTAATTCTATATGAACTGATAGAATGTCAGATATGGAGAGATTTTAATTATTATGATATTATTGGTTTTAAAGACTGTAAACTTAAAAAAATAAGTGTTTGCCAATCGTTTCTATTATTCACAGGGAGGTGAGAAGCTTATTCTCACCTCCCTGTGATAATAGCTTGCTCAGGGACACAGCTGAACTTAACTTACCTGGCGCTCCCCTCGCAGGTCCTTCTGAACTGACAGCCGCGCTGTCCTGCTCCCTGATCGCGCGCCTATCTTTTGTATTGGCGCACTGCGCCAAAGATAGGCGTGTGGTCATGGGACGGGGCAACGCGGCTATCAGATTAGAAGGAGCGAGTGGAGTGCCAGTAAGGTAAGTTCGGCTCAGGGTTAGCACTGATGCCTTCTCAGCGCTGAGGTCCTGAGTTCGATTCCACCCTTGGACACATCTGCAAGGACTTTTTATGTTCTCCCCGTGCTTGCGTGGGTTTTCCCCACAATCATAAAGACATACTGATAGGTTGTATGTGTCAATAAATGTGCTTAGATTGTAACTCTTCGGGGCAGGCCTGATGTGAATGTATACTATAATTGTAATGCGCTATGGAAGATGTTGGCGCTATATATATATCCACAATAATAATAATAATATGAATATATACAGTATTCCCTTTACAACACATCCAAAATATACATTATAACCAGTGAAATATTTCACTACTACAAGGCCCACTCACAACGCACAATCACGGCGTTATCCCACACGTTTGCCTGCGTTCGCACGCACTGTTTTGCGTTTGCACATGCGTTTTCTCTATTTACAAGAAGAAATGCATGCGATTGCTCGAAAAAATGGTTGAACGCAAAACGTGAACAGATGCACACGGAAATCGCGGATTTTCACGTTCCCGCAATTTCCATTTTAGCGGAAAATGCGGGCGCAAATGCGTGCAGAAATCGATCACAATAAGATCGGGCCAGGCGGATTTTCTGCCATTGTATGAACGCCAGAAGGATTTTGGTGGAATGTCAGAAGGTAGTGTGGTAAAGGTGACCAACATTAGGCTGATTTTATGTACAATTGACATACAATCCACATTTCCATGTTTGGCTAAAAATGTGAACATGGGACCCTGTGTGTCTCTATTTGACAGTGCTGGGACCTGTAATGGGAACATGGGACCCTGTGTGTCTCTATCTGACAGTGTGGGACCTGTAATGGGAACATGGGACCCTGTGTGTCTCTATTGACAGTGCTGGGACCTGTAATGGAAACATGGGACCCTTGTGTCCTATTTGACAGTGCTGGGACCGTGTGATGGGAACATGGGGCCCTGTGTGTCTCTATCTGACAGTGCTGGGACCTGAATGGGAACATGGGACCCTGTGTGTCTCTATCTGACAGTGCTGGCCCTGTTAGCATGGGAAATCACATTTGGGTAGCCACATTGTATGCACAGAGATCTGTTTTTTGTAGAGCACATGATTACAATTTTTTAAGCGATTCAAATTCACGCTGATAGTAAATTTTTTGAAGGAATTCAATCACATAGCGATCACGCTAGATTGTGATTGGGCATTTCATGCCAGTACCGTGTGCTATCAGTGTGGACACAGCCTAAAGGTTTTCTAACTTGAAAAATGAATTATGTCAGAGAAAAGCCCAATATATATGTGCCTTTATAAAAACTGGGTTTATTTTCCATTTATAAATGCATTTAAACACACAGTGGCTCAGTGACTAGCACAGCACTTGTGCCTTGCAGCACTGAGTTGAAAACACCTTTACCCATTGTGTATTTCCGTAATCCTTATTGAGAACTTTATTAAAGGAAAATAGCAAGTAAGTTTAATTGGAAGCAGCAGCTTTAAAAAAATATGTCCCCCCTGACCTACCTTTCCTGATGTAAGTTGTTGACATCTTGCATCTGCATTGTAGACTCTTTAGCTCCGCCCCTCTGAGACTTACTGGATCTCCTACTTCTTAAGCCTCAAAAAGCAGTGTCCGTTTGGTCCCAAACTGCTGCTTCTAATTAACTTAACTTGCTTTTGCATTGTACTTATTCTTTATTAGTTGGTGTTCGCAGGGCCACAGTGCGAATTCCCAATTTGGGATTTTGTAAAAACAATCCATCAGTCACCACTTTAAAATGACCTACTGTTAGTACTTTAAAGGGGAGTTCAGGAATACCTATGCTCTTAAGGAAAAAGAGCAGTATTTTTCAATCCCAGTTACCTTAAAAAGCTAAGGTGGTCTCCAAACAAGTTAGGGTTGAATGAAAGGCTACGGTATTTTCTTTATAATGAGCCGACAATCACATCTCTACTTCACCCTGTGAGAAATGATATTGAGGTGAATACCTCTAGAGGGAGATCTGAACTCGGCAGTTGCCAAGCATTTATTAGAGGAACATGGGGGACGTAAGTGTATAAAGTTCCAAATGATGATGGTTACCAATGATGCACGAAATGGTGATAAGCACAAATTATTACTAATAAACTGGAGGCCTTTGGATAAAGAAATTGGCAAATGTGCCCCTAATGGTTTGAACAGAGAGTGTGAGATCTCCTGCTTTTTGGATCTATAGTACTGCTAGATCTTTTTTACTATATTAGACTTGTACAAAAGTTTTGGTGTAGAGTCATCCTCTCTCTAGGGTACCTGTAATATTAAAAACAATCTCTTGCTTGGAATAATACAGTGATCCTGTTTGGATTTTGTTTTTCCTGTAATATATCTCTTTGGACAGGGATTCTCACTATAGATATGATTATCCCTTGATTAGGCCATTTATATGTCGTGTTTTAAATCTGATAGATTCCTATTGTATACACTTTCTCCTTTTAGACCCTGCCTATATTTCTATATATATGTAAGTAATTTGCATACTGGTTACTTTTATAGCTCCACATTTGGGTTTTTAACTTGGGAGTGCTCAGGAACTCATAGTGAAGGTTTTGAAAGTCTTGTTCTTAATTATTTTCCTGCCTTTACCTACTTTATTATCTCATTTTATTTGCATTTACTTCATGCTCTATGTTCGTACTAGGTTTCTGAATGATGCCGCATAAGCCTTGCTTGGGTATTACCTACCTAATTGGGGGGTTAGAATCGTTCCGGTCCTTATATCCCAAATGCCTAGGAGTGTATGAAGACCAAGTGTCCATCTCGATTGTTTATTATATTGTTTTTAAGTATCCATGCATAGTTTAATGTTAATGTATATATGCCTTACTATATTACTTACCTGTGTTTATATCTGTTGTATTCAATTAGATCAACTGAACGGAAGTTAAGTTCTTGTAGACGTTTCGCTAGCTTTCTCAATTCAGAATGACTTGTACAATAATCTGTGGCAATTATGTACCATGTACCCAATTAGCATACACAGCCAAGTGTTAAGGGTGTGATTGGATAGTGGCTAAGAGTGTTATAGGAACGCCAGAGTAAGGTGTCAAAACAGCATTGTACATGGCAGACAGTTGGTGTCTAACCCCCCCACCTCTATTTAGGCTTGGTTTCTATATTTTCACATAAAGTAGCCTCCTTGACACCTCTCTTGAACCAGTCACGTTCCTTGCCAATATGTTAACAATTCACAATCTTCAAAGGTATGTCCTTTATCCTTAAGAGCAGGTACACGGCTGTTCGTGGCTGGCCATATGTTGATGCAGTTGCTGTTTGGTCTCCCCCACATACAAATCAGAACACTCTTCACTGCACTGCACTGCGTATATGTCGCTTTTCTCTTGTGTTTCGTATTGGGTCTTTTGGATGTACCAATTGCTGCCTCAGTGTGTGTTTGGTTTAAAGCAGACAGGATATGTGTTTTTGAAAATTCTTCTTAATTTCTCAGAGACCCCTGCTACAAATGGGATGACCATGTTATTCTCCTGTCTTGCATTGGGAAAGCAAGGCGGATGACTAGCGACGTCTTCAAATCACATGAATGAAACCTTACCTTGACGTGGTTGGAAGGCTTTTCATTATGTGATCACAGTATGTATACTAAAACCCCTTTGTTTATAAAGTTGCCAGTTGCAGATAATATGATATTATATGGGGCCTAGGAATGTGCTTAATTATCTTTTCTATGTTTGTATAAATGTTTTGACCAGATCAGTAGCACTCCGCTAAATGTAGTTGTAAATTAGCCTATTGGTGTGCTTCACAATTCTGTATTATGTATTTATTGGGAGGCTTGGTCAAGCCTCCATGTGGTAATAGCACCTCCACACGCCCCTTTTATGGGAGGTCCTATGCCTTTAACATAAGCACTGGATGGCCTCTTCCCTCATTTTAAAAAGTCAAGGGGCTTAGGGGAAGGGAAGAGCCTGTTATATGGATCCAGTGTGTAAGAATGAGAATGCAAAGTTTGCTTATCGTAATTGATAAAAGAATTGGAAAAGGCTAGACGTGGGACCTTGCAGACTGGGTTACCTTGACGTGTTGGAAGGCTACACATTTATCGCACGAAACCATTTTAAACCATAAATCATTGTATAATTTATCAGTACTAACTTATAAGCTCATAGCTACTCATTGATGAAAACTGGGTAAAACAACACAGATCTAATTTGGATGAAGGATAAAGTAGGGCTAATGCAAACTTAAAGGTCATGTCCACCCCCAACTATAATTTCCCTCACTATTGGCCCCACTCTGTGTGAATAAAAATCCTTACCTTACATCCCATGCAGCAGAGGGCCGGGACTGTGCTGCGGAGGAGAGAGGGAAGTAAGTAACTATTGGGGCACTTTCTAACAAATTCTTTATAGCAGTTGGGGTTGGGGGGAAGGAGAACTACTATGTGGCAAAAGTTATTGAAAGGGGTGGACATGCCTTCTAGAGCTATAAAATCAAGAATACTGGACATCAGTGTTGATCCCATCTGGAATTTAGTGCCTAATTTAAAGATCCACTCCAGTTCTTTTTGGAGTAGCCTTTTGATACATCCCCCTCGCTGTCCCAAACTATTTTGTTTTAAACCATAGAAATGCAATCCCCCCATACTCCTCACTTTCCATGGTTTCGTTTAACATTCCTTTTATGACACCCCTCAGTGTTCTTTTGTTCTTTCGGATAAGTGACATGACGTTATGCCAACATATTCTTGCTGCACTGGCATTCATGGCATAAACAACATTACTTGTTTACAAGTGATTAATTCATTTAGCAGGGGTACAATTTCCACATTTTTGCTCCCTTTATATGAATTTTTCATTTCTTAATACCTAATCATGTTCTTATATTCTCCTGGGGGGGGTCATATGACTTCTACATAGTAGTCTCTCACTTCTGCTTTCTTTGCTACAACCTGATTTGTTCCCATTTGGGACCCAATGCTCTATCAACTACTAATAGATGCCATTGTCTCCAAGTAGCCCTTCAATACTTCCCATTCTTCATTAAATCCTGTTATTAGTCTAATGCCATTATCTCCTTTACATGCATTTTTTTCCATCCTAATCTTTCATAAACGTTATATCTCTATTTTTTTCGCTCTCTCAAAACCATGTGTTTTACATTATTGGGATACCCCGTTCTTTAAATTTCTTGCCAGAGCTTGTGATTGTTCAATAAAGTTTTTATTGTCTGGTTATTCTATTAAAATGTAGAAATTGCCCAAAAGGAATACTTTGCATCAGATTTTTGGGATGATGGCTTTCATATCTTAGTAATGCTTTCGCTGCCGTTGTTCAGCTGTACCGATGGTATGTAGTGACTGTAGTGCCATAAGAAATGGACATGCGGCAAATCCATGGAAATCTATAATAAATAACTAATGATCCGTATATTATATATACCGCTGTTGTTCTCCAGAAAGGCCCTATGACTTGCGGAGGGACCATTTGCATAAATAGTACCTTTTAAGAGGATTTAATGACTATTCTAGCTTGACTATTAATTGGACGCTTTTGCTAATCCTCCTAATGATTTTGGCTGCATTAATTATGCTCACTCACCTTAACCTGCTTCAGTGTTTGCACTTTAATTATTTGTTCACTAATGTTTTTATATTGGGGGTGTATTTAGATATTTGTAACTAATTCTATGTATGGGTTAATTTTTGCGCCCTATATGTGAATACAATGGTCAATGGTTAGTATATGTAATAAATTGAGTACATGTTTTGCATTTATCACTTAAGACGGTGTGCTCCTTAAAGGCTTGGTTCAGAGTTTTCTGTGTGTGTACCTGTGTTAGGTTGGGAGGTAAAAAAACTAACTTTTTTGATAATTTGTTAAATTTGTTTTTTAATAATATGTTTGTGAATTCATCCAGTCATGGTATATTGTTTGTAGATCAACTGAGGACTTTAGTTTTTGAAGACGTTTCGCTAGTCTTTGACTGGCTTTCTCAATTCAAATGACTTCTAATTGGGAAGTCCCAATTAACATATGTCAGCCAGGTGTTAGGGACCTTCTGATGCACATGTAGATTGCTTTGAGGATAAACTGGGTACACAAGGTAGATTTTTAAAGATGACACAATCTGCAAGTACTCTATTGGTATTTACAATATTACCTATATGATATAATATTAGTATCCCTGTTCCTTTAAACCCATTCAGTATTGTTTGTAAGACTATGTTGTTACAAACGTTGCTATTTCAACACAATCATGTTCTATTCTTTATTCCTTTGCAGTACTTCACAGAACCCTAAAACAAAGGACAAAGAATTTAGCCGTTGGATAAATAAAAGGACAGTTTGAAAGTTTGTTACAGTCATTAATTGTTATGATTCTTACTGTTAGTGTAACAATTGAAACGAGCGGACTTTGGCTTGTGTAAAGAAGATAGGATTCCTGGTACAATTCTATGGACATAACAGAACATTTTATGTTGTTTCAGTTGGTATTTACTGGTTCTATGTGGATCGACTTAAAGGTAACTAAAGGGTAACTCCATCTCCCCAAAATTGTGTTGAAGTATCATCCCCAAAAACCCCAGTTTCATTAATTCTTACCTCCACCCGACACCCCCCACTAAGAAATTACAATGTACACAACCGTGATCCCTTGCCGTCTCCTCTCTGCTTTCTGGTAATGACTGTCAGTCATGGCAGCAACGGTGAGGTCAGAGCCATGCCTGACTGCCATTACCGACTGGAGCAAGGATGAGGAACTTTTCGTCAGGGATCGTGGTCCTGTAAGGTCTAATTCCTCAGAGTGGAAACATCGGTTGAAGTTTTTCAGGCTGGATTTGCCCTTTATGATGTAATCTAAAAATCCCTTAGGCTCCAGTTTTTTAAACAGCTATCGCGTGTATGTTTTCATTCATATGCGCAATCAATGTTTAAGACGGCTGATCATGGAAAGTTTGTAGCTTGTGGCGGCCCCCCACAGTTGCATGGGTGGTAGTTACGCCACTGTGAATGACGTACCAGTAGCCATCTTATCTCAATATACGGTATTTAATGGGGGTTCATGTCTGTTTTGTATAATATTGGGGTAACTGTGTAACCCTTTATTATATTGTCATTTTTGATCTGGATATTAAACAGATTATTTTTCTATTCCTTAATTCGCCATTTCTGGAAGAAACATAAGGGGCTAGAAATCAGCATCCTTCAGAAGAGCCACATATTCCCAGGAAAATGACTATAGAGGCTAAAGACATAGAGTTATTCAATAAAAGTTCTTACTTCGTTTAAAATGGTGGCTATTTTGCCCCAACCATCGAAGTTAGCTTTCAAATGTTAAAAAGATCTTTTGGTTGGGGCAAAATTAGCACCATTTTAAATGATAAGAATATATAATATATATATATATAATAATATATATCTATATAAAATATATACATAAATATATAACATAGATGATGTGTTTGTCCTCTGGCGGGGCGGCTTGGACACCCTATCGCGGTTCATCCAAAAAAGTTTGATATGGAAGCTAATGACAACGTCCATACACTTTTTGGATGTACTGTAATACGTGAAGGTATACATTTTCATACAGAATCTATCAAAAACCCACAGATAAAATCAGCTGCTCCTCTATAACTATCAACATCCGTTCACTTAAGAGGTCTATACCGTATAGTCAACTCAAGCGGGTAGATCGCATTGTGAGCAAACCTGAAGTTAAAAACGTGGGTTTAAACTTTGGGTAAAGTTTGAGGAAAGGGGTTATCCCAGAACAGTGATACAAATGCTATGGATCGCATACAAAATAAGGATGATAGTGAAATCATTACAGGAAGGAATAAGGGATGTAGGGTGCCATTTGTCCCATCATATGACCCCCTATGGTAGACAGGTGGCAGCTGTCCTACACACACTTGGCCCCTTCTACAGATTCCCTACCAAAATTAAGGAGTTTTTGTTCCCCTCCACTTATCTCCTACAAAAGGGTAGGACTATAGTTCTATGGTGGTTCTAACATATAAGTACCATGAGAAGAAAGATACTACCTGGCTTGAAGGCCGATAATAAGGGGATGTATCCATGTATGAATGGGAAATGCTGTACAAGTGATCAAGGGGAGAAATTTTATGCATCCAGGCAGGGGAATGTTTCACGTTACTTGGTTGTTACACTTGTGACACACGTTTTGCTATATTGTAATTATATGTCCATGCAACTTATTAGTGGTGGGAACTTTCCAAAAAGTTAAAGGGCATCTATAGTGAAAAAAACACATTGCCCTTTGCAAAGTTAATCATGTACTCTGTGCTGCCTTGATCCTATATCTGTCACTGACTCTGTTTTAACCACGGTGTCAGATCTATGTGCAGCACTCCCCCCTTCTCCCTCCCTCGTTTACCTCCTCCATGTCTTAGCTCCGGCTAACCGACAAGATTTTTATGTGCAGTAGGAGTTAAAAGTTCAACATCCTGAAAACACACCCACGCACAGTGGCCAATAGAAAGTAAGCTGTCCTGGAGACACGGAGAAGGAGATCAGTACAGTTTACGATCTCTCACTTTGTGACCCATCATCAATCATGAAAGCTATTAGAAGGGGGTCAAGTGCAGCCTATATCTCATCAAAGCTACCTTTCCCCCATGCTAATGCTGTTATCTCTATGTTTATATCACAGAGCAGGGAGGGGGATCAAGTCACGGGATTTGATTGACAGTCCAATTAGGAGTAGAGGAATGCAATCACGTATTCTTCTAACTGGTGTATCTCAGGACAGAGAGAATCTGAAAAAAGTGAAGACACTCTGGTGTTGTAGGGAATTATGAACACATGAAAGAAAGAAAAAAAAAGTTCATTTTCCACTATAGATGCCCTTTAAGCTTATATAACCCAACATAGGTCGTCCATACAGTACAGGACAGACCACTTACCTGTTCCACGTCATTATTAGAAAGGTCATAATGCTGACCAAATGAGATTCATGGTATTGGAACAGGTACAGATTGAACCAATAAGGGGGAGGCGATCGTCTACACAGCTAAGGAAAAGAGAGGTCTGTGGATCAATAGATTAGATACCTTATATCCCAGAGGGGTTAAACAGAGATTATGACCTTTACGTATATCTGTGAAGTTTATACATTGTCTTTTCCCTAGTCTGCACAGGAGGTCACTGTTATCATTGGAAGTTATTCTGTGTGATTACGAATGGTTAAACTTTGTTGTAAACAATTTCCTGTTACTATTGTATCTAAAGCTAGGTACACACACCTAACGATTTTTCCTCCTGACCGACCGTTCGAGTACTTCGAACGTCGGCCAGGAGGAAGACTGTCGATCCGGCAAAAGCGACCGATCGGACGAGGGTTTTCCACCCTGTCCGTCATCCTTTCGTCCGATTGGGAACGGTCGATCGGACATGGCAAACATTCGGATTGCAATAATTTCGTCCCGATCGACCGATACACTGATCTATCGGTCGATCGGACCGAAATATCCATCATGAGTATCCACCTTTAGCCCTTGAAACTCATTGCTTCAAGGATGTTCTGATGGCTTGATAAAGGGACTTACCTGAAACGTTGCTATTTACATATCAGAACAAACCTAATAAATTATATATTGGAACATACATGTGTACTTTGATGCTGCTGACTGTTAGAGACTATCATATATTATATATATATATATATATATTATTTATTATTAATAATGGGTAGTAACCAAGGGGAATTTTACTTTATAACCTGATAGAAAATAAACCAAATTCTGCGGTTACAAATTATTTTTTTTTTTGTAGCTACTGGATAAAAGGAGACATCCGCCTAGGAGCAGGGCATTATGGGGAAAGGAAATAATGGATCATCCATTCTTTAAAACATGCCTTTATACTAAGAATAAGCTTTGTTCAGCTTATCTATATGTTTTAAACTGTTGTAATTATCTGTTAGAAGTGTTGGCAGTTAAATGCTAAGTAATATTTTGCTTGACTGGCATTACCCACACGTGCGATCACGTGTGCCACCCCGACACACCTGTGTACAACGGCCGTTTCGGGTGATAATCGTCCCGTGTATGGCCACATTATCGGCCGAAACGCCACTTGTTCGGAGATCCGCCAGGTGGATGGGGCAACAATCCCTGAAATGGCTGTTTTGGCCGATAAATGGCCCATACACGGCCGATTATCGGCTGAAACGGCCGTTCATACACATTGTATTAAGAGTTAATATGTTGACCTTCCACAGATGGGAAGGTCAGTGTCAGTAGGTATACTGCTGCTGTCCTCGACTTTTCATTTAACATTGACTCTATGTAATCATCAAGCAAGAGTGTGGCCCCAGACTGGATGGAATACATCCTCGATTAAAGAGAGCTTAGTTCAGTTTTATCTAGACCACTGTTTCTTATCTTTTGAGATTCACTTTGGTCTGGGGATGTGCGCTGGATTGAAAAAAAAGCCATGTAAATACCAATTTCAAAAAGGGGTCGTTACCAGCCTGGTAACCTATAGACCTGTAAGCCTAAAATCAGTGGTAGGAAAGGTGCTCGAAGCGTTGTTTACGGATCATACCTTGACTCTGTCCCAGAACTGATCTTGTTTATAGTAGTCATTATGGATTTATGAGAAATAGATCATGCCAGACAAATTTAATTGGTTTTTATGAGGAAGCAAGTAAGAATTTAGATGCGGCATTGCATTAGAGCGATATACTTGGATTTTGCTTTTGATACTGTGCCACATGGCGACTAATTTATAACTGAGGACTGTTGGCCTAGAAAAAACATTTTCCTCCCGTGATCACACACGGCACATGGAACACAATGCGTTAACTCCTATTGCCCTTGCATTACAGGAAGTTAGATTATAAGCTTACCTATGCTCCTCCCCCATGTATCTTTTCTGCGAGAGAGACACAGAGAGAGAGACAAGAGGAAGAGAGACAGAGAGAGAGGGAGACAGAGAATGACACAGAGAGAGAGGGAGACAGAGAGAGACACACACAGAGAGAGAGACACACAGAGAAGATGAATAGAACTGATGAAAAAAGAGAGACAGAGGATATGATACTCTCTGTCTGTCTCTCTCTCACTGTCTCCCTCTCTCCTCTCTCTCTTCTCTCTTTGTGTGTGTTTCTCGCTCCTCTTTGCGAACAGCCGACGTCCAGTACCAGCGTACCTGCAACCTGCCGTGCACACTGTTCGGGTCCGAAGCGCGTACCTGCCACCTGCCGTGCACACTGTTCGCGTCTCCATTCGCTCCGTGCACGCTGAGAGGTCACTGATTCTCGACTACAGTGGCCTCTCTCTGCGCAGGCGTCACGGAGCAGGCATGGTCGCGAATATGGCAAGGGGCAGAGAGAGAAGATAAGAAAGTAAGGAGAGGGGGCTTTTACCGGGAAACATTGTGGGGGAACGGAGCATCACACACCCATACAGGAAAGAGGTATGGGATCTGTTTAAATTATCTGTCATGTTAAACCTAAGTTATTTTCTTCACTGAACTATTCCTTTAAAAAGTGCATTTCATCTCACAGAAACACATTGCAATGGGGCCTCAGCCTTACAGTCTAGTCCCTATCAGAGAATATATGTGGGAAAGACAAAACAAGTGATTAAACAGAGGCTCCTGTAAAAAAAATTCTCATTTAAAAAAGATAAGATATAATTTAGACTTTATCAAGTGCTGCACCGACATCTCTGTGGGATATGATTGGAATTTAATGTTTTCAATTAGAGCATCTAATAAAGATAAATAATAAATATTTTCCTGAAGCTAAATAGATTTATTTATTTCTTGCAAGATCTCCATGTGACAAACAAACATTTGGACTTTAAAGTACATGTCTACCTTAAACAAACCAATGCACCCAGCTATCTCACACCAACCACTCCATTCACAGAGTTGCAAATTAGAAGGCTCAGATAGTATTATGGACAATTTACCATCACCTGTTAAGCTGGGTACACACAGTACCAATAAAGCCCCGATACTGTCGGATCCGATGGTATCGGGGCTTTATCGGTACTGTGTGTACCTTCATTTTCCGAATGATTGGGCTTCCCTGTATCTAACATGTGTACAGGGTTTTACTGATACTCTTTGTAAAGAGTTAATAGCTTTGGAAGTTTTACTGCCAGCTGTCACTCTGCCAGCCATTCTTTTTAAATAATGGGGTTAATGTGACAGTTTTACATGAATGAATACAGTGCACATTATGACTCAATATGCCCACCCCCTCCACAGGTTTCCATAGCAGCCCAGTAACTACTATATAGCTTGAAATCTGATTGGCAGTTTGATTGCAAAATAATTCAACACAATAAATTTTGAAGGTATTAAATCTCAAAAGCCTAATGGAGGTTTTCAGTGTAGCACCCCATGATGCAAACAAAAATTATACTTTTGTGTTATCTAGCATGGGGTCCGATGTAATGTGTTTGTATATGATAAGCCATGAGAAAAACTCAGTGCTTTTCCAATGTAAATCAGGCTATGAACCTGAAGTGATGGAACACAAAATACTGCAAACATGCCTGGAAAAACAAGCACAGAGAATGAAAGATTTATCAGAATCAATCATAGGTATGATAGCCACCACTAGCTCAAAGGGTAATTAAGTCTCCAGACAACATTGTCCCAACAGACAGAGTACATTCACAAATATACAACACTTGCAGACATATTACCCTGCCACTTGAGGCTTCCGTGCAGGTTGGGGAAAGGGGGCGTGGTGAGGGGGCGGGGAAATTCATGATGTCATTGGGGGGGGTTTGAAGGTGGAGCTAGCAGTCTAGGGGTGGAGGGAGGCGGGGTTAGGGGCGTTCCAGGGGCATGGTGGCCAAAAGGGGGCATGATGGGGGAGATTTGAGACTCCTCTTCATCGCGGGAGACCACCCCAGAATGCGGGAGAATCCCGCGAGTCATGGAAGGGGTGGGATACCTGCATTTCTATATTTCACCCAGCTAAGGTGGATTATGGGAGCTGACCCCTAGTACCCACAGGTTAGTTCTTTAAATCACCAAGCAGACACAGCTGAGGCTAAGCAGGAGGGGGTGGGGCCATGACATCACCGTCTTGACATGGTGGGCTGTCCGATGCATTGCAAAGGCGGGGCTAGAGGAGAGAGTTGGGCGTAGCTGGGTGGGGCTACCGTACTGGCAAGTTTAATTATCCTTTAAGCTCTCTGAAACACTGCCATAGCTCAGTCTCTTTCCTTCTCCAAACACAGACTGAAAATGAAAGGTAAAATATTGCCAGCCAGAGAAGAAAAGGTTAATAACCTATTCAATGTTATGGAAAAGACCAATAAAACTTTTACTTATTCAATGGAATGTTTCCCCAGCAGTATATTGGAAATTTCCATAGTTGATTGGGCAGTAGTGGAAAGTTTAAATGTGATTCATTAGTCAGGTTCCAAGTTATAAATCAAATGAATGTACTTTTTTTTTTAAATCATTAGTACGGTTATGGTACATGTGATTGACAAATAGTGGAAATTCCACATTATATATACAAATAAATATACAAGGCTCATCCAGTGTAAGCCATGACAAAACATAAAAGCTTCACAAGAACAGACAACCTACCATATTACGCTGTAATAAAACTTTACTCTATTTCAGAAATGTAAAATCAGCAATCGTGAAGTAGAAACACCGGACCCAACTCCCTGTACAGAGAGAAGTAATAGGAGCGACGCTCAACACTTTTTTTGACTTCAGTCATCAGAAGCTGATGAAGTGACTGACATCACGAAGCACGTTGAGCGTTTCTCTCACTCCCTCTCCATGTACATGAAGTTTGGGTCCGGTATTTCTACTTTACTATTGCTGATGTTTTACGGTAATTTATGAAATTAATATTTTTTTTATCCTTACAGTTCTAGACTTAAAACTTTCTACAGATATTTAACAAATACAAAAAAAATATCACAATCACGCTACAATCACAGAAGCTAGTTTTATATTGCACCTAAGATAACACATGATAAACACAGGTAATAAAGTTGTTTGTTTGTTAAAACTGGTACAAATGAATTCATTGTATGAACCATATTGTAATTTCTTTAGAAAAGGGACTGCTCTCATGTCTGAAGCCTCGTACATGCATTACTTTTGTACCGTATACCTAAAAGTTTTGTGGTGTAAATGTTGCTTTAGGGTGTTAGGGTTTTTAAGCACATTTTATGGGTGATTTTAGGGGGTTGTTATAGGTGCTCAGAATCCTCCTTTCTGCAGGTTTATAGTTACATGCAGATCTGGCATGGTCATACAGGTCATCAAGAAAGTGCAATGGGTGTCACTCTGAAAGGGGATTAAACTAAGTGTTTCATGATTGGGGGCAGGTGTGAAACTGACCACATAGAAAGTAAGAGAGAACACACAGTACCACAAATAGAAACTTACAACAACAACTTACAACACTAAGATGACAGAGTAAGGAGTTATATGACATGATAATTCAAAAATCCCTCCATTGGAAATGCTGCACTTTTTATATGTACATACTTATTTATGAATCTCATGTAATATGAATACATTATTACAGGTGTTCCCAGCCATTACCTTCCATTTTATCAACATTGAATCTCATCTGCCACTCTGCTGCCCATTTTGATAATCTAAGTCAACTTGCAGCGCTTGCACATCATTTGAAGTTTGCAAAGCTCTGTATAGTTAGGGTTATCAGCAAACACAGAGACCTTGCTCTCAATTTTTATAGAGGTAAAGATAAAGACATTGTTTAATCTAAACTGTTGTAGGTTTTCAGATTCACAATTATAGGTATAATAGGAATAATAATAAATAATAGGGAAAACATAGTCAGGAAACAATGCGTTGATTTAAAATAACAACAGTTGTAAGATGCATTAGAACGTATGGATAATTTGAACCTGTTTATTGAACTTTCTTGACGAAGAGTAAGGGGAATAGAATTCCAGAGGATTGAAGCAACAAGAGAAAAAGGTTTAGGGTGAGAGCAGACAATGTGAGTGGGGGGTCTGTACGAGGCTGAGGCCACACTATAGCACGTTCAAGCGCTCCTGGAAATGCGCACTCTTGGCATGCTTTGCGATTTTGCAATGTTGCATATTCATGCTTTTGCACAAAAAATGCAGATCACATATACTGCGATTAATGGATCACATCGCACAGCAGCGCACCTAGTGTGGTCAGTCCACTGATCACATGTAAAAATGCGTTGGTGTGGCCTAGCCCTAAGAGATGGTTCTGTGATAAGCGGAGGGTATGGGCAGGGATTTATGGGCACACAAGAGATATAAGAAGGAGCAGCAGAGTGAAGGGATTTAAAAGTTAAGAGAAGGATAATTTAAACAATATAGTAACATAGTAACATAGTAATTAAGGTTGAATAAAGACATACGTCCATCAAGTCCAACCTATTCACCCTCTTTTTTTTTCTTCTTTTTTTTAACCCTACCTAACAGTTGATCCAGAGGAAGGCAAAAAACCCCAGCTAAAAAGGGGGAAAAAATTCCTTCCTGACTCCAAACGGCAATCGGAAAGTATCCCTGGATCAACCAGATCTATATGCATTAATACCAGTAGTTCTCAATATTTTTTAGTTTTAGAAACTTATCCAGGCCTTTTTTAAAGCTATTCAATGAACCTGCCATTACCACATCTGCTGGAAGACAGTTCCACAGTTTCACCGTTCTCACTGTAAAGAAACCCTTCCTAACCTGAAGATGAAACTTTTCTTCCAACCTTAGAGGATGTCCACGTGTCCTATGATATGACCTATTAGTGAACAATGCACCAGATAGTTCATGTCCCCACGCAAATGCCGCTTCTCCAATGTAAACAGCCCTAACTTGTCTAATCTGCCTGCATATTCGAGCCCCTCCATTCCCCTTATTAATTTAGTTGCCCTTCTCTGAACTGCCTCAATTTCCAAGATGTCCCTTTTGTTTATGGGATTCCAAAACTGCACCGTTGTTTAATGTTGTTTAAAGGGGAGACAGGTAGTTGTGCAGCATAAGGGAGATTTAAGTTTATTAGAGATCAAGACAATGTGTGCATCAATCTAGTATTGACTGAAGGATGAAAAAGATCAAAAGCAGGAAGACCAGAAAGCAGTAGGTTACAATAGTCCAGCTATGTTAAGCTAAGAGCCTGGATAAGCATAGGTGGATGACCTCCATTTTGCCCCTATATGGATTTAAGTGCTCATCATAATGAACTGGACCTACCGGTATCTATTCTCAAATGTACCCAGCATTGGGATAGCTTCCCCTAAAATGCTAATGAAAGAGATTTCTGTATAGTTAGGACTATCAATTCTGAGATCACTTTTAAAACTTCATCCCAGATTTCAGTAACTTGGTCACAATGCCACCATATATGTATAAAGGTCCTTTGGGCTGTATTAATAAAGGCATGGTATTGTTATTTTGTGTTTGCAAATTTAAGCAATAGTAATTGAATAATCGCCCATGCAATACCATGGTGGTAGTCTACTACCGCATGGTATAGTATAAACAAGCGTTTGCACGGCTGCGTCATCTGAAGTTGATGAAACGGCAGGATATTGAATATGGCCCTTTGGCCTCACAATTCTGAAAGCAAACATCAGGTATGTTAGGGTATGCTGACATACCTGCTTTGTATCTGGAGTTCTGTAGCAGTGGTAGAATACCTGCATGGCAGATTCCTGCAAGGTAACACTGAGGCTTCCCCTGATGAGAATCTTAAAAGTGAAACCCCATTGTCCTTCTGATCGGCAGGATTGAAATTCCTGTTCCCAACATTTAACAAAGCTATATGATGCGAAAGTTATGGCTCGTACACACGTGCAATCGCGGGTCCCGACCATTGTCCTTCTGATCGGTGGGATTGAATTTCCTGTTCCCAACAGGACGCATGATGTGTAGGAATGAACCTTTCGGACGATAATCGGCCCGTGTGTAGGCGCTTTATCGTCCGAAACGGTCGTTCGTTCAGAGATCATTGAACGACCGACTTGGCGGATCTCTGAACGAACAACTGTTTCGGACAATAAAGCGCCTACACACGGGCCGATTTTATTGATCTCCCTGAGATTTTTTTAGTGATACTTTTATTGATCTCCCTCAATCTTTTTGACACAATCTAACTTAATACAACATTCACATAAGGACCACTCTCATGCATTTCTACTGCTCTGATATGGGCTAATACAATCAGACACCATCCAATATTTCGGACATTTCACTGTATTGGTTGATCAGCCCAAAATATGGTTTTCTTGGGTGGCCGTGAAGGATGTCCGACCATCCATTTGAATTAACGAGCAGTCAGACGCACTGGAAAACCATGGCCAATGGTGTGGCCCTCTATGGCAGGGTTTCTCAATGGGTGTGCCAAGACACACTGGTGTGACTTCAAACAGAGGTGTGCCTCATAATTTTGGTAGTGGAAATTTTTCACCAGTTTAACTTGCATTTTTGTTACTTAGAGTTTTGTACTTTTAAAACATTTATTATATAAACTCACTACAGTCAATGTAGTTTAACTTTACACTATATGGATCTGAATACAATATATACTGTTAAGTGCATAAATATGGGTTGTTCTAACTTTAATTCTAACATTAAGAACACTGTTGTGCCTTGTTAGGGAAATTAAAGTAGAGCCACACCAGTCTTGAAAGTCGATAGTAGAGATTTATTGCATATGCATATAAACACATGTGCTGTTCACTCAACTGAATAGTGAGTGACCAAGATAGCTTGTACGGACCCCTTTCTTATACACAATCTGGACCATACGTCACAAGCTCATCCTATAGGAAAGGACTTGGCAGTCCCTTTTTACTTTTAGACATGTAACCTTATATGGCCATTTGTTACCTTACACAACTTTAACAAGAAACATATGTTATCCCTTTGTGACTAGAGATCCAAGGGGCCCATACTACATATACATCCTATATTTTTGCCACGTCTACACAGTCATTGCCTAATGTATGTAGTATACTTACAAAGCTGCAATATACATAACACTGATTAATTATATTGCCAAGTGTGCTACAATCTGAAACAGCAAACTGTCGGCCACAGATACTTTTGCCCAACTGACAGTGCTTCTTTCCAGCTCGCTAATGGCGAACAGCCAGTCGGAACTAAGATTTCACATGGGGTGTACCCAGTTAAGGCCTGTTACACATGGTTAAATCAGAATTATATTTCTGACAGACAGATTGATGATCAATATATTGGTCAGGATTTATGGTTGGGCCTCAAATGAAGTTGAGTAATATAGGGCACTTTAGTAAAATAGACAGTGTTTTGGAGGGTTAATTCTATATGAACTGATAGAATGTCAGATATTGAGAGATTTTAATTATTATGATATTATTGGTTTTAAAGGAACTGTAAACTTAAAAAAATAAGTGTTTGCCAATCGTTTCTATTATTCACAGGGAGGTGAGAATGCTTATTCTCACCTCCCTGTGAATAATAGCTTGCTCAGGGGACACAGCTGAACTTAACTTACCTGGCGCTCCCCTCGCAGGTCCTTCTGAACTGACAGCCGCGCTGTCCTGCTCTCCTGATCGCGCGCCTATCTTTTGTATTGGCGCACATGCGCCAAAGATAGGCGTGTGGTCATGGGACAGGGGCAACGCGGCTATCAGATTAGAAGGAGCGAGTGGAGTGCCAGGTAAGGTAAGTTCGGCTCAGTGGTTAGCACTGATGCCTTTCAGCGCTGAGGTCCTGAGTTCGATTCCACCCTTGGACACATCTGCAAGGACTTTTTATGTTCTCCCCGTGCTTGCGTGGGTTTTCCCCACAATCATAAAGACATACTGATAGGTTGTATGTGTCAAATAAATGTGCTTAGATTGTAAGCTCTTCGGGGCAGGGCCTGATGTGAATGTATACATATAATTGTAATGCGCTATGGAAGATGTTGGCGCTATATATATATCCACAATAATAATAATAATAATGAATATATACAGTATTTCCATTTACAACACATCACAGAAATATACATTATAACCAGTGAAATATTTCCACTACTAAGGCCACACTACAACGCACAAAATCACGAGCGTTATCCCACACGTTTGCCTGCGTTCGCACGCACTGTTTTGCGTTTGCACATGCGTTTTCTCTATTTACAAAGAGAAAATGCATGCGATTGCTCGAAAAAATGGTTGAACGCAAAACGTGAACAGATGCACAACGGAAATTGCGGGAATTTTCACGTTCCCGCAATTTCCATTTTAGCGGAAAATGCGGGCGCAAATGCGTGCAGAAATCGATCACAAATAAGATCGGGCCAGGCGGATTTTCTGCCATTGTATGAACGCCAGAAGGATTTTGGTGGAATGTCAGAAGGTAAGTTGTGTAAAGGTGACCATACATTAGGCTGATTTTATGTACAATTTGACATACAATCCAACATTTCCATTGATTGGCTGAAAAATTGTGAACATGGGACCCTGTGTGTCTCTATTTGACAGTGCTGGGACCTGTAATGGGAACATGGGACCCTGTGTGTCTCTATCTGACAGTGTGGGACCTGTAATGGGAACATGGGACCCTGTGTGTCTCTATTTGACAGTGCTGGGACCTGTAATGGAAACATGGGACCCTGTGTGTCTCTATTTGACAGTGCTGGGACCTGTGATGGGAACATGGGGCCCTGTGTGTCTCTATCTGACAGTGCTGGGACCTGTAATGGGAACATGGGACCCTGTGTGTCTCTATCTGACAGTGCTGGGACCTGTTAGCATGGGAGAATCACATTTGGGTAGCCACATTGTATGCACAGAGATCTGTTTTTTGTAGAGCACATGATTACAATTTTTTAGCGATTCAAATTCACGCTGATAGTAAATTTTTGAAGGAATTCAATCACATAGCGAATCACGCTAGATTGTGATTGGGCATTTCATGCCAGTACCGTGTGCTATCAGTGTGGACACAGCCTAAAGGTTTTCTAACTTGAAAAATGAATTATGTCAGAGCCGACTAAGTAATATATTGCCTTTATAAAAACTGGGTTTATTTTCCATTTATAAATGCATTTAAACAGCACAGTGGCTCAGTGACTAGCACAGCACTTGTGCCTTGCAGCACTGAGTTGAAAACAGCCTTTAACCAATTGTGTATTTCCAGGTAATCCTTATTGAGAACTTTATTAAAGGAGAAATAGCAAGTTAAGTTTAATTGGAAGCAGCAGCTTTAAAAAAAATATGTCCCCCCTGAGCCTACCTTTCCTGATGTAAAGTTGTTGACATCTTGCATCTGCATTGTAGACTCTTTAGCTCCGCCCCTCTGAGACTTACTGGATCTCCTACTTCTTAAGCCTCAAAAAGCAGTGTCCGTTTGGTCCAAACTGCTGCTTCTAATTAAACGTAACTTGCTTTTGCATTGTACTTATTCTTTAATTAGTTGGTGTTCGCAGGGCCACAGTGCGAATTCCCAATTTGGGGATTTTGTAAAAACAATCCATCAGTCACCACTTTAAAATGACCTACTGTTAGTACTTTAAAGGGGAAGTTCAGTGTAAATACCTATGCTCTTAAGGAAAAAGAGCAGTATTTTTCAATCCCAGTTACCTTAAAAAGCTAATGTGGTCTCCAAACAAGTTAGGGTTGAATGAAAGGCTACGGTATTTTCTTTATAATGAGCCGACAATCACATCTCTAGCTTCACCCTGTGAGAAATGATATTGAGGTGAATACCTCTAGAGGAGATCTGAACTCGGCAGTTGCCAAGCATTTATTAGAGGAACATGGGGGACGTAAGTGTATAAAGTTCCAAATGATAGATAGGGTTACCAATGATGCACGAAATGGTGATAAGCACAAATTATTACTTAATTAAACTGGAGGCCTTTTGGATAAAGAAATTGGCAAATGTGGCCCCTAATGGTTTGAACAGAGAGTGTGAGATCTCCTGCTTTTTGGATCTATAGTACTGCTAGATCTTTTTGTAACTATATTAGACTTGGTACAAAAGTTGTGTGTAGAGTCATCCTCTCTCTAGGGTACCTGTAATATTTAAAACAATCTCTTGCTTGGAATAATACAGTGAGATCCTGTTTGGATATTTGTTTTATCCTGTAATATATCTCTTTGGACAGGGATTCTCACTATAGATATATGATATCCCTTGATTAGGCCATTTATATGTCGTGTTTTAAATCTGATAGAATTCCTATTGTATACACTTTCTCCTTTTAGACCCTTGCCTATATTTCTATATATATGTAAGTATATTTGCATACTGGTTACTTTTATAGCTCCACATTTGGGTTTTTAACTTGGGAGTGCTCAGGAACTCATAGTGAAGGTTTTGAAAGTCTTGTTCTTAATATTATTTCCTAGCCTTTACCTACTTTATTATCTCATTTTATTTGCATTTACTTTCATGCTCTATGTTCGTATCTAGGTTTCTGAATGATGCCGCATAAGCCTTGCTTTGGGTAGTTACCTACCTAATTGGGGGGTTAGAATCGTTCCGGTCCTTATATCCCAAAATGCCTAGGAGTGTATGAAGACCAAGTGTCCATCTCGGATTGTTATTATATTGTTTTTAAGTATCCATGCATAGTTTAATGTTAATGTATATATGCCTTACTATATTACTTACCTGTGTTTATATCTGTTGTATTCAATTAGATCAACTGGACTTGAAGTTAAGTTCTTGTAGACGTTTCGCTAGCTTTCTCAATTCAGAATGACTTGTACAATAATCTGTGGCAATTATGTACCATGTACCCAATTAGCATATCACAGCCAAGTGTTAAGGGTGTGATTGGATAGTGGCTAAGAGGTGTTATAGGAACGCCCAGAGTAAGGTGTCAAAACAGCATTGTACATGGCAGACAGTTGGTGTCTAACCCCCCCACCTCTATTTAGGCTTGGTTTCTATATTTTCACATAAATGGCCTCCTTGACACCTCTCTTGAACCAGTCACGTTCCTTTGCCAATATGTTAACATTACAATCTTCAAAGGTATGTCCTTTATCCTTAAGATGCAGGTACACGGCTGTTCTGTGCTGGGCCATATGTTGATGCAGTTGCTGTTTGGTCTCCCCCACATACAAATCAGAACACTCTTCACTGCACTGCACTGCGTATATGTCGCTTTTCTTGTGTTTCGGTATTGGGTCTTTTGGATGTACCAATTGCTGCCTCAGTGTGTTGTTTGGTTTAAAGCAGACAGGGATATGGTGTTTTTTGAAAATTCTTCTTAATTTCTCAGAGACCCCTGCTACAAATGGGATGACCATGTTATTTCTCCTGTCTTGCATTGGGAAAGCAAGGCGGATGACTAGCGAAACGTCTTCAAGATCACATGAATGAAAAGCCTTACCTTGACGTGGTTGGAAGGCTTTTCATTCATGTGATCACAGTAATGTATACTAAAACCCCTTTGTTTATAAAGTATGCCAGTGTGCAGATAATATGATATTATATGGGGCCTAGGAATGTGCATTAATTATCTTTTCTATGTTTGTATAAATGTTTTGACCAGATCAGTAGCACTTCCGCTAAATGTAGTTGTAAATTAGCCTAATTGGTGTGCTTCCACAATTCTTGTATTGTATGTATTTATTGGGAGGCTTGGTCAAGCCTCCATGTGGTAATAGCACCTCCAACACGCCCCTTTTATGGGAGGTCCTATGCCTTTAACATAAAGCACTGGATGGCCTCTTCCCTCATTTTAAAAAGTCAAAGGGCTTAGGGGGAAGGGAGAGAGCCTGTTATATGGATCCAGTGTGTAAGAATGAGAAATGCAAAAGTTTGCTTATCGTAATTGAAGTAAAAGAAATTGAAAAGGCTAGACGTTAGGACCTTGCAGACTGGGGTTACCTTGACGTGGTTGGAAGGCTACACATTTATCGCACTGAAACCATTTTAAACCATAAATCATTGTATATTTATCAGTACTTAACTATAATAGCTCATAGCTTACTCATTGATGAAATACTGGGTAAAACAACACAGATCTAATTTGGATGAAGGATAAAGTAGGGCTAATGCAAACTTAAAGGTCATGTCCACCCCCAAACCTATAATTTCCCTCACTATTGGCCCCACTCTGTAGTGAATAAAAATCCTTACCTTACATCCCATGCAAGCAGAGGGCCGGGACTGTGCTGCGGAGGAGAGAGGGAAGGTAAGTAACTATTGGGGCACTTTCTAACAAATCTTTTATAGCAGTTGGGGTTGGGGGAAGGAGAACTACTATGTGGCAAAAGTTATTGAAAGGGGTGGACATGCCCTTTAAGCTATAAAAATCAAGAATACTGGACATCAGTGTTGATCCCATCTGGGAATTTAGTGCCTAATTTAAAGATCCACTCCAGTTCTTTTTGGAGTAGCCTTTTGAATACATCCCCCCTCTCTGTCCCAAACTTATTTTGTTTAAACCATAGAAATGCAATCCCCCCATACTTCCTCCATGGTTTCGTTTGACATCCTTTTTATGACACGCCCTCAGGTGTTCTTGTATTCTTTCGGATAAGTGACATGACGTTATGCCAACATATTTCTTGCTGCACTGGCATTCCATGGCATAAACAACATTACTTGTTTTACAAGTGATTAATTCATTTAGCAGGGTGTACAATTTCCACATTTTTTGCTCCCTTTAATTGAATTTTCATTTCTAATACCTAATCATGTTCTTATATTCTCCTTGGGGGGGTCATAATGACTTCTACATAGTATGTCTCTCACTTCTGGCTTTCTTTGCTACAACCTTGATTTGTTCCCACTTTGGGACCCAATGCTCTATCACTACTCAATAGATGCCATTGTCTCCCAAGTATGCCCTTCAATACTTCCCATTCTTCATTAAATCCTGTTATTAGTCTAATGCCATTATCTCCTTTACATGCATTTTTTTCCATCCTAGATCTTTCATACAACGTTATATCTCTATTTTTTTCGCTCTCTCAAAACCATGTGTTTTACATTTATTGGGATACCCCGTTCTTTAAAATTTCTTGCCAGAGCTTGTGATTGTTCAATAAAGTTTTTATTGTCTGTGTTATTTCTATTTAAAATGTAGAAATTGCCCAAAAGGAATACTTTGCATCAGATTTTTGGGATGATGGCTTTCATATCTTAGTAATGCTTTCGCTGCCGTTTGTTCAGCTGTACCGATGGTATGTAGTGACTGTAGTGCCATAAGAAATGGACATGCGGCAAATCCATGGAAATCTATAATAAATAACTATATGATCCGTATATTATATATACCGCTGTTGGTCTCCAGAAAGGCCCTATGACTTGCGGATTGGACATTTGCATAAATAGTACCTTTTAAGAGGATTTAATGACTATGCTAAGCTTGACTATTAATTGGACGCTTTTGCTAATCCTCCTAATGATTTTGGCTGCATTAATATATGCTCACTCACCTTAACCTGCTTCAGTGTTTGCACTTTAATTATTTGTTCACTAATGTTTTTATATTGGGGGTGTATTTAGATATTTTGTAACTAATTCTATGTATGGGTTAATTTTTGCCCTATATGTGAATACAATGGTCAATGGTTAGTAATATGTAATAAATTGAGTTACATGTTTTGCATTTATCACATATAGACGGTGTGCTCCTTTAAGGGCTTGGATTCAGAGTTTTCTGTGTGTGTACCTGTGTTAGGTTGGGAGGTAAAAAAAACTAACTTTTTTGATAATTTGTTAAAATTTGTTTTTTAATAATATGTTTGTGAATTCATCCAGGTCATGGTATATTTGTTGTAGATCAACTGGACTTTAGTTTTTGAAGACGTTTCGCTAGTCATTTGACTGGCTTTCTCAATTCAGAATGACTTCTAATTGGGAAGTCCCAATTAACATATGTCAGCCAGGTGTTAGGGACCTTCTGATGCAACATGTAGATTGCTTTGAGGATAAAGCTGGGTACACAAGGTAGATTTTTTAAAGATGACACAATCTGCAAGTACTCTATTGGTATTTTACAATATTACCTGATATGATTAGAATATTAGTATCCCTGTTCCTTTAAACCCATTCAGTATCTGTTGTAAGACTATGTTGTTACAAACGTTGCTATTTCAACACAATCATGTTCTATTCTTTATTCCTTTGCAGTACTTCACAGAACCCTAAAACAAAGGACAAAGAATTTAGCCGTTGGATAAATAAAAGGACAGTTTGGAAAGGTTTGTTATTCAGTCATTAATTGTTATGATTCTTACTGTTAGTGTAATCAATTGAAACTAGCGGACTTTGGCTTGTGTAAAGAAGATAGGATTCCTGGTACAATTCTATGGACAGTAACAGAACATTTTATGTTGTTTCAGTTGGTATTTACTGGTTCTATGTGGATCGACTTAAAGGGTAACTTAAAGGGTAACTCCATCCCCCAAAAATTTGTTTGAAGTATCATCCCCCAAAACCCCAGTTTCATTATATTCTTACCTCCACCCGACACCCCACACTAAGGAATTACAATGTACACAACCGTGATCCCTTGCCGGTCTCCTCTCTGCTTTCTGGTAATGACTGTCAGTCATGGCAGCAACGGTGATGTCAGAGCCAATGCCTGACTGCCATTACCGACTGGAGCAGAGGATGAGGAACTTTTCGTCAAGGGATCGTGGTCCTGTAAGGTCTAATTCCTCAGAGTGGAAACATCGGGTGAAGTTTTTCAGGCTGGATTTGACCTTTAATGATGTAATCTAAAAAATCCCTTTAGGCTCCAGTTTTTTAAACAGCTGATCGCGTGTATGTTTCATTCATATGCGCAATCAGATGTTTAAAGACGGCTGATCATGGAAGAGTTTGTAGGCTTGTGGCGGCCCCCGCACAGTTGCATGGGTGGTAGTTACGCCACTGTGAATGACGTACCAGTAGCCATCTTATCTCTAATATACGGGTATTTAATGGGGGTTCATTGTCTGGTTGGTATAATATATGGGGAACTGTGTAACCCTTTATTATATTGTCATTTTTGATCTGGGATATTAAACAGATATTTTTCTATTTCCTTAATTGCCATTTTCTGGAAGAAACATAAAGGGGCTAGAAATCAGCATCCTTCAGGAAGAGCCACATATTCCCAGGAAAATGACTATAGAGGCTAAAGACATAGAGTTATTCAATAAAAGTTCTTATCGTTTAAAATGGTGCTAATTTTGCCCCAACCAATCGAATGTTAGCTTTCAAATGTTAAACAAGATCTGATTGGTTGGGGCAAAATTAGCACCATTTTAAATGATAAGAATATATATATATAATATATATATATATATATATATATATAATATATACATATATAATATATACATAGATGATGTGTTTGTCCTCTGGCGGGGCGGCTTGGACACCCTATCGCGGTTCATCCAAATATAAAGTTTGATATGGAAGCTAATGACACGTCCATACACTTTTTGGATGTACGTGTAATACGTGAAGGTATACATTTTCATACAGAAATCTATCAGAAACCCACAGATAGAAATCAGCTGCTCCTCTATACTAGTCAACATCCAGTTCACATTAAGAGGTCTATACCGTATAGTCAACTCAAGCGGGTAGATCGCATTGTGAGCAAACCTGAAGTTAAAAACGTTGGGTTTAAACTTATGGGTAAGAAGTTTGAGGAAAGGGGTTATCCCAGAACAGTGATACGAAATGCTATGGATCGCATACAAAATAAGGATGATAGTGAAATCATTACAGGAAGGAATAAGGGATGTAGGGTGCCATTTGTCACATCATATGACCCCCTATGGTAGACAGGTGGCAGCTGTACTACACAAACATTGGCCCCTTCTACAGGATTCCCTACCAAATATTAAGGAGTTTTGTTCCCCTCCACTTATCTCCTACAGAAAGGGTAGGACTATAGGTTCTATGGTGGTTTCTAACAATATAAGTACCATGAAGAAGAAAGATACTACCTGGCTTGAAGGCCGTAATAAGGGGATGTATCCATGTATGAATGGGAAATGCTGTGACAAAGTGATCAAGGGGAGAAATTTTATGCATCCCAGGACAGGGGAATGTTTCACGTTACGTGGTTGTTACACTTGTGACACACGTTTTGCTATATATGTAATTATATGTCCATGCAACTTATTATATGTGGGGGAAACTTTCCAAAAAGTTAAGGGCATCTATAGTGAAAAAAAACACATTGCCCCTTTGCAAAGTTAATTCATGTACTCTGTGCTGCCTTGATCCTATTCTGTCACTGACTCTGTTTAACCACGGTGTCAGATCTATGTGCAGCACTCCCCCCTTCTCCTCCCCTCTGTTACCTCCTCCATGTCTTAGCTCCGGCTAACCGACAATTTTTTATGTGCAGTAGGAGTTAAAAGTTCACATCCTGAAAAACCACCCACGCACAGTGGCCAATAGAAAGTAAGCTGTCCTGGAGACACGGAAGAAGGAGATCAGTACAGTTTCATCTCTCCATTTGTGACCCATCATCAATCAGTGAAAGCTATTAAGAAGGGGGGTCAAGTGCAGCCTTATATCTAACATCAAAGCTACCTTTCTCCCCATGCTAATGCTGTTATCTCTATGTTTATTACAGAGCAGGGAGGGGGATCAAGTCACAGGGATTTGATTGACAGTCCAAGTAGGAGTAGAGGAATGCAATCACGTATTCTTCTAACTGGTGTATCTCAGGACAGAGAGGGAATCTGAAAAAAGTGAAGACACTCTGGGGGTTGTAGGGAATTATAGAACACATGGAAAGAAAGAAAAAAAAAGTTCATTTTCCCACTATAGATGCCCTTTAAGCTGATATTAACCCAACATAGGTCGTCCATACGTACAGGACAGACCACATTACCTGTTCCACGTCATTATATAGAAAAGGGTCATAATGCTGACCAAATGAGATTCATGGTATTGGAACAGGTACAGATTGAACCAATAAGGGGAGGCGATCGTCTACAACAGCTAAGGAAAAGAGAGGTCTGGTGGATCAATAGATTAGATACCTTATATCCAGAGGGGTTAAACAGAGATTATGACCTTTACGTATATCTGTGAAGTTTATACATTGTCTTTTCCTAGTCTGCCACAGGAGGTCACTGTTATCATTGGAAGTTATTCTGTGTGATTACGAATGGTTAAACTTTGTTGTAACAATTTCCTGTTACTAATTGTATCTAAAGCTAGGTACACACCTAACGATTTTTCCTCCTGACCGACCGTTCGATACTTTCGAACGGTCGGCCAGGAGGAAGGACTGTCGGTCGCGGCAAAAGCGACCGATCGGACGAGGTTTTCCACCCTGTCCGATCATCCTTTCGTCCGATTTGGACGAACGGTCGATCGGACATGGGCACATTCGGATGCAATAATTTCGGTCCGATCGACCGATACACTGATCTATCGGTCGATCGGACCGAAATATCTCATCATGAGTATCCACCTTTAGGCCCTTGGAAACTCATTGCTTCAAGGATGTTCTGATGGCTTGATAAAGGGACTTACCTGAAACGTTGCTATGTACATATCAGAACAAACCTAATAAATTTATTATATTGGAACATACATGTGTACTTTTGATGCTGCTGTACTGTTAGAGACTCTATATATAATATATATATATATATATATATATATTATTTATTATATAATAAATAGGGTAAGTAACCAGAGGGGAATTTTACTTTATAACCTGATAGAAAATAAACCAAATTCTGCGGTTACAAATTATTTTGTTTTTTTTGTAGCTACTGGATAAAAATGGAGACATCCGCCTAGGAGCAGGGCATTATGGGGAAGAGGAAATAATGGATCATCCATTCTTTAAAACATGCCTTTTATACTAAGAATAAGCTTTTGTTCAGCTTAATCTATTATGTTTGTAAACTGTTGTAATTATCTGTTAGAAGTGGTTGGCAGTTAAATGCTAATGTAAATATTTGCTTGACTGGCATTACCCACACGTGCGATCACGTGTGCCGACCCGCGACACACACTGTGTACAAACGGCCGTTTCGGGTGATAATCGTCCCGTGTATGGCCACATTATCGGCCGAAACGGCCACTTGTTCGGAGATCCGCCAGGTGGATGGGGCAACAATCCCTGAATGGCTGTTTTGGCCGATAAAGTGCCCATACACGGGCCGATTATCGGCTGAAACGGCCGTTCATACACATTGTATTAAGAGGTTAATAATGTTGACCTTCCACAGATGGGAAGGTCAGTGTCAGTAGGTAATACTGCTGCTGTCCTCGACTTTTCATTTAACAATTGACTCTATGTAATATCAAGCAAGAGTGTGGCCCCAGGACTGGATGGAATACATCCTCGGATTTAAAGAGAGCTTAGTTCAGTTTTATCTAGACCACTGTTTCTTATCTTTTGAGATTCACTTTGGTCTGGGGATGTGCCGCTGGATTGAAAAAAAAGCCAATGTAAATACCAATATTCAAAAAAGGGAGTCGTTACCAGCCTGGTAACTATAGACCTGTAAGCCTAAAATCAGTGGTAGGAAAGGTGCTCGAAGCGTTGTTACGGGATCATATCCTTGACTCTGTCTCCAGAACTGATCTTTAGTTAGTAGTAGTCATTATGGATTTATGAGAAATAGATCATGCCAGACAAATTTAATTGGTTTTTATGAGGAAGCAAGTAAGAATTTAGATTCAGGCATTGCAGTAGATGCGATATACTTGGATTTTGCTTTTGATACTGTGCCACATAGGCGACTAATGTATTAACTGAGGACTGTTGGCCTAGAAAAAAACATTTTCCCTGATCACACACGGCAATGGAACACAATGAGTTAACTCCTATTGCCCTTGCATTACAGGAAATGTTAGATTATAAAAGCTTACCTATGCTCCTCCCCCCATGTATCTTTTCCCGTCCTGCATGTTTCAGAAGCTACTCACCACTGAAGGTATGTTACTGGTCTCTTCCTCTCTTTATCCAGTAGCAAGACTTGAACCAGGCACTTGTGTAAGGTCGGGTTAAGGGATTAGCAGCTCCCTTCACATTTGTGACTCGTTTTTCTCCGGTCCCAGATTAAGCGCGTGGAAGTGTTAAAGATACACAGCGCTGGGAATTAAAACAAATTTAGACTTCTGCTGGATCCTTTATATTCGTTTCTGTGCTGCCTGGATCTGTTCACTGCCTCTGTAACCAGACAGGGGGTTCACACAGTAATATGTAGAACAAACTGGAGAGAGCCACACGTGTTATTCATCCAACTGTTGTGACCAAGTACACTGTTGTGACCACTCTTTAAATTTGTACTAAAAATGTTTAGTGCCTAGAAGCCATTAGTTCAAAGAAAAGGCACAGGTCTGGATCTAGGGTTGGTTGTTTTTTTTTTTTAAAGAGGGAGTGCACTGCACATTGCAACCTTGTAGATGTACAGTTGCTTAGAATTGATTTTCTTACTGTTTCCCCAGATCTTCACCTTCTAGAAGAGATGAGCAATCCACAAACTAGAGTGTGCTCTGTGCCATAATCATGCTGTTAAGGGGAAGAAATTGTGCCAACATTTTTACACAATAAATCTGAGGGCTAATTAATTGAACAAATAACCTATGTTGCAAAACAATTAGTGAAAGATTCATTGGAGTCTATTACTAACAAGGTTGCCAAATTAGTGGCAAATAACATTTCTTAGGATCCACCTGCTAGCACTTCAAAGATAAACATTACTGTTTATTCAGGAGACCATAGAACAACTTATCCTTAAGATTACAAATTCGCTAAAAATCGCACCTGATCAGACAGAGGCTATTGAGGAATACCTAATGTTTTTTAACCCTTCATTTGAATGTAAGAATCCTGAAAGGAAATTTGGAATCTCTCAGAATTTTTCAAAATTGTACCCATTTAATGGATCAGATATTAATTCTTTAGAGGAAGTACCCAAAGTAGATACATCCATAGCAAAACACAAAGAGGCTCTTGCTACAGAAGACTTAATTTCCTTAAGAAACCCTATGGATAGGAAAGAGGAAACAGCCTTAAAAAGATCTTATTCAGTCGCAGGAGCATCCATCAGGCCTTCAGTGGCGATTATCAATTTGGCACAGGCCAACAGAATTTGGCTACAAGATCTGGAGGAGGCACTGCTAAAAGGTACGTCCAGAGATTAAATCATTAAAGATCTGCAAGACATTCGGGCAGCAAATGATTTCATTGCTGAGGCATCTCTGGACACTATCAAATTAACAGCAAAATCCATGGCATTCTCTATTATAGCCAGGAGATCATTATGGTTACGACAATGGAAAGCAGACCCACATTCAAAGCAAGGGTGGTCAGTTATTCCGTTTGATAGGGAAGTCTTATTCGGATCCAAACTGGATGAAATCATAGATAAAAATTCAGCAAAGAAAAGTCTTCCATTATCCTCTAGACCAACCAGATCTTTTACCTTTCTTATGCAATCTTCTTCGTTTCGTGATGCGAACTACTATAGACCAGGTAAACCCTTCTCTCAACATCCTCTCTAGAACAGCTCCTCACAACATCAACAGAGCGGCAGAGGTTTCAAGAATTTTCAAGGCAGAGGTAAAGTGGGAGGAAGACCGAGAGATTTTGTGTCAACCTGGCGAAACACCAGAAACATCAGACAAATGGGTACTGCAGAGCATAACAAGAGGCTACTCTCTGGAATTTCTTTAAAGGCCCCTAGAAAGCAAGTTTGTTTCTTCCAGAGTTCCAAACTCCCATCAAGCAAGATCTCTTGCTTCAGGCTGTTCAAACACTCTCAAATCAAGGAATCATTCAAAAGGTGCCTTTGTCGGTAAAAAACAGAGAATCTACTCATGGCTATTTCTGAGAATAAAAAAATCAGGAGAGCCTCGTCTGATATTAGACCTAAAATTTTTAAACAAACATTTGGCTTACAAGAAATTCAGGATGGAGACTGTCACATCAATTACTCAACAAAGAAAAGGAGACTGTATGGTAAAACTTTTTTTTTTAAATCATGAGTTTTTTTATTGAATTTCAAAGTCTGTATTATTACAGGTGTGAACAATAAAATATAATAAAACATAAATGTAATTTCCAAAATATTTAACAGTAATGCATTACATATACACGTAAACATATCTTCTTTCTTTTCTCTTTTTTGTTTTACTTTTTCTTCACTTATTACAGGATAATTTAACAATTCTTTAGAAGGATCTTTGGTCTATGTACCACATTTCCCATTTCCTGTAGAAGGATTCAAATTTGTTTTGTGGAATGTAGAATGTTTTTTCGTAGTGCATGTTTTGATTTAACATATATGTTATTTCTTTTATTTTAGGGATTCTCTTGGATTTCCATCTTCTGGCAATTAAAATTCTAGTGATGGTGAGTATATGAAATATAATAGTTTGTACGTTATAAGGTAGATTTATGAGTCCTAGGTTTAGTAAGGCTAATTTAGGGGTTAATTTTATGTTGATGTGTGTAATTTTTTGTATTAAGTTGTTTACTTTATTCCATATTTTCTTTATTTTGTGGCATGTCCACCATACATGTAGTAGATCTGCTTTTCAGTTACATTCCTCCCCAACATAGGGGGGATGATTCTTTGTGGCATTTTGCTTCCGTTTCTGGGGTGATATACATTCTATATAGTATTTTGTGATTGTTTTCCCAGTGTGAGGTGCACTTTGAGAGTTTGTATGGGATATCGAAGGTTTGTTTCCAGGTGGAGTCTTCGATTGATTTGTTAAGGTTAAGAGTTTTGCGTGAAGTATCTCCATTGCTGATTTGCTGATTCTATGATGGGGTAGTTTGATTTGGGGGGTTTGTATCCTAACATGATTGCTCCTATTAGCTGTGGTAGTGATTTGATTTTATTTTGTTCTGATTTATATATTTGTGTTCTAAGTTAATAGATTTGTTTTCTGCATGGTTGGTCCACCAAGTTTTGAGTTGCTCTAGTATTGTTGCATTATAGTATTCTTTTATATCTGGTAAAGCCATGCCTCCTTCATTTTTAGGTTGGGTTAATGTGTTTGTTGCTACTCTAGGTTTCTTGGAGTTCCATATGAATTGATTAGTTATTTGTTGTATTTCTTTGAAGTATTGATGGGGTATAAGGATGGGGATTGTTCTAAATGCGTATAAGAGTTGAGGTAGTACTATCATTTTGATGATTGCTATTCTTGCTGACCAAGTAAGGAATTGAGAAGTCCAGTTTTTGAGTTTTCTTTGTATTGAGTCTCTTAAGGGGGGAAAGTTGATAGAGTTTAAGTTATTGCTCTTGTTAGTTAGTTGTATACCTAGGTAGGTTATTGCCGATTCTGCCCAGTTAAAAGGGTGTCTTGCTTTTAATAGGAGTTTGAGGGTGAAGGATATATTAAAATCTAAAATAGTGGATTTGGATTCGTTAATTTTATAGTAGGATATTTTGCTAAATTGTTTAATGGCTATTCTCAATGTTATTAATGAGGTAATTGGTTTGGTGAGGGTCATAATAATATCATCTGCAATTAGGTTAATTTTATATTGTTGGGATTTAATATTAATCCCTGTATGTCTGGGTTTGTTCTTATATGTTTTGCCAATGGTTCTATAGCCATTGCAAATATAAGAGGCGACATAGGGCAACCTTGTCTAGTTCCATTATTCATTTCAAATGGGTTGGATGGCATATTAGATGAGTATACAATTGCTGTGGGGTCTTTGTATAAGGAAAATATTGCTTTATAGAATTTTCTTTTGATGCCGAATTTTTTAATAACTTCTGACATGTATGTCCAATTTATTCGGTCAAATGCCTTTTCTGCATCTAAGGCTATGATTATAGCAGGTATTTTGCGTTGTTCTATCCAGTTTATTAAATTAATTGTTCTTCTGGTGGCTTCATTGGGTTGTCTTGATGGAATGAACCCCACCTGATCCGAGTTGATTATTGAAGGTAGGAGAGATGATAATCTATTTGCTAAGATTTTTGAAAAGATTTTTATTTCTGAATTTATGGGGGATATGGGTCTAAAATTTGTAAGTTCAGAGTGGTCTTTTCCTTGTTTAAGGATTGGTATAATTAGTGATTGCATCATTTCTTTAGGAAAGTGGCCTCTTTCTATTGCTGTGTTGTATAATTTTACTAGGTATGGAAAGATGATTTCAGTGTATGTTTTATAATATTCATTTCCAAATCCATCTTGGCCTGGAGATTTGTTATTTTTGAGTTTCTGAATTGTTTGGTTAACTTTCTGCTGTGTGATTTGCTTGTTTAACGTTTCTAAGTCTTAGTTATTTATTGGTGGTAATGCAGTTTGTCTAGATATTCTGTATTTCTTCATTAGTGGGTAGATGAGTGTTAGGTTCTTTATGGATGTTGTATAGTTTTTCATAGTATTGACTAAAGGCATTAGTGATATCTTGGGGGTTTATTTTTTTATGTCCTGATTTGTCATATATAAATGGGATTCTTGTTTTGAATGTCTTTTGTTTGTATTTGGGTTAAAGGGTATCTCCACTCGTTTTTATAAGTTTTTTGAATCAAGTTCTATTGAAGAACGGTAAAGGAGCTGTGCCTTACCTTCCGTTCTTCAATAGAACACACAGGAGCCAGGAGACAAGGTAAGAAACTTACCCGCTCGCTCGCTCGCTCCCCCGGCGCGTAGTCTGACAGGTCCCGATGGACCTTGTCTTCTATGCGCATGTGCGATCTATGCGCATAGAAGACAAGGTCCGTCGGGACCTGTCAGACCAAGCGCCGGGGGAGCGAGTTTCTTACCTTGTCTCCTGGCTCCTGTGTGTTCTATTGAAGCACGGAAGGTAAGGCACAGCTCCTTTACCTCCCGTTCTTCAATAGAACTTGATTCACAAAACTTATAAAAACGAGTGGAGATACCCTTTAAGTATTTGCCAGCTTTGTTATTTTGAGTGTAATTTGTAGCTTTTAATCTTCTTAGTTGACGTTCAAATTTATATAGATCTAAATTGTGTATTTGGTTTCTCAGATCAGTTAGTATGTTCTTGGTATCCATTTGTAGTGTTGTTTTTTGGATTAACTCTTAAGCTGGGTACACACGATTAGATATTTCGGTCCGATCGACCGATAGTTCAGGACCGAAATTATCGAATCCGAATGTGCCCATGTCCGATCGACCGTTCGTCCGAATCGGACGAAAGGACGATCGGACAGGGTGGAAAACCTCGTCCGATCGTGCGGTCCTCTATGGACCGCACGATCGGTCGCGGTGACTATCGGACGCGGCTGCTTTTGCCGCGACCGACAGTCTTTCCTCCTGGCCGACCGTTCGAAAGTATCGAACGGTCGGTCAGGAGGAAAAATCGCTAGGTGTGTACCTAGCTTAACTTCCTAATTTGTTCTATTAGATCTTGTCTGTATTTTAATCTAATTTTCTTTTTTGAAGATGCTATTTGTAATAATATCCCTCTCATGTATGCTTTATGTGCATTCCATATAGAATATATATCTGTTTCTTCTATGTCATTGTATTGAAAATATTCTTCTATTTTGATTTTTGTCATGTTTCGTATCTTTGTTTGCTATTAAATAGGGGTTTAGTCTCCACATGGTTTGTATTGTGAAGGGGTTATCATCTTGTATTTGGGCTATTATAGGTGCATGGTCTGAGTGGGTTCTTGTTAAAATTTCTAATTTTTTTTTATAAAAGCCATTTGTCGCTTATAAACATGTCTATTCTAGAAAGTGTGTTGTGTGATTTAGAATAGCAGGTGTAATTTATTTCCAGAGGGTTTAAACATCTCCATGCATTGTATAGGTCTTCTTGTAGTAATAGAATTGTTAGGTTATTTTTGGGTCTTGTTTTTTTGGTATTAGTTGCGTCTCTATTTATATCTGTTACTAGATTAAAGTCCCCACAGATTAGTGTGTTATGGTTTGGTTGTTGATTAGATTTGTTGATCACTTTTTAAATAAATTTGATTTGTTTTTTGTTTGGGGCGTATTTATTTGTTATAGTTATTGGTTTGTTGTTTATAGTACATTTTAGGATTATATATCTTCCTGAGTTTTCTGTTGTTATCTTTTCCATTTCAAATGCTAATGTGTCTTTTATTGCAATTATCACTCCTGCCTTTTTCTTTTCATTTGATGAGAAATATATGTAGGGGGATTTTTTGTGGGAAAAGGAGGGTGGTTTGTCTTTTTTGAAATGTGATTCTTGAATATATATAATGTCGGCTTTGTTTTTTATTGCTTCTTTCCAGATCCAATTTCTTCTAAATGGGGAATTCAGACCTCTTACATTAAATGACATTATTTTAAAGGATAAGTGCACTGTAAAATCAAGTTATGTTCATTTGGAAGCTGCAGCTTTAAAAATACCGTTGCCATATTTTTTTTTACCTATGCCCCTCCAGAGCCTAGCTTTGTGCCTTGGAAGTTGCTGACATCTTGTTACTGGTTTGCTGAGATTTCCTCTGCTTTCTCCTTCTTGAGCCTCAAACAGTAATGCCTGTGAGTTCTGTGCACGTGCGTGTTGGTCCACTATTAGATTTCATGGGGGTTTGTAGTGGTCTTGGTGGTATTAAATCTTAATGGTACTATCTACTTGGGTTAATCCTTCCAAAATGTAGATTAAACTTTAAGTTAAACATGTGTTCTCTTTATATCTATGAAACCCTTCAGCGACAGAGAAAAAGCTGGCGGGCCTGGGAGAGGCATAGTTCTGATGTATATGATTATTGTACTGTACAAACATAATCATAGTATATTTTCACATTAATGCAATTGTTCCATTTCCCCCCTCCCCCCTGAGTAATACCCGTTTGATGTAGATTTTTCTTATCTCATACCAACATAATATCTTTTAGAGTTAGGGGAGAAAGAAAAAGAAAAAAAGGGGGGGGGGGCAGTGGCATAGTTATCAATATAATAATGATCATTGTGCTGTGTAAACATAATCATAGTATGTCTTCACAATAATGCAGTTGTTCCATTCCCCCCCCCCCCCGCCCAATTCCCCCAGGATAACATCCGTTTAATGAAGATTTTTCTTATCTCATACCAACATATTATCGTTTAGAGTTAGAAGGGCTGGGTTAGGCTTGGGTTAATCCTTCCAAATGTAGATTAAACTTTAGGTTAAACATGTGTTTTCTTTAGATCTATGTAAACCCTCAGCAACAGAGAAAAAGCTGACGGGCCTGGGAGAGGCATAGTTCTGATGTATATGATGATTATTGTACTGTATTAACATAATCACAATCATAGTATATTTTCACATAAATGCAGTTGTTCCATTTCCCCCCTCCCCCCTGCCCATTATGGACTCATCATCAAATTCTTCCTAAGTAATAAAATTGCAGCCGCGTCCGTGATTGGCTGCCTCTCAGTTTCATGCAAGCAGAGGGCCAGGAAGTATGGCAGAGGAAAGAGGGAATGTAAGTAGAGTTTGGGAGACTTTCTGAATTTTTTTTTATAGCGGTTGAGGCTGGGGGAAAGAACCCTACTATGTGGCAAAAGTTCTCTACAGGGGCGGACATGCCCTTTAAGTTTGCAGATAATATTGTCCCAATAGATAGAGCATATTAACAAAATACAAACTGTGTTTCACCTCTCCCTGTGCTGTGACTGTAGGTAGGAAGCTGTAGCCTTGCTTTCTAAAAGTTTTTGAATTGAATTACAGCACTAAGACCCACTTCTGTTAGCCATAGATTATGCTACAAAATATCCTACTAGAAAAAAGAGATTTAACACGGTGTTGATATTTAATGGTACTAGCAACAAAGTCTGTTTGCCCTTACTTATTTCTTTTTATACAAAAACAAATGTAGTTCTTGCAGCTAATTTTCCTATTACAATTTGAAGAAAAAAAACATTACAGCATCCATATTGCCACATTTAGAAATGTAATCTTTTTCTAGGTACAAAATGTAACAAGGAGAGACAAAGTGTGGCCAATAGATGCACATGCTTACAAGGCTCCTTGGAAACTACATAGGCTGTGAAGTTGTACTGACATCAACATGGAAGCCCTCCCAGCATTTAGTATAATTGCATATACTAAATGCAACTCACTAGAGAAGAAGTATACAGTACATAGGAGTATCGAATGATGACAATACAATACAATCATATCTTAAAGGACAACTAAAGCTACAGAACAACAGTGAACCAGAAGGCAGAACACATTTATATAAAACCAGTAATCAGTGTCTTACCTCTCAATTTGATATGGGCGCTGGGAAATTTACCTAAATAACATGGTTTGTGCTTTAGTTCAAAGCATTCTATTATCACACAGTTTGGCCAACGACCATTATGTTCTGCACATGCTCTGCCCTATGGCAGAAACTTGTTACAGTTGGTCACATTAATAATCTCTAGCCAATCCTTTTACAGGACAGATAAAGCAAGGAAGCATGTGACTGAGGTCAGGAGGTGTGGTCTGACACTGCACATACACACAGATACTTCATCCAGTTCTTAACAGGCTTACATTTACTTTAATACAATTTACTGAAGTGGGATTTTATAGCTTATTGGGGGTTTTAGGGGGGTTGTTTTCAGATTCTGTAGTATAAAAAATTGGGGTTAGTTCTCCTTCAATAAATCCTGTTTCTCTACTCAAACAATCTTGATACTTAAAAGTGAACAATTACACAATTATCCTTCTCCAACAGAGTAATTGTGTACCACAAATTATTTACATTCAAGTAAAATTGATCTAGTTAGCTTCTTAAGAACTTTTAACATACTTCCCTTTTAAGGTCATTATGAAAAATTAAAATATATGAAAACATTTTTTTCTATAAACCCAGGAAATTTTTCAATACGTACTAATCTTTTCTCATTTGTCAAAAGAAAATAGACTGTGTGCTTGTCTCCCTAAATTACAGCTCCACAACCCACATTTTTCTTATATTTTTATTTGTGATGTATATTACATTTCAAATGAAAGAACTAACTAATTTTATATCAAAAACTAAACACTGTAACTTCTGAGTTAGTCAGGAATTCAGGTACAGTATTCCTCTACTACACAAATTCCTTGACATCCACTTCTTTATTGACTATATATCCATTTTCCAAATAGGTGTGACACTTAACATAAATTACCCTGATCATTTAAAACTTAAGTAGACCACCCTACTTTCTCACCTGAAATAACCCCAGCAATAGCTAAACCTTCCTTGGATGAACATTCCTAGGAAACTACTATTACAATGAATTTATATTCTTTTTATCCAATAACATTTTTTTAAAAGAAAATAATTGGTTTTCTAAAAGAAGTACACTATCATATTTTGTTGACTTAATAGCAAAGATGCAACATTCATTCTACTTAGAGTTTGCCTTGTTGGCTGTTTTATTTTCAACCTACTGTACCAGTTTCTAAAACTTCCCAAATCCACTTGGCTAATATTTTTCTTCTTCAAACAAATACCATGAGTGAGTAATTAAAATGGTATGTTTACCTTTAAAACAAAATATTACACATTTCCAATTCATCTATTTCTACTATGAGTCAGACTCTAAAGGTAATCTTATTTGACACATTTTCTGGTTACTTATATATTTAACTTTAGAGCTGCTCAATTACTTAACAATTAGGTTGTCTTATTCTGGTTTTAAAAACCACATGTCAATAACAGATGTTTTTATATGGGTCAAAATTTTATAAGGGTCATAGAAAGAATCTTCCGCTGTCGGTAGTGTTTCCTATTTGTCTACACACACACACACACACATATACAACTTGCAGGCGTCTGCAAACAGATTAAAGCTATGTGTATACAAAACCTGATAGAATATCAGCATTGTGGTATACAACAGCGCACAGGAAATATATCTGCTTATACAACTTATTTCAATTAGAGAGAATTTAGGTTGTTGGTGATTGCATCTGAAAAATAACAAATTAGCTTAAAAACCACAAGACCATTAACATTCATTTACACTCAAATTACATCCACATCTTATTCTGGATAGGAAAAAGTAGGAGCATTATTAAAAAGCAGTACAATTAATATCAGTTTTCCATTCTAGTAGGATCAACCTGAAAACAGAACAACCTACGGTAACCCACTAAAAAAACATTAAGCAAAGATTTTTCAAATGTAGGACATCAGACAGTGTACTGTAATGTACAATCTTTTTATGTTTCCATCTAATAAACCATCTAAAATTGAAAATTCTACTTCAAGTTATTTCAAATTGTTCTTATTTGTATATAGAAATTGAGCTCATTTAATATCACGTGATTTTTCAGTATGCATACAAAAGCAAAGTTCTTAAATTGTGATCACTTAACCCAGGTACCTTATAAATTACAAAAAGAAAATGTATCTTAGTCTCTTATTAGCTCTTTAATCTTGTTTATCTAGAAAACAGGAACTTTACCTGTAACAAAAATGAAACCAACATAATAAAGATGGGCATAATTTACTTATAGGAGCCAGTGAATCATTCCAAAATGATTGGAATAATATCCTCACGGAGTGTTCATCTAAATTAATCAAGTTAATGGTGCAGGAAATATCAGGAAGGCTGAAACCAATGGCACAGGAAGTTGCACAAATTCAAATGGAGATTAAGAATTATGAAGGAAACCCCGAATTGGACAAACTCAATGAAAGATTAAAAGAAAGAACAAGATATATTACAGCAAGAGAATAAGTTAAGAAAGAAAAATAAATTAAGAGATCATGAAGACTTTAAACAAAATAAGGTATATACATTTAATAGATCCAGACCAGAAAGAGCAGGAACCACCAGTGATGATTTGAGACAGCATGTGGGTTCACATGCAAGCCAGTCAAAAAACGGAGAAGGAAGGTTAGGAGGGGCAGAAAGCACAAACTATGCAACACAAACATGATGGGAGGAATTTCCCAGAGAACGACGCCAACTGAGAGACAGACAGAAGTGGGGGTATCGCACACGGAAGAAAAACAGGGAATGAAGGATAGTCTTCAAATTGTGAACCTGTCAAGTCTATGCCTCAATAAGGATCATATTAGTCTCCTGGGAAAGGGTTTGTCCTTTGTCCCCAAAGCTGGACTTGACAAATTTACCTTAGTGATAGATTTACACCTTTTTGCTCGTAAACTCTGTCTCAAAAAACTATTTTTTGATAAACCTGTAAATATAAATATACAGAATCCTGAAATTAGTAAAGATGTAATGGAAACTTCAGGATTTAAGACAGGACCTAAAAAGAAATACCAGTTTTCCCCCCCTCTCTGTCAATTTCCAAATGTGCAGCTATTTGTAGAGTTAAAGGGCAACTATAGTGAAAAAAAAACTTTGTCTGTATACAATGTATAGATCACTTAGTATAAGCTGCCTTACTTTCATGTTTCTGTGTGGCTTCGTTTCTTCACACTGGCAGAAGTTTGTACCAAGCTGTGTAGTCCCCCTCCCCTCTCTGTCTACTCCCCCTCAAGCAGTGACGGGCTGTATACAGAGTCCGAGCATTGTCAGTTGAAAGGACTTTAAATGAAGTGCTGACATCCTGTTGACCCCTCCCTTCCAGAGCTAGACTGTAAGCAATCAAAGTGTGGAATAAAGTAGCAATATGCTGAAGGGAGGGGCAGAGGGGGAGAGAGGAGGACAAGTGGTGCTGAGATTCTTTACAAGTAAGTTACTGAACTCTGCCTGTTCTCTAACTTTGCTAATTGCTTAGCTGAGATCATAATCACTGAAGAGAGAGTCAGTGTAACAGCAGCTTGTAGTGAGACCTTCACAAACACAGTGACACTGGTTGTTGTCCTGTTACATTTCAGTTGCTTTAGTCTATATATTTCATAGATTGCACTGTGTGTCTTGTTTGGTATATAGTCTGTATTACTGTATTATATATACTGTATTAGTGTTCCATTTGAGTCACTGGTTTTGTATGTAAGATTTTTTTTGGGGGGAGGGGCTGTTTTATAGTGTGTTATGCTCATATTGCTGGGTTAATGGTTTATTGATTGTGTTTAGCACTACAGCATTTGACTATATGTTGCACATGGTACATATAGTGTGGGTGAGAGAGTGTGTGACAGTACTGCAGGGGAGCTTTGGATTGTGTGGGTGTGTGCCTTTGAGTGACAGATGAGGTGTAGCAGCTCATACAAATCACAGCATATTCAAAGGCTTATATCTCGGGGACTATGTAGAATTTAAAGAAACTAAAGGTACCCTGGTGGATGGGATGACTTATAGGATACATTAGAAGGAATTAAAAAAAAAATTTTCTCACTATAATTGCCCTTTAATAGAGAAGGAAATTGCTAGTCTACAAAAACCAACAAATTTTGTAGACAACCTTACTATGCAGCCCTACGGGATCTGAAACAGGCCAAATGGGTGGTTATCAAGGCTGTCCAAGCAGAATAAACAATGGTGGAGGTGCACTCTACCAAACTAGGGTGCAGACACCTCTGTGGGTTCTTCCCTTAGGAACCGATGGATTTCACAGGAAAAAAGGTAACTGAGGGTCGCACTCCAAATCATCCTTGGTTATCAAGGCTGCAGACAATGGGGGAAATATTGTAATTCTGGATGAGTCTTATTAGATTAAAGAAGTGACTTGTCTGTTGCACGAGGAAGACCAGTATGAGAAATTGGGTCAAAACCCCCTAGCATGGGTGCAAAGAGAATATATCTAGTTGAAACAGCAAAAGAAAGGGATATCATTAATCAATCAGAGACAGAATTTATAATTAATGAATTTCCTACTCTTCCCACCTTCTATATAATCCCAAAAATACATAAGAACAAACGGCAGCCCCCAGGACACCCCATTGTGTCGGGCATTAATGGCCCTTCTGAAGGAGCTACTAAATTTGTGGATTTCTGCTTAAGAGAATTTTTAGAAACTCTTCCATTAGACACCAGTGATGTGTTAAGGCGACTAGACAACATTGAAGTAGACAAAGATACTTGGTTGTGTACTGCTGACATGGAAGCTTTGTACTCCTCAATCCATCATGACTGGGGGTTGAAAGCAGCCACCCATTATTTATCAAGTAGAGGTTTAAAATATGCACCCCATTCAAACTTTGTGATCAATTTATTGGAATTTGTATTGACTCACAATGTTTTTACCTTCAATGGCCTTTATTATAGGCAACTAAGGGGTACAGCAATGGGGTTCACCTGTGTCCCTACATATGCAGGCCTGCATTTAGGATTGTGGTAACAGGAAGTAGTATACCTGTTAATAGAATCAGTGATGGATTCGCAGGTGGACCTTTGGATCAGGTATGTGGATGATGTCTTATTGTTGTGGCATGGTCCCGTGGAGTGTTTAAGATCTTTTCTAGAACAATTAAATTTAAATGACAGAAACATCAAACTAAAGTGGCAATTTGATCAATCTTGTGTCAATTTCCTAGATCTCCCTATCTTTAAAGAGAATATGAAAATATTGACACAAACCTTTAGAAAAGAAACGGCAGTTAATTCTCTGCTCTGTGTGAATAGCCATCACCCTCCATCTCTAATCCAAGGCATTCCCATAGGCCAATTCTTATGGTGCTGCAGAAATTGCACTCGCAATTCCGACTTTGCACAAGAAGTGGGGGATCTCTCAAGGAGATTTGCTCAAAGAGGATACCCCACTTCATCTATAAAGAAGGGGTTTGATAGGGCAATTAAATCCAAAAGGAAAAATATCCTCTTCAAAAAGCCAAATAAGACAACCAATGAAATGGTCAGGTTTGTTACCACATATAATGACCAGTGGTGGGATATTAAAAACATTCTAGACAAATGGTGTTTTTTATTGAAAGATGATAAACAGCTGACCAAAGAATTGGGACCTAAATCTAACATAGTGGCTCGGAGGGCTAGAAATTTAGGAGATGATTTGACACACAGTCATTTTGTGTCATATAAAGTGAACATCTCAGAGTGGTTGGGAATGAAACCAGTGAAAGGAATGTATACCTGTGGTCGGTGTTCCATTTGCCCTTTTGTGGAAACTGGTCGAGCTCTTTGGTAAAAAGGGACACAGATGCCAATCAGGTCATTCATTAACTGTCAAACCATACAAGTGGTATACCAAATAAAATGCAAATGTGGTTTATTATATATCTGACAGACCAAACGTAAATTAGTGCTGAGAATACAAGAGCATTTTGAGCAATCCGAAATGGTGATGTGAAAAATAGCATAGCGAAACACTACAAAGAGACCCATCCAGAAGAACCGATAGATATTAAAGTCAGCGGAATAGAAAAAATATCGCTGGGATTAAGAGGTGGCAATGTAATTAAAAAATTCATAAGTTTGACACCAAAAGCCCATAAGGACTTAATGATGAGCTGTCATTCAGTAGCTTTTTATAGAAAGTTTACTAATCTCTTGGTGGAATAAAATACTTGAGCTCTTTCAAATAAGATGTTTTCAAAGAATCTTTAAGGTCAGAACAAACGTCATGTCTTAAGAATTGGGAAATAACTCACGTTTTTTTCTATCTCTCTATATGTGTTTTTTTGGGGAATAATAATATATAATATTATTAAAAATGAAACAACTCTAAAATGAGACGTTTAATGTTACAAAGGTTATAATAGTTAAAAAAAAAAAAAAAAAAAAAAAAAAGATACTTTGAAGAAATGATACCAAAATAGTTCACCGTAACAAGCAGGTCTATAGTCTAACCAGTAAAGCAACTGCGGACTAATGAAAATTCGGGACCACTATTCACTTGTTTGTGTTAAAGATTATTCTTGATCCCTCTCGGTTAAGGACTAGCAAGCTCATCAGAACAGATAGGAGGAGGAGGAGCTGACATGCCTTTAAAGTCCTGACGTGAGGGGAGTAATGCACGTCCTGACGAAGCCCCGCCCAGTTCAGGAAGAAATGCGCGTCAGCCAGGAGGGAGGTGAAGGAAGTAGGAGTGACAGGTTCTATTGGGGCATCAATGATGCACGCCACAACTAATGGAGGATTTTGTTGACCAGTATAGGAGACCCCGGATGATATAATTGGGTCTGGAGAAAAGACCAGAAAAACACTGGGCCGATTTCCATTTCCCGGACCTAAGTGCAGCGGTCAGGTAAAATGGATGAATCTTCGGGTTTGTAAGTATGGCAGACCATTCATTAAAAAGTTCAGCTGCATGTCTATGTTCAGATAGGAACAAATGAACTTTGCATTTGAGTAATCCTATTAACATTCATACGTACCTCCATTGCGGGACAATCTGCAACTGTTTGTTTGGAGATATAATTATGTTGTTGACTTTTAAACTAACATGAATGGATTATACTTACCTGTGCCTCTGAAACCGTCATTCCTCCCTCATAAACGGTTTTAAAGTTCTGTAGCAGTCTCTTGATTATAGGACTACTAACCTACTACTGACAAGCAATTGTGAACGGGACTTCAGTTTGATTCTATGTTTTGGACAGTTTATGGACATCCCAACGTTGATGTGGGATGATCTGTGATTTTAGTAATAGTGGTTTTGTATATGGGGGGGTCTTTTTCGGTTGGGTGGGTGATACAGATGCTGTCTTAACCAATATTTGAATAAAGTATTATGTTTTTACCATACGCATATTGTAAGACTAAAGTCATCCTTTCAATAATGCGTAGGTGTATTCAAATATGGAGGTTTGCCTCCCCTGTATGGGAGGGGCGTTAACCTCGATAAGTATTTTTGGTATCCTAATACCGCGAGTGCCATTAAGGGACATCTAAGGAGATTCCTTTCTCCAAATTTATGAATATAATAAAGATTTTAAATTGCATATTCTGCTTCATTTTATAAGTCCATTACAGTCTAACCACAATCACCAAACCTAGAATGCTCCGCACTTTCTACTCCCTATGAGGGAAAGAGGGAGGAGGGAAAAGAACACCCCAAAAAAAACCAATGAAACATCCGTTTTCTAACGTTTAAAAGGACCACATAGTTTATCACCACACAAATCCTCTACTTTCTATGTACAAAATACTTTTCTTTCTACTTGAATTCTTTTCAAAACTTTCCTTATTCCTATTTAGGGCTATCTTTCTTTTCATGTTTTCTCCTTCTATATCTGTTAGATACACATTTACTCCTGAAAACTTTTCATTTTCAATTGCATTTTCCAACCCCTACATTAACAACACAGATTCCATCTAAAACCATTTACATCCCCATCTAAAAATTATACTACAGAACCATCTATATCCATATTGACAAAAAATGACTCTGTATTCACTTGTAAAACCAAGGGCACTTAGTTAAAGAAACAGATCAGCTGCCTTGCTGAAACTAACAATTTTTTCTCTTTTTCTATAAATCAAACATAACATCTGGAACACATCTGAGTCTAATTCTTGTATTCTACCACACATTATTCAACTATCTTTGATATTACATTTCCAATCAAAATCGATAATTTATTTCTAATCCTGTCAAATCAAGGCTTATTAAACATTTTTTTCACTTATTAAAATTGTTATGGGGTAAATAAAAATAGAACCCACAGATAAGTCAAACACCATCAGAAATATAATTTTATACTGCTAACTTAACCTATATCTACTTTTTTTTCACAAAGAGTTGATGTATATATTGTCATTCTTCCACTATTATTATTAATAGATACCTAATTTGAGGTCTTACACCTCACAAATACTTCAATGAACTTAGACAAAATGTACCAATCAGGATTAACCCATTGGTTACCAAACAACTGGTGTCATTTCAACCGGACACAAACTCTATGCTCTGATCACTATTTCAGTGTCAGACTTCTTTTGATTTCTTTCAATCAAAATGTAAAGTTCGTCGTCAGGAACTACTACAATATTTATGAAGTTCTCAAAACAATACAACTCTATATTACTGCATAACTCTTAGTTGGAGAACCATTAACACACAAACAACTCCTTTTCAAAGCATCTCTCACTGAAACTTTCTAGCTTTGATTTTCTAAGCTAGCAGAGAAAAAAGAATTTGAAACAATTTTAAAAAGTGAAAAAAAAAATTTATATAAACAATTCAAGTTGCAAAAATGTTAAATTATTAATATGTAGGCAACCTATAAGATAAGCTTGAAGATATTGAATTCACAGAAGCCAGGATAAAACAATGTCAAAAATATCAAAGATAAAACACAACTCGGTACAATACAAAACAAGTCAGAACAATAATGAAAAATGTTAGCCGTACAAATAATTGAACAGAGAACATTCACACAATATTTCAAATCTGGATCTTCATGGTTAAACTAATGAGTTACTGCCCCTAAACTCCTAAATTATTCCATCCTGTTCTTTGGAACACTGAAAAGGCTCATTACACTACTCCTGTCCTGAAGCTGCTTCAGGCTTATAAAACTATCCCTGTCCTTTTCAAATTCCAAAGACTAATAAAACTAAAACAAATAGAGTTGTGCTGCTTTCCTTCAAACATTAAAATAAAGTTCAGATAAACCAGTACATCTCAAAAGACAAAACAAAAAATAATTGTAATATGTGTTCAAACAGTAAATAGGGGGGGGGGGGTTTACTCTAGAACTAGATCCATGCTAACATACAATGCACAAACCATTCACAAAACATATCACACATCAGGCTAAGAACAACATTAGTACAAAGGTTAACAGAAAAGCTAAGGTCAATCAAAATCAACAGTCAAGACTGAGGGACAAACCCGTTTCTACCTTACTAGCATCTGTAAAAGATTCTACATCTAAATCCTATTACAAAGTATGGGATACCTTTCAGAAATGGTGTTCTATTAAACAAGCTAACCCTTTGGACGTAAGTTGATGTAATCTTGGAATTTCTGCAAGATGGGTTTGATTTAAAAATTTAAGTGTTTCATCTCTTAAAATCGCAAGTGTCAGCTCTATCTGCTTTAAGAAACATCAAATGGGCAGATGATCCTATAGTGATTAGGTTTTTTCAAGGGGTCATGCACTCAAGACCGCAGATAAAGTCAAAGGTTCCCCCCTGGGACTTACCTCTGGTCTTAAAAGTTCTTTTTTTAAAATACTCCATTTGAACCTTTACAGGAAGCAGACAAAGCATTTAAAGGGTATATCCATCAAAAAATGTTACTTTCTTTCTAACTGTTTTACTGAAGAACAGGAGGTAAATGCACTATTTCTTACCTCCCGTTCTTCAGTGAATCTTGCAGGAGAACTTACCTTGATCGTTCCAGTGCTGACAGAGCCGCAGCGGAAATCCACGACGCCTCCACTCTCCTTAGCAGTGCAAAGGACTGGAGATGCGTTGGAGGCGTCGGGGATTTCGGCCGCGGCTCTGTCACTGCTGGAACGATCCCGGTAAGTTCTCCTGCAAGATTCACTTCTGAATTGAGAAAGCCAGTCGGATGACTAGCGAAACGTCTTCAAGAACTAAACTTCAAGTCCAGTTGATCTAATTGAATACAACAGATATGTAGAGATGAGAGGTTTGTAATTCTGGCCCCACCCTGAAGCAATAAGATATGGGGATCGTTGTCATATGGCAATGGGTAATGTAATTTTATCTGTCGTGGTAGCAATAATTCAATCCTACGAAAGGGAGGAGTGCAACTCCAACAGCTGCCCAATATAATTTAATGATTGCTCTGGAACAGCATAAAGAAGACTTTTGTCTAAGGCTTCGGCCTCTCAAACTGACAAATGAGACTTGTTGGGCTGGACGAACTACTTGCAATAGTAAATTCATTTATGGCCACAAAAAATAAAAAGAAAAAAAAAAATAGACTTGCAAGGAAGAACCACACAATATTCTGCGGACAGGGCAGTTTAATACCTACAGAAGGGATTTGGATATGCCTGGCAGCGAAAATGTTATTTACAAACATTACTGGGCTAGCACCATTGGAAATACATTAAAAATTACATTGCAATAGAGAATTTTTGAACATTGTCAGTAGAGACTGTACAAAGCATTTTGCATAAGAACTTTATATTTACATTTTTGGACATATATACAATTCTATTCTTGGTTAAAGCAATAACAAATCTATTTACATTTTCCAGACTTTTTTTTTTTTTTAGTTTAGGTTGATATTTCTATCAAAGCTTTGCTTTTGTAAGATTAATAAGCAAACTAAAGGCCAAATTTCTTTGTGGTCTTTCTATGAGGAAGAAGAAATAATATATGGTAGAACAAAAACAAATATCAGAAACCCTCAAAGGGGTTATGCAAAAAGCATATATACAGTTAATACGGTCTTTGAAGTTCTCAGCAGCATTTTAAATAGCGAGGCTGTAAAGTGTGGTCACGGTTGCTTCTGATTGGTCAGTGCCCCGGTGTTTTGTACAATGTTACTTGTGCCAGACAATGCAATGAGTGTAGGCTGCAGAAGTGATCTACTGACCAGTGACTCGCGACTGTGAATTATTGTGCTTCCTTCATCAACCACAGATGGTACCCTTCCCAAACTCTCCACTGCAGTCATAACGTGGTTTCCTGCAATCTTATCTGCGGTTTCACCCTTCGCCAAGATCACGGTTTTTGGTTGAGTCTGAAGAACTGGGCCTATTTTGGACAGAACCACAGTGCATGCTTGATTAGGTGATGGGGTAGTAAAAGTCACTGCACCAGCTGACATGCCAGAGGTAGCTTGCAGAGTCATTGATTTCAGTGGTAGAGAAGCCAGGTCACTACCCGCAGACTTGGTTAGGGCAGAGAGCTTAGCATCTGACATGACGTACAGAGTCTTGGGTGGACTGGTTGTTACTGTGGAGAATAACACAAAATATGACCACCAGATAAATGCTTGGCCCTGCTCGTCTTCCCTTAACTGGCCAAGATATCAGACTCTTGTTGCTGAATGTATTAATGTATCTCATCTCCACAATATTCCCTTTGAAAACATACTGCTAAATAAGAAAATGTATCTACAGATGCCCCCCTCTTTGATTTCTAGTGTTGCTCTAAATATTATCTAAAAGTACATACCCTCTCAGGGTCCCACCCCACACACTGCCACCTCTTAATGTACTCTGGATCTTGTTAAAGGAACACTAAACAAGTAAAAACAAGTATATGCCATCCATTTCTATTATTCACAGGGAGGTGAGAACGCTGATTCTCACCTCCCTGTAAATAATAGAACGCCAAGGGGGCACAGCCGAACTTACCTTACCGGGCGCTCCACGGACAGCTTTCTGCAATGACAGCCGCGTTGCCCCTCTCCCAACCACGCGCCTATCTTTGGCGCATGAGCACCAATACAAAAGATAGGCGCGCGATTGGGAGAGCAGGACAGCGTGGCTGTCAATTCAGAAGGAACTGCGAGTGGAGCGCCCGGTAAGGTAAGTTCTGCTGTGTCCCCTTGGCGTTCTATTATTTACACGGAGGTGAGAATAAGCGTTTTAATAAGCGTTGAATAATAGAAACGGATGGCATATACTTTTTTTTGCTTGTTTAGTGTTCCTTTAAATCCAAAATGATCCTACCCTGGCAGTGAACGCTCCTGCTGGAAGCTAAATGGCATCACTTGCCAGTAAATAAGTTACAATGGAGCAACCAGAGGAAGATTCTTTGGACATAAAATTGGATCCAGTCATAAGAAGTCCCACCAAAAAGGCATTTGGAAAGTTTATTTTTTCCCTTTTGTTCTCCTTTAATACATATCATAAAGATTAGACAGGGAAGCCTTCAAGGAGATACAGTAGTACATGGTTTCCCCTACATGGGATGACAGTGAAGCCAATACATAACCAAAAGGGGTAACGCCCCATCTTTTTGTCTGGGGGAGTGTGTGTCTGGAGAGGCCGATGCCTGCTATGTCTACGTGGCCATTTCATGACAGGGCAACTAAATAGAACATTTGTAGACATTTCATTTAATTCTGCCCGAACTCTAAAACACTCTGTAAGGTGTAAATGTCAATGTCAATATATGTAATGATTTCCATTGAAAACAGTGAATCTGGGACTAAATGAACAGCTGGTGAAGAACGAATAAGACACAGAAAAGCAAATACACTGGAAACAAAGGCAAATCGCTCTCCCTCACTAAATAACTGGATACAGAGTTCTGAATGTCAACACACGTTATCATTATAGATGCTATGCCCTATAAAGTTTAATGTAAATTGTAAACAATAATATTCTTTTTTTACGACTGTTTAGCATTAAGAACACAGGTGTGTCACAACAGAGAAGTGTATAGCCAAATGTGCCACAGTATGAAAAATGTTGAGGACCAGTGATCTAGACTAAAAAATATTGTGCTGACAATTATATTAAAAATCCTTAGAGCAAGGAATGTATTTGGTCTTTTGCTTCATTAAAATTTGTTCTAGTTGTTGCTGGACTATTCCTGAACTGGCCAATGGAAAAAGCATCTCCAAGAAGCACGTTACCCATTGAACAAATATCACAACTATAGTGGAGGTTGAACTAGACCGGCAATACAAGTCGTTCTTTGACACCCCAGTATGCCACATCTAGATGGAATCTAGGAGATGAGGACCTAGCAGCTTAGGATTTCACCCTGGGCACTATAAGGTGAGGGAGTGTTATGTGGCCTTATTAAAAGTATATTTCACATGACTTCTATTTTAAAAGTAAGAAATGGCAACTTTAATCCTGATCTTGGGAAAGCAGTTTGACATATCAAGCAAAAACAAAAATAAGTCTTTACTGGACACAAGCTAATGCTTCCAGGAACAACAATGATAAGATAACTTTTGAAAATACAGAGTCAATGTACTGAAATATACAATGACTACATTAATGTTTCTTATGTTCACTGTCTGCTTACCTGCAGGAGGGGTTACTGCCCTTACTAGAGGCATGCTTTTATCTAATGGAGAAGGTGCCTTGCCCTGATCTGTCACAACTTGGGAGACAAGTTTACTCGTGGACACTGAACAGCTAGAGGAGTCGGATACCTGTAAGGTTAGAAACCGTAGAACAATAAATCTCGGAAATTCAAATTAAAAGAAGATTGCATTATTTCATTGGTCAAATTAACACTTGATTGAACTTCACTTTTAAATTAAACACACTATTAGGACCAATATTTGTACTTCCAGATCCCCAACTAAAAATTAGAGAATGAGCGAATCTACAAATAATCTAACTTGCTTGGCTTTTATGAGGAAGTAAGTAGAAATTTAGACTCTGGCATAGCAGTAGATGTAGTATACTTGGATTTTGCAAAGGCTTTAATACAGTCCCCCATAGGCGACTAATATATAAACTAAAGTCCGTTGGTCTGGGGAGGCACATTCATGGATAGAATTTACAATTGGTTAATGAATAGGATGCAGAGAGTAGTTGTTAATGGGGCTTCATCATTATGGACTAAAGTGCTAAGTGGGGTGCCACAGGGTTTTGTGTTGGGGCCGCTTCTATTTAGTCTGTTAATTAATGGATTTGGAAGTGGGCATTGTCAGCAAGGTTTCTGTGTTTGCTGAGGACACAAAACTTTGTTGACCATTAAAAACTTCAGAGGATGTGCAATCCTTGGAGGGGGATCTAGATAGATTGTCACATTGGGCTGCTAAGCGGCAGATGAGATTCAATGTTGATAAATGCAAGGTGATGCATTTTGGACTTAAAAATCCTTGTGCTGCTTATACTATAAAATGGCCCTGTGTTAAATGAATCCCTGTTGGAAAGGGATCTTGGAGTTTTTGTGGATAACAAACTGAAAGGTAGCAAGCAGTGCCAGGCGGCAACAGCCAGAGCCAGCATGGTATTGCCTTGTATAAAGAGAGGTATGGATTCAAGGGAGGAAAATGTTATTCTCCTGCTTTACAAAGAATTGGTAAAGGCCTCATTTGGAATATGCAGTGCAATTTTGGAATCCTGTGTACAAAAAGGACATCTTTGAAATGGAAAGGGTTCAGAGAAGGGCAACTAAATTAATAAGGGGATTGGGGAGCTTGAATATGAAGAGAGATTGGATAAGTTACAATTATGTTCCCTGGAGAAAAGGCTCTTGCGTGGGGATATAATTACTGTTTATAAATACATTAACGGGCCATACAATAAACTGTTTGTTCACCAATAGAGCATGTCAGGGGACATGCAGACATCCCTTAAGACTTGAAGATAAAAGGTTTAGACTTGAAGTTAGGAAAGGGTTTTTCGCTGTGAGAATGGTAAAGCTATAAAACAGTCTTCCAGCGGACGTTGTTATGGCAGGTTCATTGGCCAATTTTTAAAAAAGGCCATACGGGTTTCTGCAAACAAGAAATGTTGGAGTCAGGAAGGCATTTTTTCCCCCTTCATAAATTTGGTGGTTTTTTTTGCCTTCCTCTGGATCAACAGTTAGGCAGGAAATGAGAACATTGCTAGATGGGTTGGACTGGATGTATGTATGTCTTTATTCAAATACTATACAAAGCTTTCTACCTGTAGTGTGGCATCTTCTTGCTTAGTATGAACACTTCCTATACCAGCTTGGCTGAGAGTAGTGATGCGACTGGGTTGACCCCTTAGGGTGACGGTAATGGTTGTTGGTGCCTTTAAACCTAAGAGATAATCACAAGTTACACTCCTAACATCAGTCTTGAAATTACACAACAGATCAGAAACCAAAACATATTTCTTGGAGCTAGCTAGATATTTAGGAACAGGCCCTTACCCGTAGCTGGGCTGGATAACTGTGCCAATCCTGGCAGACTGCTGGCCAGTTTTGCTAAACCACCATTTGTTAGCAACTGATGAATAGCTGTTGGTTTCCCACCAGATGATGCCATAACAGAGGAAGAGGCTGTGACCACAGGGATAGTTCGTAGAATTGTTCCGGCTCCTGTTGTCATGGTGGCCAATCCCTGAATGGAAGCTGGAGCTTTAACTGCCAGGGCCTTCCATGTTGAAGGGGAGGAAAAAAATATCAATATGGATTTTCCATGTTGTAGGAGGACATTTTGTAAGAAAATTGCAATCAACATGATCTAAAACAGTCAAACAGGAAATATTTCATGGCTGCAAACACTGCAAAAAGACATGGCATGGCAAAGCAGACAAAAAGTGTGTAGCTCGAGAAAAACAGTACATGAATATATAAGTAAGCAATTAAGAAAAACTGGGCAATGTAAATACCGTGTAATCTTAACATTACAGCCACTGGAAGCAAGTATGGTATGTCACAATGTATGAAAAATTCAGGGGCACAAGGTTTCAGGCATGTTGACTAAAACTCACAAAACGGAAAAGATAAAATAGATATTGGGGCTTAATTAACATGAGGTGCAAAACTTTGCCTGTGCTGTTAATTTGCAGCAACTAATAAGATGAGAGCAAATGTGTTTTTAATTCAATCCAAAATGGATTACCTGAATGCATATCCAGTCCCAACCGATTAAAATGTTACAGAAATCCTTCCCAGTCTTATTCCCATTATTACCTTACCCATGAACAGCTGAAGCAATGGATTACATGTAAGAAGTAGATTCTATCACAGAGAAGTCATCCATATTCTTGCCAGTACACTCACAGCCTATGTAGACTTCAAAGAGCCTTGTAAGCATTAACACCTATTGGTCACACCCCTGGAGCCCACTATTCACTATCACTATGCACAGTTTCTATACAGACCACCAATATGGATGTCCCTGATAAAACTTTGAAAGCTGCTTGTTACTTTGTGGTTTAATTTTCAGCCTACCAGGAACAATACAAAATAGTAAGCTGCTTTTATAGCCCATTTTTTTTTAGTTTTTTTTTGCTTCCATTCTGTTCCTAGCAAAGGATTACGTTATTTTAATGCCCGGGTTTTCTTTGCATTAGGCTCTGGTAGCTAAGCAGGCTAATACCCTGCTCTTAGAAACAGCCTATGCGGTTATACGTTCAATTTCCCAGACTTTTTTTTTCTTAGTGCTTGATAGGAATAAAACTGCAAAGATTACAAAGGAATGTATGTGGGGAAACAGATTTGTCGGTCAGCTTTCTCCTTGTTTTGATCTACTGTGCACTGAGCATGTCAAGTATAGTGTGTATACGTAAGGTCCATATACATATTCGATCGCAGAGGACAAATTGCAACACACTATGTGTATGTACTTCCGAACAGTCATTCCGTGAATGACAAAGTGCTTGTGCATGGCACAATCTTCGGGGGGTGGGTGGTATTATATACCAATACAAACTGCCCCCCCCCCCCTTCACAACCACTGCCAAATTACGGGGAACTAAAGTTAGACAACATTGTCCCAATAGACAAATTCACAAAAGATACAACAAGCTTTGCCTTAGCCCTCCCTTTACGGTGACTGCTTGGTAATTTATTTATAAACATCATCCATAGAGCTTTACATCAGGCCCCAAAGAGCTTACAATCTAAGCACATTTATTTGACACATACAACCTATTAGTATGTCTTTATAATTGTGTAAGAAACCAGAGGAAACACACACAAGCACGGGAAGAACATACAAACTCATTGCAGAGTTCAAGGGTGGACTCAAACTCGGGACTTCATTGTTGCAAGGCATCAGTGCTAACCTCTGAGCCACCATGCAGCCCATGATATTAACCTGTGGGTAATAAAAGCTAGTTCCCATAACTCACCCCTTTGTTTTGTTGGAAGTTGTTACAGCCTCTCTCAGACACAGAGTGTAGTTTTTTTGTAAACAACTTTAACACTCCTGTCCCTGACAATTAAAGGGCATCTCCAGCCTTAATAAAAAAAAGTTGATATTATGTAGGTTACCCCTACCTACCCCCAACCACTGTATTAATTTTTTTAAAAAAGATTTAGAAATCTACCTACACGTCTTCATTCTCCTGGCACTCTGATCTGGCTCTGGAACAACAGGCAGAGGGCCGAACCTGCAGCCGCATCTGTGATTAGCAGAAAGGCAGGCAATCACCGGCGTGGCTGCTGTCAATGGAGAGCGCCGCGAGAACAAAGGCATGTAAGTAGAGTTCTAAATCTCTTAAACTAATACAGCGGTTGGGGGTGGGGAGTGGTAACCCACACAATATCAATCGTTTTTCACGCTAGGTGGAACGGCAGCGACGGATGGATCCGGATGGAGGGAGGGGGAGAAAGTGTTCCCCTGTGCATGTCACACTAACTCCTGGAGGCGAAGACAGCACTACTCTTCACTTTTCTGGACTTTGGACAAGCATTTTAGGAGAACCATTCACAGCAGGGATGCAAGGTAAGGATTTTTTTAAACTTGTGGGGCCAGTAGTGCCCTTTAAACATTCCTTTGCTTTTCATACAAAAAAAAATGCAGTTTATTACTAGCATGGATGTAAGAAACCGAATATTAAAATTTCAGTAAGAAATTAAGGGGAATCGAACCAGCAACCTCATGTACCCAGCCTTGCTAAAAGCAGAGCATTAAACCACTATCTCACCAAAGCAATATATAGAAAGTTGGTACATTTAGAAACTTTATGTAAACAAAATTAGGAACAAAAAAAAGCTGTAAAATCAGCTATTTAGTATTGTTCCTGGTAGGCTATTCTGTGTGCCACTCATGCTGGCTGGGCAGTGAAAAGTGTTGCCAGGGGGTGTGACCAATAGGTGCACATGCTTACATGGCTCTTTGAAGACTACATGGACTGAGTTGTACTGACTATAAAACGTAAGCCTTTTTAGTTACAAATTATACTTCTTACATGCACATTAATGCAACTTACTGGAGAAGACTAGCAATGCATAGGTGTTCTGAGCAGAAAGCGTTCACATTAGGATTAAAAAATTAAGTTTTTTTCTCCTTGAAACACTCAAAATACTTTAAAAAAGACCCTACTTTCCAATAATTGTGAATGAGTGCAATGTTTATTACAAGCATTGGACATATTAATGATATAAACACAGATGGCTAGGAAGGTAGGTTACTGCCCTTCTAACATACATCTCATGTAAACACAGCTCTGTTATAGTCATTGCCCCAGACCATGTATGTACCTGTGAATTAGATGCAGAAGAAGCTGAAGTGTTAGGGAGAGTTGATGATTTACTTCCAATGTCCTGAAGGCTGAAACTTAACCCCTGCAGGAGGCTGCTGGCTGAAGTAGCAGGGCCTGTACAGACAACACAAAATGCTAAAGAAAAAAATCTTTGGATAACGTACATTCACAAAGTCCACATCTGTCAGATCTCCATGGTCCTCAAAAGCAACTGCAACTATGCTCCAATGCAGCACAATATAGTAAAAACATCAGTCTAGATCTCCATTAAGAAAATTCAACCCGTATCTTCAACTATCATCAGCCCCCAATTCTACCAATATCTAGGTTTCTTTATCTCTTCTCTGTTCCCACCATAATCCCATATGTAGGCATTGTACATCCATAATCCAATATGCAGACATTCCCCATCCAGAAACCCATATGTAGCCCTTGTACATCCATAATCCAATATGCAGGCATTCCCCATCCATAATCCCATATGTAGCCCTTGTACATCCATAATCCAATATGCAGGCATTCCCCATCCATAATCCCATATGAAGCATTATAATAATTTTTACATCCCATTCCATAATTCTATTGTGTTGTCATTCCCCACCAAATATTCCCCTAAATAACCCCTCAGTTTCAGCTATTTCATTTAGAACCCATTTCTCATCCATAAACCCTCCCTTCCCTCTTGTCCCCCCTAAAGGTTTCCTCTGCCACCTCCTTCTTTTACACATAACCCCCCTCCCACAGACCCCACGGTGAACCATTTCATTTACAATCCATTAGTCAAACATAACCCCCCCTCCCCCCCTAAAGATTTCCTCTGCCAACTACTTCCACACACAACCCCCCAACCTCTCCACCCCCCTTCCCTTGGCCCCCTTTTCCCTATGTACTCAAAGATCACTTTTTACACGAACTTGGCTTTTACCAAGCTAAAATACAGGGAGGAGGTGCGCTTATGCCTGACTAGGTAAAAACCGGAACAGCCGCCGGAACCAGAACAGAAAATGAAAAGCGCCACCTATCGTAAGACATTAAAATTACAACACTTTATTATAGATGCCGGAATAAGGTTTTACACCCTTTTAGATCTGTTTTGGCCGCAGGAAGAGGGGTCTGGATACGTTTGGCTCTGTTCTGGCTGCCGGAACAGGGGTCTGGACCCCTTTGGCTCTGTTCTGGCTGCCGGAACGGGGGTCTGGACCCCTTTGGCTCTGTTCTGGCCGCCGGAACGGGGGTCTGGACCCCTTTGGCGCTGTTATGGCCGCCGGAAACGGGGGTCTGGACCCCTTGTGCTGTTTCTGGCTGCCGGAACGGGGGTCTGGCCCCGTTGGCTTTTTATGGCATGCCGGAACGGGGGTTCTGGCCCCCATTGGCTCTTTTCGGCTGACCGGAACGGGGTGTGTGGTCCTTTTGGGTCTGTTCTGGCTGCCGGAACGGGTGTTTGGACCCCCTTGGCTCTGTTCTGGCCCCCCGAAACAGAGGTCTGGACCCCTTTGGTTCTGTTTCTGGCTGTTTGAATAGGGGTTGCACCCTGGGAACTTGTTCTGGTGGCTAGATGGGGATCTGCACTTGGGAACTCTGTTCGGTGGCTAGAATGGTGATCTGCACCCTGAGAACTCTGTTCGGTGGCTAGAATGGGGATCTGCACCCTGGGAACTCTGTTCTGGTTGCCGTAACAGGATCTGCACCTGCTGAGGAACCCTGTTCTGGCTGGCTTGAATAGGGGTTTGCACCCTGAGAATTCTGAACTGATGGATGGAACCGGGATCTCCACCATGGAACTTTCTGTCTGCACTTCTAATGGCCGTAATGGAGGTCTGCACCCTGGAAAATGTTTGGAGCCGGAACGGGTGCTGTAACCCGGGAACTATGTTCTGTTTCAGAATGGGGTTTGCACTTTGGGTTTGAGCTTTTTATGGCAGCAAACTGTTTGGGAGGGATATGTGTGTGCATATATGTATATTGTGTAGGTTGACAATGTATGTATATGTGTTGGAAAGTATTTATGATGTAGTATTGTGTGACAGAATGAGCATGTGGTAGCTATTTATGTGTGTAACAAAGTATGTGTAAGTGTTAATAAAAATATTTCTGAGTGTTATTTTTGCATGTGTTTATATTGTGTTTGGTGTCTGGGCTTTTGGGATGGAGTAACAATGTAAATGTGTGAGTGAGTGTATAGAGTGTGAACATTTGTCTGTGTGTAGAAAGTGTGGAAAAGTCTGAATGCGTGTGTGTAGCAGGTGTGGTGAAATAGAATATATTTGTATAATGGTGTTTAGCAACATGTTTTATGTGGTGTTAATTATGTGTATATCGGAGTGAGCATGTCTGTGTAGCTATGTATGTGTGTTTGTATTCTTTGTGAGTTTGCAGCTGAATGTGTGTATTAGTCTAGAATAGCATTTCAGGTGAATAAAGGCATACATCCATCCAGTCCAACCCATCTAGCAATATCCTCATTCTGATTTCCGCCTAACTGTTGATTCAGAGGAAGGCAAAGGAAAAAACAAAACAAAACAAATTTGTTCCTGACTCCAAGTGGCAATTGAAAATATCCCGGATCAACTCTACTTTATGTATCAATAAACAGTAACTTGCAACATTCCTTGTTTGCAGAAGAAAACTCATCCAGCTTTTTTTTTGAAAATATCCAATGAACCTGCCATCACCATGTCCAATGGAAGACAGTTCCATAGTTTTGCTATCTCATGAAAAATCTTTTCCGAATTGAAGAGTTTATTTCTTCAAGTCTTAAGGGATGTGTGTCCTCTGTCATGCTCTATTGGTGAACAATGCCCAGATAGTTTATTGTATGACCCATTAATGTATTTATACACAGTATCATATCCCACACAAGCGCCTTTTCTCCAGCGTACATAATTGTAACTTTTCAGTCTCTCTTCATATTCAAGCTCCCCAATCCCCTTATTAATTAGTTGCCCTTCTCTGAACACTTTCTATTTCAAAGATGTCTTTTTGTACACAAAAAGGACATAAAAATAGAAAATATCTTACTGGCTTAAACAAAAAATATCTTACGGTGTCTGGCTGTTTCCGCCTGGCAATGCTGTCAGGCCGCAAACACTGCTTGCCAGGCATACATCACTTTACATTTATCAACATTGATTTTCAACAGCCTAATGTGGACATCTACCTAGATCCACCTGCAACCATTGCATATCCTCTAAAGTTTTTAATGGTCAGCAAAGTTTTTTGTCGTTGGCAAACACAGAAGCCTTGCTGACAATACCCACAGTCTATATGATGAAGCCCTGTTAACAACAACTCTCTGGTTCTATCCTTAAACAACTTTCTATTCTGTACAAATGTGCCAACCCAGCCGAAACGACCATAGCTATTAGTTAGTCGCCTATGGGGACTGCATCAAAAGCCTTATCAAAATACAAGTATACTACATTACAGCTATATAGTGCATATAGTCTGGGTGTGTTAGAAGTTTTTAGCACTGCTTTATGCGTGTGTATAAAGCAGTGAGTGTGCACCAGTGTTTGTGTTCATTTACATGTGTGCTTGTGTGTATAAATGTAGGAATGTGTGTAGAGGTCTATGTGTAATGTGTACTAAATGTTTGGGAGTATATGTAGCCGAATGTATGTGGTTTAGCACAATAGTGCTTATTAGGGCTTATATGTATGTAAATTGGTTTATGTATGTATAATGTGTTTCTGTCCCGTGTGTGTGAGTGTGGGCTTGTATGTATCAGTGAGTGTGCAGCTGTGTATCTGTGTTTGAATGTGCAGCAGTAAATGTCTGCGTAGAGGGTATATGTAGCAGATAGAGGGACATGCAGAAGGACAAATGAGGGACAGGCAGGGGCACAGATATAGAGACAGACAGAGGGACAAATAAAGGACAGACAGAGGGACAGATGGAGGGACAGGTAGAAGGATAGACGGGGACAGATAGAAGGAATGCAGAGGTGCAAAAAGATGGTCAGGCAAGAAGGGGAGATAGAGGGGCAGGCAGAGGGACATATAGAGGGACAGGCGGACAGACAGAGGGACAGGCAGGGGGACAGAAGAGGGACAGACAGGGACAGATAGAGGGACAGACAGGGACAGATAGAGGGACAGACAAAGGGACAGGCAAGGGGGCAGATGAGGGACAGGCAAGGGGACAGAGGGACAGGCAGGGGAACAGCAAGGAGGCAGACAAAGGGACAGGCGGGGATAGACAGGGGGAAATAGAGGGACAGGCAGGGGGCAAGGAGGGGGACAGGCAGGGGCACAGATGGGGGACAGGCAGAGAAACAGATGGAGGGGCAGGTAGAAGGATAGACAGGGGGACAGATAGAAGGACAGGCAGAGGTGCAAAAGATGGTCAGGCAAGGGGCAGATAGAGGGACAGGCAGAGGAACTGATAGAGGGACAGGTAGGGTGACAGATAGAGGGACAGGCAGAGGAACTGATAGAGGAAGAAGCAGGAGGGCCGATAGAGGGACAGGCAGGGGACAGATAGAGGGACAGAGAGGGTGACAGATAGAGGGAGAGCTGGGGCCCTACATAGCGAGAGAGGCAGGGGGGCAGACAGAGGGACAGGCAGGGGGGCAGGCAGAGGGACAGGCAGGTAGATGGAGGGACAGAAGGAGATAAAAGTAGGTAGGTATGTAGGGCCCCAGCACTCCCTCCACCCCACCCCCAGTATCCTCACTTACTTAGGTGCTGCTGCTGATGTGCAGTGAATTCTCCCAGTGCTCCGCTCTACTGCAGGGCACAGATCGTTTTTTTTCTTCTGCATTCTGGCTTTTACACATTCAGCCGGAATGCACCTGACACTGTTTTCTGGTCCGGTTCTGGTTTATACTTACCAGTGGTCCGGACAGTTCATTTAAAAGATGGAACATGGCCAGAATCACGTGCGAGGAGAGGAGCAGGAAGAATCGCGAAGCTTTCTTTTGATTGGTTGCTGGCGCCACGCCTCCGCCGCGCCTCCAGAGGGACGCTCGAGATCTGCGACGCAGGTCTCTTGCAGTGCGCATGCGTCCCCGTTCCTGCTCTGTCGTGTAACTTCAAAGGGGAGGACAGTGAACTTGGGGGCGTGCCAGCAGAGGGAGGAAATCGATTTTAACTACTCGGCTGCCAGAGAGCCTAGAAGGGAGGGAACTAGAGGCTCTGAAAGAGCTTTATTTATCCAGACATATGAAGGTAAGTTACATTTTTGAGTTTACTGACCCTTGAACATTTGTCTCCTAAAACAACCTATTCTGGAATGGAGTAAAGCTACCCATACACAGGCAGATCAGAAATCCAATCGGAAGAACTGATCATCGTTCCCCACCAGGCACCGCCAATCTTCTGCAGATTTACCCCTGAAATCAGCAGGAGATGGGGACTTAATGGGGTCAACTAAAAATTCAATTCACTCAATTTAACAGTTACCGATATTTTAAACCGATTTAATAGAATTTGCAGAATTGCTCAAAATATCAATGCCGTGTATGGGGGCTTAAGAGAGGTTTTTCAGTAGATGGGGTGAGATGTTAAATATTTATTTAGTAGATAATTTCTGACCATGAAAGAAGATTCACAATGAGTGTTTTTTGCAGTAAGCTAATCTACTCACTAGATTCTGTTGTGAGTCACCTTTTTTCATTAAAGAGCAAGTCCACCCCCAAAACTATAATTTATGTTATTGGCCGTGATTCTATCTTTAAAACAAGCCATCCCCCATCAAAATCCGTTCAGTCAATATGAAGATACATACGTTTTTGCTCCATGCTTTTTGCAGACCATGAGCATCTCAGTGTAATCTGACGTTACCTTTCCTGTGCCCTTTCAGAGCCTTCAGTCTCCCATGGCACCCTCCCACCATCCGGATCCATCCTCGGTCCCCCCTGCACTTTCTTGTGACATCAACCGCGTCTGTCATTGGCACGGACGCGGCTGACGAGAAAGTGCCGCGGGAACGAAGGGCTGCAATTAAGGCTGCAAACATTTAAAAAAATAATCCGGCGGGGGGGTCCTTAATCACAACCTAAAAGGATTTAACGATAGGATGCAGGGGGACCGAGGATGGATCCGGGTGGGGGGGGGTGCCAAGGGAGGCCGAAGGCTCAGATTGGATTACAGTGAGCATCTTCAAATTAGCTGAATGTCAACCTGTGTGTATGAAGCCTAAAGTGGTTTAACAGATTTTAGGCAAATAAGGAGAGAAAAAAACCCACACACCTTCCTGGGTAGCACAAGAGCCACCTCCAGCTGTCTCCCCGTGTGACAAGATTGTGACTTTAATTTTGGCTCGCTTGGAGGGTTTTATGCCAGTAGAACTTCCAGGGCTGGGCGGTCTCTTTAGCTGAACTCTATCTTCCTTCTCAGCATCTGGCGATTCAGAAGAAACTGGCACTGGATACAGGAAATTAAGTATTAGAAAGCTGGTTTGTATTGGTTAGGTACAGGAAAACTTCCAGGCCAAAATTTTGCAACATGTAGCGCTGAAGCTGTGGATAAGCCAAAACTTCCAGCTTCCTTTAAGTTAAGAAAGCATCCACCATAAGTAGGGATTATCACAACATTGCCAAACACAACAATAAATCAAGACCCACGTCCAGTCAAACCAATCCTTATTAAAGAGCTTTAGCAAGGGTTGACTAACAAATGTAGCTCCAAAATGATCAGTGATATTTATTAAAATTGAAATAAAATGTGCCCCGTCACTTTTATTTTATGAATGGTAAACAGGCAAATGTATAATGCTGGCCACACACAGACTTACCGTCCATCGGCATTCCCCGTTCTGGCCCAGGAATGGAAGGAGGTAATAACGCTAATGTATAGCTAGCTTAAGTGGAGAGACTTTCATGACCACCAAGACCATTTGTACACCTGTTAAACACCTCTATAACCTTATATAGGCCAGTTAAGACAGATAAGTGGTACAAAAAAAAATGTAACTTCTGTGCTTGGGTTAAAATCACAAGAGCAATATAGCAGTCATCTTTACAGTACCACCTACGAGGAGCAGTAGATTTGGCTCTTTATGTGCAATGTGAATGCCACAAAAGCAGTTTATATGTAATGATGGCCCTTTAAAGGATAGGCCCACTCAAAGAAAACATCCTTTTTGCATTAATAAAGTAATCATTATAGTTTAGTTAGGCAGGAGGCAGTCGGGACCTGTCAGAGGAGCCGGTGGTGGATAGTGCTGGCGGGTAAGTTCTCTATCTTCATTCCTGGCTCGTTACATTAACATTACATTACATTATCTGTTGTATTCAATTAGATCAACTGGACTTGAAATGTAGTTCTTGAAGACGTTTCGCTAGTCATCCGACTGGCTTTCTCAATTCAGAATGACTTGTACAAGAATCTGTGGCAATTATGTACCCTGGAAAATCCCAATTAGCATATCACAGCCAGGTGTTAAGGGTGTGATTGGATAGTGGCTAAGAGGTGTTATAGGAACGCCCAGAGTAAGGTGTTAAAACAGCATTGTACATGGCAGACAGTTGGTGGCGTCTTCAAGAACTACATTTCAAGTCCAGTTGATCTAATTGAATACAACAGATATACCATGACCTGGATGAATGAGAACCTTCACAAGCATATTACATTACATTCTCCAACTAATGCGAAAAAAAAACTTTTATACTTACGTAAAATGCTTTTCTCTGAAGCTAAAGGGGGACTCAGGCACACTAGGGTTCAGTTTCTACCCCAAGGAGCAGAAACTTTAAATTATTAAAGAGGAACTGTGGTCCAAAAACGACTTTAGATAAATTGATAGGAATTTCTCTCCTGAGAGTTTTTGCAAATTATTTCCATTGTTTATTCTGCATAGTTTTGAAGATATTTACATTTTTGTGTGTGATATGGCAGCAGCATCACCAGGTCCCCTGCACTTCCTGCTTCCTGCTCTGAAACCATGTCAGTCAATCTGCCCTGTGTCTCCTCCCCTTTGCAGCCCCCCTGGTCCCTCCCACTCATGGACCCCATGGTCCCTCCAGTTGCAGGCCTCTCTTGGCCCATTCCCTTACAGCCCCACGTGGCCCCCCGAGAGAGGAGGAGGGACTTCCTGTCTCCCTCACACACTGAGGGAGTCTGAGGCTGTGCTCGGCGGCGGCACTGTGCAGGAGAAGCCTCAGGAATGTCACATGTCAGCCTCCCACCCATTTACTTTCTGTTCAGTCATTTCTTTATATCTTGGGCTGTGGAGCACGTAGAGAGGTGGTTGATGGCTCATTTTAAAGGTAGGAAACTGGCCTTTCATTTTAAATCAACTTATTTGGAGACCACAGTTACCCTTTAAGAAGTGAGACTCCAGTATCGCCCCTTGCCCATAAGCACCCGGGCGCCGGAAGCCTCCTCCAGTTAGTCCCAAAGAGGGAGCGAAGGAGTAAATTATAGATAAAAATTAAAAACTCCAAACATCAAACTTGTGGCAACAAGCCAAACTACAGAAGGGAGGGGAGGGTTGTGCCTGGGTGCCCCTTTTGGCTTCAGAGAAAAGCATTTTACTTAAGTCTAAAAATTCTCTTTCCTCTATCAGCCTCAGGGGGACCCAGGCACACATTGCCCCAGTGGCAATAGGGAGGGAAACAAAAAAAAGGCTGGCATCTGTTTTGAGTACCGTACAGGTGCTGTGGCGGAGTCCACCAGTGCAGTGATTGCCTGATGTGATAAGGGAGGAGCAAGGGAACGTCCAGAGAGAAAGGAGATTTGTCCCAGTGTATCAAGACATGTCTCTGTAGTGGCTATCCCATATGGGATGGCTTCTGCTGAGGACACCATTTTGCCTATGAGTCTCATGGCTTGTCTGATGGTGATCTGACTCCTGGACATGGCATGACATGAGATTGTTTGGAGGTTGATTGCTTTGTTGTGTGGAAGGAAAATCTTGTGATTCTCGAATGTCATGCCCAGGAAGGACATCATCTGGGATGGCAGGAGAGAGAATCAATCCGAATCAGGATAGGATGTTGATGCACTTAGCTACCTGGGATTACCATCCAGGTATGATAATGATGTTCTAAAGGTGCACTGACGCAGCCTGGCATGCCATGATTTTGGTAAATACTGAGGCCCTGAGGCCAGACTGAACAGGAGGGCAGTAAATTGAAAATAAGCTAGGCCCAACGTGAATTTGTAATTACCTGGCTAGATGGGGATATGGAGATATGCATCTTTGATATCCAGTGATGCTAGGAAACCTCTTTCTAAAGTCAAAATGATGGAATGTAATGACTCCATTTTGAAGTTCTCCATTTCAGAACTTCTGAACGCAGCAGTTTAGCACCTTTAAGTCTACTACAGGTCTGAAGAGTCCTTCATTCTAGGAACAGGTATGAATAAAACCCATGGAATCTCTGAGTAGTCAGGTGTCTTCATTTGGTATGGAAAAGCACACGCGTCCTCCCACCTGAGCAGGAGAATAGTCAGATGGTGCCGAAGATCCCTTGAATCTTCCTCTTCCTGAGGTCCATGAGCCCCTAGGTCTTAAGGGCAGTCGGGAGGCGTGATCTCAGAAGGGGAAATCCTGACGTGGTATGGATATCCGAAAGGGACAAAAGGACTGTGACCTATGAAATGGAGGTGACCTCCCCCCCCCCCCCCCACCCCCCAATGCTTAGGCAATAATCTTGTCCAGTTCTGGGCCAAACAGGAGGCGTCCTTGGAAATGATAAGTTAACAAGGACCTTCGTGCTCCAAATTACTTACCATCGGGTGAAGAGTGTGGTCCGTCCCGGTTCACGGGTCCTTAATTTCCATGTCAAAGTGGAAAGGTGACACTACTTTAGGAAGAAACCCAAATGAAGGTTTCATTCTGACCCTATCATGGAAAATTGTCGTGTCGGGCCTGTCTGCGGACAACGCCGCCAATTCTGAAACTCTGCAAGCAGAAGTGATGGCCACCAATAGAACAGTCTTTAAAGTCAGATTCCAATCTGAAGATTTTTCTAGTGGTTCAAAAGGTGACATTGTGAGTGCTTGAAGGACTATCGGTAGACTCCAAACCGGACAGACCGGTTTAGATGGAGGTCTTATTCTCATAAGGGCATTGAAGAATCGAATGACCATCTTATCCATGGCCCAAGAGTGTTCCAGGATGGCCGACAATGCAGAAACTTGCCCTTTTAGTGTACCAGATCATCGGGATCGGAGGAAATACATACAAGAGACCTTTGGACCAATCCTGGGCTAAAGCATCTGTACCCACGGCCTGAGGATTTGGAAACCTTGAATAAAATTTTCGACATTTTGAATTGCTTGGAGAAGCCATGAGATCTATCAAAGGCTCCCCCCATTTTTGACAAATCCTTTGAAATATATCCTTGTGAAGACACCATTCTCCTGGCTGCACAGTGTTTCTGCTCAAATAGTCTGCCAAGATATTTTGAGGGCCGGGCAGATAAACTGCCGTGATACTTTTTAGATGATCTTCTGCCCAATTGAGAATGGGGGCCACTTCTTTCATCAACGATTTGCTTCTGGTTCCTCCTTGTCTTTTTACATAAGCCACCGCTGTAGTGTTGTCGGAGTAAACCCTTACATGACTTCCTTCTATTTGATGAGCGAAGCATTCTATTGCTTTTCTTATTGCTCTCAACTCTAATATGTTTGACGTTAAATCTTCTTGAAAGTCCCAAGTTCCTTGCACATAGTCTCCTTGACAATGAGCTCCCCAACCATCCTCTGACGCATCGGTTGTAATTGAAATTACCACAGGCTCTTCTATTAATCTTCCTGATTGGAGATTTTCTTCTATGGTCCACCAAACCAGCGATTGTCTTACTCTGTCTGAAATAAAGACCACTTTTTCCAGATTGAACTGTGGATCTTTGACCGACGACAATAGATGATTCTGTAGGGTTCTCATGTGCCATCTCGCCCATTCTACCATTGGAATACAGGATGCCATAATTCCTATTATTACTAGACACTGTTTTACCTTTATCCTTTTTGATTTTATAAATGCGGAAACCTTTTGACTTATCGACCTCGCTTTTATACTTGGTAATAAAATCAGATTGTTTGCTGTAGAAAAAAGAGCTCCTAGAAATATCATATCTTGGGAAGGAATAAGGCGACTCTTCTCCTTGTTTATTACCCATCCGAAGTCTACCAGGATATTTGTCAACCTGGAAGTATGAAGAATGGCAACCTCCTTGGTTTCTGCTATTAGCAAAATATCGTCGAGATAATGAAATACTTGGATCCCTTGTTTCCTTATCTCGGCTATTAACGACACCAGTACCTTTGTAAAGACTCTCGGGGATTGGTTAGTTTTTTCCCACTTAACACTAGCTGATGCTCTTTAACTGCCTTTATGAGATTGCCCAGTAACTACCAATAATCTCTGCCTTACTGTCTCTCCTACACAGTCAAGAACACACAGACATGCTAAGCCAGCTATACCATACGTACACAACACAATTACCTTGTGCCTGTTTTTGGTTCAATGCTGCTCCTGGTCTCTGTATGTGTGTCTTTATGGGTAATGCCGATTGTCCTTGTTTATGGGTTGTGGGAGTGGAAGTTAATTTAGTCTTAGGGCTTGAGGCTGGGCTGCTGGAAACACTGGAAAGATCCTAAAAAACAAACATTTTTTTTGAGGCTCTTAATCTAAATAAGAATATACACAGACCCTTTTCTACTTTCTATAAAAATGTAATTGCCTAGGCTTAACAATTTAGTTTGTCTAAATCCATAAGAACATGGTTTAGAATTCTACCACATTAAACAAAGTTTCAACAGCAAAAGGGAATTTTTATACTTAAGTAAAATTACTTTCTCTGAAGCTGAAGGCGGGCCCAGGCACACCGGGTTTTAGTACCTTACCCCAAGAAGCGGACACTAATAATCATTAGAAAAAATGCAGTTTGGCTTAACTGGGGAGCAAAGTTATAGTATACGATAGTATATGATGGGCAGCCCAACCAAGCAGGTTGTGCCTGGGTCCCCTTTCAGCTTTAGAGAAAGGTATTTTACACAAGTATAAAAATTCCCTTTCAGCCTCAGGGGAACCCAGTCACATTGGGGCGTCCCAAACTCCCCTCGGTACAAGGGAGGGCCAACAGCCTGCAACACAAAACGTCCTAAAGAGACTTTTGCAGGGGCAAAGGCATGTAATCTGTAGAATTTTATAAAGGTTGAAATTGAGGCCCAAGTTGCCGATCTGATCTACTGAAGCTCATTTGCGGGTGGCCCACAAAAGCAGAGATACTATTTGTAAAATGAGCTGCAAGGTACATCCCAGTGTCTCAGGACCAGTCTCTGCAGCGGCTGCGGATTGAATTTTGCATATGGGATCGCCTCTGCAGAAGACACCATCTTGCAGATAAGCCTCATGGCTTGTCTGACAAGTCACGTTTCTTGCCACCATAGTCTGGTGAGCTAGAGACTGAAGGCAGGTTGCCTTTTCCTGTGGCAAATATATCAGTATATTTAGTATTCTGTGTTGAACACCATACATTCTCTGGAGTTGGATACACAAAGGACTTAGGCAAGTTGAGTATCCACCCGAATTGGCATAAGATGTGAATTTAGGTTGAGACCTGCGCTTGTGGTGCCTGGCAGGCAGTTTTTTCCTAATGATTTAAAGGGTCTGCTCCTTGGGGTAAGGAACTTAACCCTGATGTGCCTGGGAGCCCCTGAGGCTGAAAAAGAAACATGTTTTTTGGTGTGCTTTTGATGAACAGAGTTGGTAAGTTTGGTTGTTTTGGGTGGAGACCACATGTTAGTATTAGGAACAGACTAGAAAATCTGCCATTAATAGAATAAGGCAACTTTCCATTAAAATTCATTTACTCCTTACCTCAGAGCCAGAAGGAGATGCAGGAAAACGTGCTGCTGGTGAAGTGGGCCTGCTATTCCTCTCAGCCAAATCTAAAGAAAGGTCTCTACGTAGAAAGTCCCGTGGCTTCTTTTTCTTCTCAGCATCCAAGTCACGTGAGTCTGAGCCACTGTGACCTTCGGCTCTCGTAAGGACCCCAGTCAAAAAATCTGCAATCTCATCCTGGAGTGTGAAGAGCAAGTGACTAGTGTCAGAATGAGTTTACGGGTCTGTAGATAGGATTTTGTTAGGTAAAAAGGACACGTTTTTATTTCACATCACCCTTTCACAACGGTCATACGTTTCATTATACCTGAATACACCTGTCAACCATACTTTGAGTGAGGCTCTCTGACTTCTTCTTCATTTTGCTTATCCTACAGTGCAAACAAAAAGATTTTAGAGCAATTCTATGTATCTATTTATTTATCCGTTCTTGACCAAGCCTTAAAAATGTCTTATTCAGATATTTTAAAAACCTATTTGAAAGACCTACACCCAACATGTTTCCAACTAAACATGCTACGGCAAAGTTAAAATTAGAAGAAAAAAAATCTAATAAAAGACAGAAACAGCTTTATTGCACATACAATATACTTGCAAGCTCTTGGCCTTTTATAGGCCTTAGATGTTAAAATAATACGTCACACACAATGAGGCAATACATATTACATTATGCCAAATGAATAAAGAAATAATCAGTACATATCCTGATACATCTAGGATACAGAAGTACAAATCAATGGACCTGGCCAGCCCCATGCAAAAACTCATCAGTTGATGACCCTTGATTGACCCTTCATCCCCTCATCCCAATTCCCATTGAGACATATGAATAAATTATATAATGGCCCTTTCACAGGCTTCTACAGCCAGAGACAGGAGGACTCCAATAGTAACTTACAATGTTGCTCTCTTTATGAACCCAAATTCTTCAGCATCTGCTTCTATACGTTATGTTTTGTTCATAGTTTCACATAATTTCATTAATATGGTTTTACTTGTAGCCCTTTGCATCCTTTCAGTAATCCTTTATCATACACATTATAGAAATTTCCCTTACAGGATTATAACATATTTGAGACAAAATATGGGTGCTGAAGGCTAACTGGAATGATATCGCAAGAATAAGAATATTAAGTTAATAACCCCAAAAAGAATGCTGGCTTCCTTTAATGGAAAGCAAATATTCAAAATTATTTAAATACTAGTTCCTTTAAATGTTTTAAAACCAGGGATTCCATATGAAATTGTACTATCTTTTCTTGTGTCTACCCAATTCCCTTACAACCATGCAGTTGATATTGTCAAATAACCTTTACTAATACAGGTTTCAAACACCACAGTGTCCTTTATCACACATAAAGTGTGTCGCCAATACAGGAAGCTTAACAGAAAACAGGATTAATGGATAGGCACACATTCGTAATGCAATACAGTAAAAAAAGCAGAACTATTGAAGGTATTGTGAATAAATATTGGTCTATGTTGAATCAGGACGAAAAAAGTGTGATTGTTATAAAAGAGGTAGAACAGTTAACATAGGTCTAGTGTTACCAAATGGATTAAAATAAACAGACATGTCATACTTTTAAAGGAGAACTAACCCAAATACAAAGGCAGCTCCACAGACTTTATACTGTCACTTTGTAAACACATTTGTCTCTCACCTCTGAATTCAGCTTCTTAGTGTGAGAATCATTTATAGAACTTTTCTGAGTACTGGCAATCTATGATGTCACGGCTGGCTTCTAGTGTTGCCTCTTCCTGGTGGTCCGGTACCAAAACTCCTTCTGCACATGCTAACTAGCTACCTTGTGTTTGTTCCTACTCCCCTTATGCTAAGCTGCATGTAACAGTTGAACTCAGTCCCACCTGCCGGTGTCTCCATCCAATCATCAGAGATAGCAGTGAATATTATTAGCAGATTTTCCTGCTCAGATTGGAGGAAGGTGTTAACCCTTTTCATATGTATTTAGGAAGCATCTTGTTAACCCTTTATATTTGTGAGCATTTCTGCAAGACTGTGCCTATGTATGTGTTTATTTCTGCACTCTACCATTTATATTAGTGTGTGTATTGCTGAAATGTACATAGAAGTGTAATGCAAGCTGCATTGATTTCAGTTTAGCCATACAGCATGTGTAGTGTCACAATAATGCTCAATTGTCCTTGATTCCGTGCATGGGCTTTGTGCTTCCACAACTGGACCCTAGCAGACAGCATGCAATACAGACAAAAAAATGGTGATCGCATGCACAATAGCACACGGAGACGCATCGCATATAGTGGGGACGGTCCCATAGGTTATTACATGCCTGCACTCCCACTAGCACAATCGGATCACAAACCGCAATCCAAAAAGTGCTAGTGGAAGTTAGCCCTAAGTGTTTGATTCTTAAAGGGAAAGGTGGCAACCCCAGTAGAATTGAACCGACCACTTTACAAGGTACACTTATAAAAACAAAAAAGCTCAGAGCTGCAGGTGCAGCATATTGACGTGAACATGGTCTTAGCACAGCTCTGTGCAATGCATTTTAAAGGGGAATGTTGGAGCCTGGAAGTAGTTTTGGAATTAGTGTCAAGTACCATTGCATTAAATACAAACTGCATCAGCCTGCGTCATGCTTCTAAAGAAAATACTAACAACATTTTGTTGTGTACATATTATCAGGCTTATGTCATAAAAGTTCTTATGCTAACATCTGATAGGCAGCCTTCTGCTGCATTTATTTTATAGAACATGTTTGCGTTCCCTTTAACAGTGCCCCTTTAATTGGCATTCCCTCCAATAATTCCTATTATGTACATTTATAGAAACAACATGGTGCAGAGCTGCAAATGGCATACCCTCCAATATTCAACTTTAATACATACACTTATAGAGCATGGTGCAGTGCTGCAGGTGGAGGAGAATATAAGGACACTGGTCTTAGCACAGCTCTGTGCAAAGCATTCTTAGCTTGTTGTTTTTGTACAGACAGCTGAATCAAAAACACACTCCCTACCCCCCAACATTCCCTTTAAAGGCATGTCCACTATAATCCCCCCAGTAATGGCCCCACCATGTAGTGTAGTGTAATCCTTACCTACATCCCCGCACCATAGGGTTCTCCTGTAGACCCCCCCTAAAGTCCCAAAAACTGTCCACCAGGAGGCTAGCAGGGCTCTGCCTGCTACCTTGCCTCCGGTAGATATTGTCATGCGTACTGCAGCCCTTCTCCCTCCCTCTCCCTCCCGTTCTACTAACCTCCCCCTAGCTTTAAACCCCCCTTAATATGATGTTCCCCCATGTCTGCCAGCCCCAACCGCAAATTTTTTATTCCAAAAGCTCCCCAAACTCTTACTTACCTCTCTCTTTCTCCGCTGCACTGACTGACCGGCAGCCGCGTCCGTGAGGCTGCCGCTCAGCCAATCACAGACGCGACTGGGTCCCGCCCCTCGCTTGCATTCTCGCAAGCAGAGGGCGGCCGTGCGGCGGAGGAACGAGGGGAGGTAAGTAAGAGTTTGGGGGCTTTTGGAAAATAAATATATGCCGTTGGGGCTGGCAGACATGGGGAACATCATATTCAAAACTACTTTTAAGGGTGGACATACCCTTTATAAGGTACACTGATGAGAAATGCATTGCACAGAGCTGTGCTAAAATCAGGTTCACTTACTATCCTCCCCTACAGTTCTGCACCATGTGGTTCTATAAAAACACACATTCCTACCCTCCAACATTCCCCTTTAAGTAGCTACACTTTCCACTAATATTGCTACAGGTCTCTGACAGGGAGAGCTAGAGACCTTCACACTATGGGCCATATTTATAAAGGTGTGGTATCGCCTTCTTTAGCCATCGTTATGGCGATCATTAATTTATGATCACTATCGTAAATCTTGTAAATGTACGATAGCAAACGCAAATCTACAACAGCACGTAGAATATCGTTACGGTAGTTTATTACCGCATGTTATGGTATACTACTGCCGCAGTCGTACAGTAACGAAAACCCACAGTATCGCAAGTTTTTAAACAATAAATTGCAGGTGAAACATACAAAGACACAGGTCTGTAACTGTGAATAGTGAATAGTGCATTTTTTTTGCAAAACATGTGTGCTACATGTTTCTGACCCGCTTGTCCTTCCTCAAGTGCTTGAGTGGGTCTGAAACACGTAGCACGCATGTTTTGCAATAAACTTGCAATATTCACAGCTACAGACCTGTGTCTTTGTATGTTTCACCTGCAATTTATTGTTTATATATCGGATTTGGTGGAGTGAAAGCCATAGGTGAGACATGTTATTTCAGATCCGGACACACTAGATACCCAGACCTATATACATCAAACTACAACACTGCTACTAGGAAAGTGTTAATCAGCTGCACCACCAATTTGAATATTGATGGTTTAATATATTCCGACATCATAGGGATTAAGAGGTGGGAGTGGAAATCACACAGGTGCTGAAAATGTAATCAAGGTAAAAGTGTCAGCTCCAGATTTAGGGAACAAACAGAACTTAAAATGAGCTCATAGAGGTAAAGAAAAGACCCCTGAATGGAATCTTCCATGCTGAGAAGGATGTTCTCAGCAAGTACTTTCTAACCTAAACTTTGATTTTTTGGGTTTAGTTCTCCTTTAAATTGTCTATTTGTGCTAGTTTTTCCTAGTGATTTCTAACCTGCTTGCTTTGACTCCCAGCAAACAACCAAACCCCGTCACCATTTATACAAAGTGAGCTCTTCCACCTAATTCTACTATCAATAGTGCCTATTATATTACTTGTTTGAATACTCTAAACTTTAGTATACTCTAGTTTGTTATCCTTTCCAAAGTGGAAGTGTCTACAACTCATAATAACCACATCAGACTTACCGGAGGTTATCATCAGCCCCTCCAACAACTACTAGGCTGTTATCTGCTCGGAGTTTCTCTCTAAAGTCTTCTATTGTCTCTGGATGGCATTGTAGGGCATTTTGTCCCACTATAAAAAGCACTGGAGTCTTCATGTCAAGGAGTGGGTCATCAACATCCTAGGAATACATACATTCTATCAAAAATTGCTCATTCTTTATGCTATTAAAATAGTCTTAGCAATCCCATTAAATTTAAACCCAAGCCAAAGTTAGTTTTGGTTATAGCATCAAAACACAATACATATATGTACATATCTATCTCTCTGTATCTATAAATCTGTCTCTATCCATACACATTTGGTACCTGCGAAGGCTGCTGGTATGGGGCATGTTCTGGTTATGGGGGATTTTAACTACCCTGACATAGATTGGAGTAAGGGAACTGCCAGCACCTCAAAAGGTATAAAGTTCTTAAATTTCCTATATGAGCATTTTCTTTCACAGATGGTAGAAGTTCCTACTAGACAGAATGCGTTGTTGGATCTGGTGATATCTAATAACCCTGAGCTCATTTTGGAGATGAGGGTAATGGGAAGCTTAGGGAATAGTGACCATGATATAGTGTCATTTAATATAGGTTGCAAAAAACTAAAGTGCACCGGGTTAACAAAAACTTTTAACTTTAGGAAAGCTAATTTTATGCTGTTAAAGGAATCGCTCCTGCTTATAGACTGGGGGGAACTGTTTCTAGGTAAAGATACTGAGCAGATGTGGACCACTTTTAAAGGGATATTAAACTATTACTTTTCTAAATCGGTATCTTTAGGTAACAAGTGTAAAAAAATTAGATTCAGTCCTGCATGGCTTAATGCTCAGGTAAAAAGGGAGATGGAAAAAAAGAAAAAGGCTTTTAAAATTTTGAAAACAGAAGGTACAGAACAGACTCACAGGGAGTACAAAATCTGTAATAAAGAGTGCAAGAAAGTAATTAAACTAGCTAAAATTGAAAATGAAATACGGATTGCCGAACAAAGCAAGTCCAACCCCAAAATGTTTTTTTAAGTATAGAAATGGTAAAAAGATGAGGACTGAGAATGTGGGACCATTAAATAATGGAGCTGAGGTGGTTGTAGAGGATGCCGAAAAGGCTAATCTGCTAAACCGTTTTTTTACATCGGTTTTTACTGTTGAGAATCCTTGTCCTTACAGTAGGGATTGTAATAATATGCAGGGAAGAAATGAAGAGTTTTCACATTGGATAACAGAGGATATGGCACGGAAACAATTAGAGAAGGTTAATATCAATAAAACGCCAGGACCAGATGGATTGCATCCTCGGATTTTAAAGGAGCTTAGTTCAGTTCTATCTAGACCACTGTTTCTCATCTTTTCAGATTCGCTTTTGTCTGGGGATGTGCCGCTGGATTGGAAAAAAGCCAATGTAATACCAATATTCAAAAAAGGTAGTCGTTCACAGCCTGGTAACTATAGACCTGTAAGCCTAACATCAGTGGTAGGGAAGGTGATGGAAACTTTGTTAAGGGATCATATCCTTGACTTTGTCTCCAGAGATCATCTTATTAGTAGTAGTCAGCATGGATTTATGAGAAATAGATCATGCCAGACAAATTTAATTGGTTTTTATGAAGAAGTGAGTAAGAAGTTAGATTCAGGCACAGCTGTGGATGTGGTATATTTGGATTTTGCAAAAGCCTTTGATACTGTGCCACATAGGCGACTAATGTATAAACTGAGGACTGTTGGCCTTGAAGAAAACATTTGTTCATGGATAGAGAACTGGTTATTGGACCGCAAACAGAGAGTGGTGGTTAATGGAGCTACATCTATGTGGGCTAAAGTTCTAAGCGGAGTGCCTCAGGGTTCTGTACTGGGGCCGCTTCTGTTTAATCTGTTTATAAATGACTTAGAAGGGGGCATTGGGAGCAAGGTCTCTGGGTTTGCTGATGACACTAAACTATGCAGAGCTTTGGAAACTTCCAATGATGTGCAAGTGCTGCAAGCAGACCTAGATAGATTATCAAAATGGGCAGCAGAATGGCAGATTCAATGTTGATAAATGTAAGGTGATGCATTTGGGATTTAATAATCCCTGTGCCACCTACACCATAAATAACTCTGTGTTAAGTGCATCTGTAATGGAAAAAGATTTGGGGGTCCTGGTAGATAACAGACTTAGCTGTAGCAAACAATGCCAGGTAGCAACGGCACTGGTAAGGCCTCATTTGGAATATGCGGTGCAGTTTTGGAATCCCATATACAAAAGGGACATCTTGGAAATTGAGGCAGTTCAGAGAAGGGCAACTAAATTAATAAGGGGAATGGAGGGGCTTGAATATGCATGCAGATTAGACATGTTAGGGCTATTTACATTGGAGAAGCGGCGGTTGCGTGGGGACATGATAACCTTATACAAATATATTAATGGGCCATACAATGAACTCTCTGGTGCATTGTTCACTAATAGGTCATATCATAGGACACGTGGACATCCTCTAAGGTTGGAAGAAGAGAATTTTCATCTTCAGGTTAGGAAAGGTTTCTTTACAGTGAGAACGGTGAAACTGTGGAACTGTCTTCCGGCAGATGTGGTAATGGCAAGTTCATTGAATAGCTTTAAAAAAGGCCTGGATAAGTTTCTAAAACTAAAAAATATTGAGAATTACTGGTATTAATGCATATAGCTCTGGTTGATCCAGGGATACATTCCGATTGCCGTTTGGAGTCAGGAAGGAATTTTTCCCCCTTTTTAGCTGGGTTTTTTGCCTTCCTCTGGATCAACTGTTAGGTAGGGTTAAAAAAAAAAAAAAATTACATATATATATAAAAAGAGGGTGAATAGGTTGGACTTGATGGACGTATGTCTTTATTCAACCTTAATTACTATGTTACTATGTTCTTGGCACAAAAAAAATCCTTTTAACCCTCCAAAGTGTCCTATCGTCCTTTCTTAACACTGTACTACACAGGACTGTAGAACATGTATATGGGCAACTCCCAGGACAATCAGAAATGGAGGAGACAATTTAATATAAAACTACATGTTTAACCATGTATTGCTTAAAAATTACACATCAATCTTATTGGGCATATCAATTTAATTAAAATCATCCTACTTCTATACACCTTCCAAAATCTATGTTATATTCCAGACCAATTCTTTAAAAACTACATAGCCTTCTAATCCACTTTAAAGGCTCGTACAAACGTGCGATGTGTACGAACGAAACGTTTTGGCCGATAATTGGCCCGTGTGTAGGCACTTTATCGGGCGAAACGGTCGTTCGTTCGGAGATCCGCCAAGTTGGTTGTTCACCGATCCCTGAAAGAACAACAGTTTCGGACGATAAAGCGCCTACACACGGGCTGATTATTGGCCGAAACATTCGTTCACATTGTGTGTCGCGGGTCGGGACCCGTGATCGCATGTGTGTACGAGCCTTTAGTCTAAAATCATTACAAAGGCCCAAAACACAAGCAGGACTAGCACTACCAGACTTCCACCTATATTGCTTAGCCTCTCATCTCAAATATTTCAAATCCTGTCTCCTGTCCCCACCGGACACCCCTACGGACACCCCTACTGACACCATCCACTCTATATGATGCAGAAGTCCTCCTACATGCATACCTACATACCTAGAACAACGCACTATCGATATCCCAGGAGGTGGCACACCTCTCTATGTACAACAATTTAAGATATGGAAACGAGTGAACAAATTTGTTGCATTCAATGGCATCCCTGAAGAAATGCCACTTTGGCACAACCCCCAATTTCCCAACATCGCTTCCTTCCCAGATGCTCATATATTAGAAAGACAAAAAGTTATTACATTTGAACACATTACACAAGATCAACAACTAATCTCTTACGATACACCAATTTCAAACAAACTTTTAACACCCCCCAACCATTTCTTTTTTAGATACCTTCAAATCAGAAGGTTTCTGCCTGTACAACGACATCCAATTATCAGACTGATAAAATCCCATGGAGAAAGACAACTAGTTTCCAACACTTATACATCCCTATTACATGCACAACTTACAGAAGGCACTAACACCATTATTAGTAAATGGACCAGATTTATCCCGACACTAACAGAGGCCGACTGGGAAGATCTGGCCGAATCCCATATTAAAGCATTACCATCGGCCCCTAATATATTGATGAAATTTTATATATTACACCAAGTATACATCACCCCCTACGTAAATCACTCATGTCTCCCTCTTTCAGCTCACACTGCCCCAAATGCCAAACCATCAGGAGACCCCGCCCCCTCTCCATTCCCACCCTAAATATACTATGCTCACAATATAGGCCTCACGCATGCCCAAAACCAACATTGGATGGATTGCTAAATCTTAGCATGAATTGTAGCCCTAAGCACCACCAAATGCCCACCAGATTGACCCAAATCTACACCCAACAGTATCAAGAATACATACCCTTCTAACCACACTGTTTAACTGCAACCAGTATAACATTATTACCCAAGTTATACGCCGTTATACCATCTGTATAATTAATTTGTATTTATATAAGAATCGAAAAGTAATAAGTGTATTTCTTTGTATTAAGATATGACTGTACCACAGATATGCAGATGTTATTAATTTATTTTGATTTCAATAAACAAGTTAAAAAAAACATCTATTGCTGCAGACAATTTCTGTTTAATTTGCTAAATCATTTACAATTATTTGACATATTTTATGTAATTAGCAACTGAGGAGACTTATCTTAATGGACAAATCACTCACCCCACGGGGCCCATCCATAGTAAGAAGAGGAAACCCTAGACAGACCACTGCTGTTACATATTCCATTAGGGAAACCTATTAGGGGAAAAAAAAGTTACTTGTGGTACTCTTTGCAACACAAAACTGAGTAACTAACCCACATAGTATCCCAGCTCATTAAAAGGAACAGTGAGTTAAAGAGAAAGTGAAGACAATAGAATTATCTTGCATTTAGCTTACCAGTGTATTAAGAAAGGTCAAACAAATTCATCTGGTCATAAAGAAAAAAACTGAAAAAGAAAAGAAATTAACAGGGAGATTCAATTAAGGTTCTTATTGTTAAAAATGATGCTAATTTTGCCCCAACCAAACAGATGTTAGCTTTCAAATGTTAAATAGGATCGGATTGGTTGGGGCAAAAGTAGCACCATTTTTAACAATAAGAACTTTTATTGAATCTCCCTGTAAATTCCTGAAATATACTTACCACAGACAACTGTTGTTGCTTTAAGCTGGGAAGCGAGGTCAAACCCAAAACAGTAGTGGGAAACTGACTGCAGATGTCAGCTCCATGTTGTCTGGAAGAACTAGTTGATATTGGTCCCCAAGCCCTATTATTTTAAAGTAACCCTGTCTTCTAAACATAAGGGTGCTGGTTTGGTTTTTTACTTTCCCCCAAAAATTACGTTTAATATTTAGTTTAACAGTATATACCACTTTATTGTCATTGGTATTTTTGCAGTATATTCTATAGTAAAAACATTTTCTAGCATAAAACTACATGCTGCCACCAAGTGTATGACTGTGGTATCATACAAGATTTACTATAACTTATTATTAATTACAAATTATTACCCAATTTGCACAGCAAAATGCATGATTAAACTATAGACAAAAAAAATCCATCAAAACTACGACTACTTTTTTTATGCAATTCTGTGTCTCCAGTGGGTAGATAATATTATGGGCTGTTTAGGAAGAATAGGGGGTGTGTTAGGAGGTATGCCAATAGCATACTCTCCATATCGTACAATTGTGGTGTAGGGGGGTTTGGTTCGTTCTGCAATTCAGGTGTTGTCCAGAGTTTAAAGTATTTTAATTGTCCAGCTAAATAGTACATTTGAAAATTTGCTTGGGCTAGGCCTGCTTGCGTTTTGGGTCTTGTAATTGTTTAGAATTTAACTCTAGCTCTTTTCCCATTCCACAAAAAGGGAATCAGTAGGCTTTGGACTTTTTTGAAGAAAGGGTCTGGGATATAAACCATACTATGTTGAAGTACATATCATACTTTAGGTAGTATAATTTTAACTAGATTAACTCTACCAATAAGGTTTAGTGGGAGATTCTGCCAGTTTTTAATTTTGTTGGTTATTGGTGCAATGTTTAGATCGTAGAAGTGAGTTGGTGACTGGGTGATGTGGATTCCGAGGTATTTGAAGTTGTTGACATAGGGGAGTAGGTTGCGAGCAAATAACGGGATGTGGGTATGTTTATCTATCGGGAATAGTACTGACTAATTAATATATAGGCCTGAAATCGGTACATATTGAGTGATAAGTTCATGCGCAGTTCGAAGAAATTTACTATTCCCCAGGTTCAGGATTAGGTCATCTTTATACAGACTTACTAGTGCAGTGTGTTGGCCCAAGGATAGGCCAGATATGTCTGGGTGGGATCTCAGCTGGATTGCTAAGGACTCGATTGCCAGAGCAAATAGATTTGAGGAGAGAGGGCAACCCAGCCTTGCCAGATGGAAAGAGTCAGAGATCACTCCGTTTACTTTAATAGCTGCTGTCAGGTGTGTATATAGGATTTGTACCCACTTTCAGTTAATTGGGCCTATTTCGAAGCGTCTCATACACTCCCACAGGAAGGGCCATTCTATCTAGTCAAACGCTTAAGTGGCATCCAGAAGGACCATTATGCGGGATCCGGAATTGTCATGGTCTACTAAGGCGTTGATTAGGGGTTTTCTGATATTGAGGTGGATTTCCCAGGTATAAACCTTTTGATCCGGGGGTATGGATTAATACTTACATGGCATGCGATGAGTGCTCCAGTGTTCCACCCGAGAAGAATGACTGGTTTGTGTGGGAAGTGATTATGAACCTGAATTAAAGATACACAGTATTATTTATAAAGATAAAAGCCTAAAAGCAGAACAAGAACCTAAATTAAAGTATTATGCTCTAGTGATGGAAATCCCAATATTACTCTCATACACAGTATGACAAAACTTTTTGGTGGAAATCTTGACATTTATTTATATTCAAACTAAAACAAATAGCAGATAAGGCCCTCTTTACATTGTGAATCACTTTTAATCTCCATTAAAAAAAAAAAAAAGATACCAATACTGGTATCTGATATACTGGTGTTGATACATAAATTAGAGTTGACCCAGGGATATTTCTGATTGCCACTTGGAAACAGGAAGGAATTTTTTCCCCTTCATAATTCTGGTGTTTTTTTTTTTTTTTGCCTTCCTCTGCATCAACAATTAGGCAGGCACTGTGGGTATTGCCGAGTAGGTTGGACTGGATGGATGGATGGATGTGTTACAGGGGAAGTTCAGTGCAAATACATATGCTTTTCAGAAAAGAGAGCAGTATTTTTTCACCCCAATGACCTTAACCTGCAAATTCAGATTTTTTTCTGTATATAAATAAATGCAATTGCAATACTATGTTATCGACTTCCTGTTTGCAGGACCCCTAGTAGAGACCGTTATGGTCTTGCCCTTGACCCAGTGCCTGGGTTGATTTAGTTGCTCAGTAGAGATCTGAGCATCTTTGACCCATCCAACAGCCAATCAGTAGAAATTACTGTTAGGGACATTCCAAGGATGTGGTGCATCCTGGGAAGAAGAAGGACCGTTAAAACCTGAAATGTCAGCTCACTAATGTGAAAAGCAGGGAACAGCAAAGGGTATGAAATCAACTGATTTTTCAAAATGAAAGAGAATATGTAGGATAACTAAGAAGGCATTACACTAAATAACAATTCAACAAATATTAATAATTTCCACTGAACTGTCCCTTTAATTTAACCTCAAATACTATACTATATGCTTTTAGAACATAAAACATTAGAAAATATACGTTGAAATCTTGAAACAAGACGTTAATATGTACCTCAATTACTTTTGCCCGTAGAGCACCAATCATATGTTCCAGACACTGTACAGTAGTGACCCCACTGTGGTTGCTATTCACAATCTGGGCCCCAACAGGAATGACCTTAGAAAATAATATTAGGTAAAAATATTTGTATAGATCAGAGACAATAGTTCAGAGCTTTACAAGATCTGAAAAATTTTATGTTTAAAAGGAAAGAACTTGTTTTTAGTTATAGCAAGATTTACAATATTTTAAAAACCCCTTTATACTTGTGACATTATTTATATCTCCAAATGTGCAACTGTCACAAAGCTTGCACTGCATGCGCATACAATACAAGTTTCGTCGGAAGCTGTCAGAAGAACAGCGGAGGAGTATGATACCGGGTAAATTATGTGACTTCGTTCCTCGCTTCTGATCGATTAATTGAAGAACGGGATGTAAGACATAGCTCATTTACCTTCCATTCTTCGATTGAACTGTGAAACCCAAACTTACCTTTGGCAGTGGATATACCCTTTAAAATGGTGTACACCACAAACGAAACTTGTAACACTTTATTCCAGTTTGTAAGTATAATATGGCTTTACACAGATTATTAAGTAGAAATAAGTTTCATTACAGTTGTTTAAAGGGTATTCCACCACTTAGAAAAATTTTTAATATAAGCAGGACCCCTTAAAACTTAAGTTCCAAATTGTTTAATGTTATTAAATATGCTCCCAGACAGAGATATCATACTTAGAAGTTCATGATCCACTGACGCTTTACCCTCTCCCCTGTGGCTGCTCCATTCTTTTTCCATTCCCGAGCAGCAGCAGTGGAGGCACGTCCGGGAATGTCAGTCAGCTATTGGCTGTGAAGTCACTGTCATGGCCGTGACTGACCGCCTTACGCGGAAGAGCCAGAGAGCCACGGAGGTGGATTGAGGAGCTGGTAAGTATGAGATCTCTGCCCGGAAGCATATTTAACAACATTTACCAATTTGGAAATTGTGATTTAAGGGGCTTATCATGTTAAAAGTTTTTCTAAGGGGTGGAGCACCAGCACATATAGTTTTCATTTGCGAGGTTAATGCATTAAATATTTCCTGTATTAAACAAAGCCCTGTAAGTAAATACTAGTTTTTCCTAGGGTAGAGCTGCATTTACTGCCACTTTCCATTGATTAAAAGTGGGAGGTAGAGCTTGTATCCAGGTCCCACAGAGATTTTCTTAGCTATAGCCGGTGATTTTTTTTTAGTGTAGTAGCATACAGTGCAGAGAATGGTTTCCTAGAGGAGGGATATGCAAGGATACCTGTGAGTGGGCAGGAAGGGTACATGTAGAGGTACCAAAGTGTGATAAGGTGTGCTTGTCCTGTAGTCCTGTAATGTAGGGAATTTTTTTCTTAAAGGGCATCTATAGTGAAAAAAACACATTGCCCCTTTGCAAAGTTAAATTCATGTACTCTGTGCTGCCTTAGTCCTATCTCTGTCAGTGACTTTGTTTAACCATGGTGTCAGATCTCTGTGCAGCACTCCCCCCTCCCCTCTGTTACCTCCTCCATGTCTCAACTCCGGCTAACCGACAAGCTTATCATGTGCAGTAGGAGTTAAAAGTTCAACATCCTGAAAAACACACCCACGCACAGTGGCCAATAGAAAGCAAGCTGTCATGGAGCCACGGAAGAAGGAGAACAGTACAGTTTACGATCTCATCATCAATCAGTGAAAGCTATTAAGAAGGGGGGTCAAGTGCAGCCTTATATCTACCATCAAACTAGCTCTCTCCCACTGCTAATGCTCTTATCTCTATGTTTATTACAGAGCAGGGAGGGGGGGATCACGTCACAGTCTACAAGTAGGAGTAGAGCAATGCAACCAGGTATTCTTCTAACTGGTGTATCTCCGTACAGAGAGGGAATCCTAAAAAAAGTGAAGACACTCTGGGGGTTGTGGAGAATTATAGAACACATGGACAGAAAGAAAAAAAATTTCATTTTCCCACTGTAGATTTTTAAAAATGGTAGAGCAAAATATCACTAGTCCAACACTTTTTCAGAATTTAATTCTGAGCTATAGATCCTGAGAAATCTCTGTTTAAATTTACAGCATGACTTGTCACTACAACCAGATATTCTATTTAGGGTGCCTCTCCCCTGACCTCTCACTAGGATCTCCCTTCAAGAATGTAAATGACCCTTGGCTGCCTGCCGGCTCACTTTCTGCAAGTAAGAATCTCTGCTTACAGGTAGCAGAGAAAGAAAGAAAAAAATTAACCCTGCTCATGCTGTGCTACATTTAGTAAAATATAGAAATAAAACCTGGCTTTATCTGTCAATTATAAAACATTAATGAATCACTTTATATACTTTTGTCTCTATCTATTATCTGTCTTTATCGGTCTCACTGTCTGAGTTGGAAGGAACACTGGGACTGGGGAATAGGATGTCATCCTCGTACACGCAGAGGCTGGATCATGGGTAGGTTGCAGACCCACTATCGCTAAGATTCACTTCTAGTAAATCATTACCAGTAATCTGACAGCAAACCCACCTTCCACCAGTCCCAAAACCCTCTGCTCTTTACTAACAGACACTGCTCTTAATAGTGGAAAGCAGGGATGCTGCTGCTGCTGCTCCTGATAGGTCCTGTCAAATTCCAGTCTTTGGCTATTTGGTTGATTAGAGAAAGAGGGAGGAGAGAAAGCTGGAGAGACTGTCTAGGTCTGCACAGGGAATATTTACGCGTTTGTACCTGTGTTTAGGGAGCTAGATGCTGGCATGCTATTGGTTAGTTAGGTAGAAGGGGTGGGACAAGCAGTGTCAGAAAGATACGATAATGAGCTCAATAGTGTCAGGTGGTGAGGCTCTGCAGAACTCAAGTGTCGCTGGACCTATAAGTGGGCATTTAAGAGCTGTTACTAAACATTACAAATTTATTAACAAAGCAGGCAAAGAGAGCTAAATGAGTAATACTATTTTACTTGTTTTAAATTGTAGTATCGCTTAATGCAAAGTTGTTTTCGTGAGTATAAAGACCCTTTAAGGAGTCATCAACCATAATGTGTGAAAGTCTTAAGATTCCATATTGAAACCGGATCTCTCTATTACGAATAGTGAGAAACTCAGGCAAACATCTATTGTTCCATAAGGAAGTTTATTTATTAACATTTGTTATATGAAGTTTAGATAAATATCCCACATCTTTAGCATTTGAGAATGAATGCACTTGTATACAAACCTTAGCTAAGCAGGATAGCTGGGATTGCCAGAACCTCTGTCTGCGTGAAGCAGGGAATACTGAACTGCTTGGAGTAGAGGGAGCAATGAGGATGATAGGAGAACCTGGAAGCTTGCTCTGGAAAAAGGAAAAGATTATTAAATGTACAAATATTTCAAAAATACTGATAACTAATATGGGGGCAAGTTCATTTACTATAAACATACCGGTCTGTTATGAGATAAGACTCCCACGGCTGGGTCCCATGGCCTTTTCAGTAGCAAAGAGAGTGCTTCTGCGCCTGCCCCACCTGCCCTTATAGTGGATGTCAGCAACATGCGGTCAATGAGACCTGGAATCTACAAGGAAAAATAGTTCTAAGTAATAGATCTACTATTCTTTGGAGCTGTCAAAGCCAATTAAACAAGGGGTGGATAAATACTCATTGTTTGATATTAGGAGCCAATAAGATAACTCTAGGCGACAATCTTCTTTTATTAAGCATCCATTAACTTTGATGTCAATAGAAAAACCTTTAAAACGTCAACCCCCGTATTTAAACTGTAATTTATATAGTTCTTATTTTGATTAAAAACTTCCCACAATGTGTTGTTATCAGAGACATGTTTGGGGGGGGGGGGGATTACTGGTGCCTGGAATCCCCCTTTCTGCCTGCTCAGTGCAGTCTGCTGTTCTACTTCTTCTGGTGTCCATAGATTACTACACTGTCAATTGAGCTGTGAGTGAGAAGCAGCATTTGAATGTTTCAATAATGTATCCAGTCTGCCCTGTGATTGACATCAGCATAGAGAACTGTACCAACATTAACTCTGCAACTGACTAAGGTGATTACTGAGACAGGGTTTATATAAATTACTAACTGTTTTGGAAGTGCTCTATACCTTTATACTTTTGTTTATTGCATCCTGTAGCAGTACCCAGGCTTACAGTTAGTAATTTATATAAATGACTAGCCACACCGCTAAACCATTGAAACACCAACCATATAATGTTTGGTCTCATATCAGTGGTGCCTGAAATCAGAATAGCTAATCAGTGTACAATATACCATTAAACATCCTTCATCTTACAGTTTTGCATACCTTTCCTTTCAGTGTCTGTAATGCATCCAAATAAGCAGCTAACATTGGCAAGCTGAGTGACTCCACCAAAGTACCGTGCAACCACTGAACCAATTTTGTGTCCCAGCTTACAGATGCCAAAGCCTGACGCACACGACGTGCACATTTATCCACAGCAATCCTTCGTAGCACTGGCTCATTGACTGCCTATGGCAAGTGAAAACATTTAGAGTTTAGCTATGACCCCCTCAATAAAAACAATCCTTCCAGCATACCATGCTCACTCATCTCTCAATAAACAAACTTCTGGAAGAGACCCCATGCAGTTAATTAACCTCAAACAACCTTTAATTTCAGTGCTCTTGCAAGAGCATCATTTGCAGTAAATCAACTGCATAGGGTCTCCTTCCAGAAGTTTATGTTTATTGAATAACTGCTGGGACCGGGGGAAACAAGAGTTGAGACCCAATAAGCGAAGACAAAGGTGTTAAACACGTTTGATACTTGTTGGTGCACACATGTATGCAAAATGCAATTTCTGAGAGTGCATACAAATATTTTCTGAAATGTAAAAATAACATGTCCTTTTTTTGGTAACAAGCAAAATGCAAGGGGAATATATGACTGTTTCAAAATGTAAGGATTGCAAACACACACACACAAACTTTAGCAGTCAAAGTTCTGAATTTTTATTCTGTACATTTTGATTAGATATTGAAATCTTGCACCTTGGTTATTACATTCTAAATAGCATTACAAGCTAAACAAATTAATTTACACAGAAAAGAACCACTCACCCCATCATTAGCAAGCCTTGCAAGGCGGTCAGACTGGAGGGCTTTCAGAATCTTGTTAAATAGCTTATTCTGAGCAGTTGTCCATCCCGACCTAAGACAGTAATTAATAAATGATGCAGAGGGTAACAAAACTAAAGCTTAAAGGGGAAGTTCAGTGCAAATACATATGCTTTTCAGAAAAAAGAGCAGTACTTTTTCATCCCAATGACCTTAATCTGCCCATTCAGCATTTTGTCTGTATATAAATAAATGCAACCGAAATACTGACTGCCTGTTTGCAGGAACCCTAATAGAGACAGTTATGGTCTTGCCCTTGACCCAGCTCCTGGGTTCATTCAGTTGCTCAGTAGAGATCTGAGCATGTTTGACCCATCCAACAGCCAATCAGTAGAAATTACTGTTAGGAACATTCCAAGGAAGTGGTGAATCCTGGGAAGAAGAAGGACCGTTAGAACCTGAAATGTCAGCTCACTAAATGTCCACAGCAGGAACAGCAAAGGGTATGAAATCAACTGATTTTTCAAAATGGGAGAGAATATGTAGAATAACTAAGAAGGCATTACCCAAACTAACAATTTAACAAATATTGATAATTTCCACTGAACTGTCCCTTTAATATCACGGGTGAATAGACCATTCTAAGAAATGGATCCAACATATGAGCAAACAGTATGACCTTTAAACTGTAATTTAACAAGAAGACCAACACAAACAGCTTGTTCTGCTGAATCAAATATACTTATTAGTCTGATTGGTGATTTCTTATCAAATTCAGAATTCACAGACAACACTTACACTTACTATTTTCTTCAGTATAACAGTATGAGCGACGCCAATAGCCATAGGGATCAATTTTTGATCCCTTAATAAAAGTGATCAAACAGGTTTATTCCAAATACAAAGATGATAAATGATCAAACCAACTGGCTTCTCCAAAGAGCATTTCAGGAAGTAGATCTTTTTAAAGCGTATCACACTTTTGTCAAGTAGGTCGGAAGAGCAGAAAAGGGCTAATTTGCACATACTGGTGCAAAACTACACATCATAAACCACAGCAACTAATCAAAAAGTAGCATTGGTCAGCTTAGTTTACACTCAAAGAAATTTATTGTTTAATAAAGGAAATTACCGGTTGAGGTGTTCCTCCCAGTCATCTGATGGGGGAGGTGCTTCTGTGTCTGTTCGCACGAAAATAACATGGCGCTCACATTCATTCATAACACTGCGTGCCTTCTGGTTGTCATAGAGAGGCATGGGTGTAGGTGTGACAGTTTCAACATCAATTGGGACATCAGTCTCACTGAATGAAGTACAGCAAAATCGAATTATCACAAGAGATAAAATATCAAATAGGTGGGTATTCTGAAAATCATTTCATACATATACTTTCCTAAATTGATAGTTTATTCCACCCTCTTACCTTCGTCATGTATAAGGCATGAAATGTATAGTATGTTAAATATTTTACAGTACACATTACAGTGTATTTGGTATCAAACATTAAATATATAAATATATACCGGTATTAAATAAAGTAAAGGACAATTATACTCACCTACATCCGATTCGCAGTGTGAGGACTTAAACCTCTAGGTCCTCACCTCTAGGTACTTTACAGAAAGTCTATAATACTAGAAGTTGCTCCTTCTCTGCATGGGCCCGCTCCTCTTCCATCTTTTTGTTACCGACAGTCCGTGATTGGGCCAATGGAAAGACACGCTTTTAGCAGAGCGCTTCTTCCCATTGGCCACTCCCGGACTGCAGTCAGAAGAGGAGCTAACCAACAATGGAGAACTTCTAGTAAGTATTACAGACATTCTTTAAAGTAACCAGAAGTGAGGACCTAGCAGTTTAGGACATCCCCCTTGGTTCTCTTCAAGTGTGGAAGGAGAGGAGAGACGGGGAGTAAGTATAATTGTCCTTTAAAGTTACACTGCATAGATCATAGCTAATTTTTTTTTTTCAGCATCTGCATTTTTAGTAGGATACGACACAATATAAAATGAATGGGGCAGAAAAATGACATATATAGAAATGTATTACAGGCATAAAAGCTCTAAAGCCCCCCCCCAAATGGCATTGATAAAATTAACAGCCACAATACCGATGACAGTTTCCTGACATTGACAATATCCATTGGTTTATCAAAAAAAACACAAGATTAGATAAGGCTGAAAATGTTCAGTCAACTCCATCGTCCAGAGATTTCAAGCTGAAATCAATATTAGATAGACGGCGCATGGTGGGAAATTTCAATCTGATTTTCGATCATTTTGAAAATCCAATCAGAAAAGAATTATGACACCATAACTGCAGTATGAAAACCAACCACAAATGAAGCAAACACAACATAAAAGGGCATAGTTAGCTGTGGGGCTACATGCTACTCAGATTTTTACAGTTTGCTTGACTTGAGTTGGGTAAGAAGAGAAGCATGGTTACCTGGATACTATAAGAAAAATTCAGCACAATAATAAATAAGCTTACACTGTGCATTCCTGCTGTCTCCGGGGTGTGATAAAAAGGGTGCGGGTGGGCCTGGCATTACTAGCATCAGGGTGGGCACTCCAAGGTTTGGCATAGCTATGATCCAAAAAGACTAGATCAAGCTCTCTTTCATGCACAGACAACTGGAACAGCAGAGAAGTCCCCATCCGTCTTGCAGAAGACTGCAGGTCTCGCTCACCTCCTCTATGTGTCATATTGCCCAGAACCATAAAAAAAAAAAAAAAAAAAAAAAAAGAGTGCCTGGAGGCTCCCAATTCCTATAATTAAGAAAAGGCATGGCATTAATCAAATTCTATACAGCAGGGATGGATACATTCTTTGACTTTCACAATGTTTAATTATTATCCCGACAATCACCCTGTATGATTATTTTACTATCAATAGTTGATTACAAAAAATATGGGTCCAGGCTGGGGGACACTGTGGGAAGGTGGATGACACACTGATATTAGATTGATTAAGATATCGAATGTCAAACTAATCTAATATCAAGTGCATGGCCACAATTAGACAATACAATTCCAGGAGCCAATCAAGGCATTAAACGATAGGTTCATTCAAAAAGCTAACTTGTTTGTGCATTAAATGAATAATGGGTGGTAAAGGAGCTATGTCTTACCTCCCTTTCTTCAATGAATGTAATAGAAGCCAGGAACGGGCACAATCCACCGCTGAGTTACCTGACATTTTTCGTCTGCTTCCGACTAATACTATCCTATAGAGCGCATGCACGCTTTAGTACAGTTTAATCCGGAAGCAGTCAGGACCTGTTAGAGGAGCATGCGGTGGATCGTGCTAGTGGGCAAATTTTGCCACTTTGCTACCGGCTCCTATTACATATATTGAAGAATGTGAGGTAAGAAAGCTCTTTACTTCCCATTCTTCAGGAAATGAGCGGATAGGTTCACCATGAGTACCTAGTCTTAATGCATTGGGTTTCTTGAGCCTTATGTTAATATTGGGGGTTATACTTGTATACTACTCTACACCAAAAATATATATATAAATATAAGAGATTGCTTTATTGAATTATAAGTTCTAATTTGCAGATTTCTAGGTATTTGATATCAGTCATATAAATTAAAACAACTTATTATGACTGCAACACCTGTATTCATTAATTCAAAAAGTGATTCAGAGTGGTCCAGACGTTGATATCGTGCAAACATTTTACTCATAATGGGGGAATAAATACAATTGTTTGCACGATATCACGTTTGGACCTCCCTGAATCACTTTTTGAATTAATGAATACGTTTGGGGTGAGGCTGTGCAACCCATATTGGCGAGTGCCAGTGACTCAAACGGGAGATTTTGGTACAAACTTTTGTTGTTGCAACACCTGTATTGAGATTTATAATTTTGTTGAGCAGCTACAGCACAGAGTTTTCATTTGTCAGGTTAGTGTCCCGGACTTTCCTGTATTAGTGATGAAGCAATAAGAAAGTCTGGAAGAATCGGTTTTCCTCATGCTGGCACTCCTTTCAGAAACAATACTGGGAGGCAAGAATTATCAGTACTAGTACTAAACCTGCACTCACGGTGATTTGTTGTGCTTTTCAATACATGTCTATCGCGCATTAGATACCTACCTATTGTGGGAGGTGCTGTAGGGAATGCTGGGAGATGTAGTCCGACAGCAGATAAGGAACGGAAGACCAGTCCTAGTCCTAGGTTTTACGTCGTTGCCATAACTGTCGATAACTACATGAGCCACTATCCATCACCAAGACCCCCATGTAGCTCCGTACCCCCCTCCCGCCAGCTCTACAATGAAAAATGATTGTTCCTGCTTGCAGTATACAGGCCCAAGGCGTAAACCCCACAACGCAGCCCGCGCAAGGCAGGGGACGCGCACGTACGTAACCTGGGCGGGGTGTATTCCTAGCCTGAAAGCCGTAAGTAGCCCCCAGGAATAGTCCTTCCCAAGAGTCATTGTAATTGCCCTAAGTAACGCCGCACCAATCAAAGAAATACAAGTTGCGTGACCACGCCCATCTCAGACCTGATTGGTTGTTTTGGGGCCAATGGTAGTGAGTCTAAAGAAAGGCGGAGAGAAGCGGCATCTCTTGAGTAGATGGTTTGATTAGTTGTGAGGACAGAGAGTAGCAAGATGGCGGTGGCTGGGGTGCTTGTTGGGAAACGCAATCGTCGGTCTCAATGGAAATGGTGGTATCCCGAGGTCCCCGTACTGCTATTGGTTGTCGCTGCACTATGGGGCACGGGGTCGGCCGACCAGACTGAGGAATATCTGAAAAGAGAACATTCACTGAGCAAACCGTACCAGGGTGAGAGGGGAAAGTCTTGCGAAACCGAACCGTGGAATGGATTGCGAACCTCGGCACTCCAGATGTGAAAACTCCCAGTATGCTGCTCTTAAGGCATGCTGGAAGTTGTCGTTTCTAAACATCTGGAGTGCTAGGGGTTGACATCACTGTACATAAGGCATCAATGTATTTCTTTCTAGGTTTCCTATGATAACCCCCCTGCAGTTGCTGGGCTGAATTCCTTAATGTAGCCAATCGGCAGTTTCTATTTGTAATTAAAGGGGAACTAAAGCATAAATATAAATAACCCTGCATGAATTGTGTAATGTCTTGCTAACCGCTCATTCTCTCCCCTGATATTGGCACTATTTTGTAGAAAGTATATTTAAATCTGCAGCATACAGATACATAGTTGGGTGTGCTCTGTGAATTCTCTATTGACCCCCCTTCCTTCCCATGTTTAGAGCTGTCAACTAACTTCTTTCTGTAATCAACACTATGTAGTCATAGAAACTAACACGATTTATAGGAAAGAGGGCTGCTTAAATCAGAAAATTCCCCAAATCTGCAGAATTAGACTGTGTGTACATGGATGAGCCAGTATAAATGACATCCGCAATGACTGGTGTCACTGGTTGCACCAAGCAAAATCTGTTGGTCTGGGTGATCAGTATACGGAAGATCACATGCAGATCAATTGATGCATATTTATGACTTGTGTGGGTGTTCTACAGATTTTGAGCAAGCACTTTGAAGCATTACTTTAGGATCAAATGTATTTTTCTTATGTAGTGCAGTATGCCACTGCCAGTTCAATAACAAACAAGTCACACCACTGCCACATAACACAGATCATGCACCCTTTACTGGCTTCCCATAAAGTCAAGGATCCTGTTCTAAATTGGCCTACTTACATATAAATTGCTGCATAATTTAGACTCTGGGTACCTGAAATAGTTGTTAAAACGACTTTGTCCTAAACCCCCCCAACCTGAGATCAGCAGGTTCAAATAACCTAGTCATACCCATAGTCCACCTAAAATACTTTGGTCACAGAGCCTTTTGTCATGCTGCACCCACTCTATGGTAGACATGAGTCTACCAGTGAAGAAAATAAGGAGTAGTCAATTAATAAAAAGGCAATCGGGTCATATGGATAATTTTGCATCAACCCTATATATCATTGCAGATTTCAGATTAAAATATTCTGAAGATTAACAGTGCCAGATTTTATCTGGCATCTGTCGAACCATGTATGACTAGCTTGAGGTTGGTAGTATTGACTGATAATAGGGGGAAAAATACTCTGCAACAATAAAGGTGGCCATACATACGAACTATAATAGGTAAATCCCGTCGTGGAATGACAGGATTTACCTATTATCGCTCGTGTGTAGGGGTTATTCCCAACCGATCAGAGTGCTGACAAACAACCTGTCTGTCGGCAAGTTGCAATGGAAATTGCATTTGTAAGGCCACCTTTAGCCAGCAAGATCCCTGGGCAATTGAATAAAACTATTGGACAGTGGATTGAGAATATGGACCCACATGAGTATCCAATTTATACAGGAACATCAGAATGTTTTGATGCCTCTTATGAGAATATATATATATATAATATATATCCAACCATAGAGTAAATTGCAGAGCACTCACAAGACATGTGCAGAATTTTCCACTTTGTTTCATTTGCAATAAACAGGTAGCGGATGTTTTGGTCTTTGTCTTGGACCTTTCTCAAGCTATGACCGAAATGTCGCTGCCTGTATGGTTGGATGTCTAAGGAATCTACAGCAGCACCCAGACCCTTAAATCACCTGAAGGTAGAGTGCACACTACTCTCTCATTTGATATATATATATATATACATATATATGTGTGTGTGTGTTTGTTGTTCTCTGTTTTGAATTAATTTATTTTTTGTTTAAGGTGTGTCTTGTCTAGCTTTCTGTTTGGTAATTGTTTAGGTGGGGCCTGAGTTCCTAAAAAAATTAAATTATGTTTGCATTTGTGTGTACCTTATGGGTACTGTATCAAGTGCAGTAGCACGGAGTACTTGAGAGAATGTGAATTTTAGCGTAGAAAATATTAGTATATAATTATATTCTAAATAAATGCATCAGAAATTGCCAAGTAAATATTGGTATGTAATTATATTGTAAGAATACATGCAAAAGTCAGAAATTGGCAAGTATCCTGCATAAAGAAGAAGCCTAAGTGCTTCAAAAGTTTGCATTTTCAGTCATTTTAGTAAGCCAATAAATGGTATTACTTTATATCCAAGATGTCTCTACATTAAGGAATGTAAACATAAATTGGGTTATGTAAAGATAAAATTGATCATTTGTATGTAGAAAATTAATTCAGAAACATCAATAATAAAATGTTATTTAGTTGCCGTTGAATTATAGTACCAATAATCTCTGAGAGGCGGACACTGTCTGCCAGCAGATGTAGAATTACCTACAGAAAAAATAAAACCGTTGTTCCACAGAGGGACAGTGTATTAAAACTATTAAAGGACAATTATACTCACCTTTTCCCCGATCCACTGCAGCATAGTACCCAGGGTGAGGACCTAAAATCGCTGAGTCCTCACCCTGGGTACTTTCCCTAACTCCTGCACTACTTACCGCAAATCTGCTTCGCCGATCCACACTGTTCCACCTCTCTTCTACTGTCAGTGACAGTCGCGAGGCAGCCAATTGGAAGACACGCCTCCTTGCAGAGCGTATCTTCCTATTGGCTGCCTCGCGATCTGTCACTGAAGCAGGAAGAGCGGAGGAATGGAGCAATCGGCGAAGCAGATTTGCGGTAAGTAGTGCAGGAGTTAGGGAAAGTACCCAGGGTGAGGACTTAGCGATTTTAGGTCCTCACCCTGGGTACTATGCAGCTATGGAGGAAGAGGAGCGAGGGTGAGGTGAGTATAGTTGTCCTTTAAGGGTCAATGCTGCTGTATTAAATCAGTAGGGAAGGTAGGAATTGCTATGATAATCTAATCTGAGGGCATGTTTTATTTTTGGTATAGATACCTTTTAACATCCATCTTTAACATAGTCTGTCACTGCTATATTTTTATAAGATGCTGAGGGACTTATTTATATAGGTTTTCTTACAACCAGTTATTTATTTCAGGAGTTGGCTCCTCTACGTCATCAGTGTGGGATCTACTGGGAAATGCCCTTGTGACTCCTCAGTATGTCCGCCTGACCCCTGACTTGCAAAGCAAGCAGGGAGCTGTCTGGAATCGTGTGGTAAGAATTCTATCATCAGCAGTAAAGGAGACCTATTTTTTCTCTTTTTGATAACGCCCTTTACAAGTACATCCAACTTGTTGCCATTCAAGTGAATTAGAACAGCCATCCATATTAACATAGACATCTGTGATTTTAATGATGACTGTGTAATAGATGGTGGATGTTAATCTGCCTGTAAGTATAGTCAGTTTGTATCCTTATTCCAAAAAATTTACACCAATACAGTCATTTTATTTCAATATAGGATGTATATTACAGAGAATTAATGAACGATTTATCCAGAAACATTGTGTGTGGTCTCTGTGCTGTTTGCCACGATAAATTATCCTAAACTGAATTTCATTGTGTATCTGTGCATATTTTGTTGGAAAATCTTTTACGGTATCAGAGCCATATGGACTACAAATAGCTCCTCTGCAGTTGTGCAATACACACAGAAAAGGCGAGAGAGATTTATTTTAAGGTTTTGTCTTCTCCAGCCTTGTTATTTGAGAGATTGGGAGTTGCAAGTTCATTTCAAAATTCATGGCCAAGGAAAGAAGAATTTAAATGGAGATGGAATGGCCATCTGGTATGCAAAGGACCGCATGCAAACAGGTTAGTAGCTGTCTTTTTTGCACACAAAAAAAAGATACTAAATCCATTATGTGTGTATAAATTTTGTTGCTTTTGTCAGATAATAAAAGCCCTTTGCTTTATATGCACAACTACTTAAAGATACAATTGTGTGTTATGTTGTAGGACCTGTGTTTGGGAGCAAAGATAACTTTGTTGGGCTTGGTGTATTTGTGGACACGTATCCTAATGAAGAAAAACAGCAGGAAGTAAGTAAATCTCTGCATAACTAGTTAATGCAATCACTGTGGTTTCATTAAAAGGGATTTATTTGGTAAAAATCCTATTGCGCAAAAAGTGCCCTCTAGGTTTCTAGTGGGGTACAACAGCGTAGATTAGAGGCATGCAACCAGTAACCCACCTGTTTGGTTTTTTTTTTGGTTTTTTTTTTACTAAAACTCCTAGCTTTTCCCTACAAACAATCTGCAGGCTATATGTTGCCTATCCCTGATCTATGCTGTTTCTGAAAAAAATGTATTTTTTTAATACAGCAGCATATGTCTTAATAGAACCTAAAATGCTACTTTTTTATTTTATTAATGTTTGTTTATTTGGGATTGTAAGCAGACCAACCGAAACAATGTGCATGTATACATTTTCCTGCAAAGTTCTGTTTTACTGCGGGTAAGGGCTCGTTCACACTAGCAGAGGAAACGTCTTTTTAGAATGCAGCAACCTAGAGAATGCATTGTAGCAATCGATTTGCAGTGCAGTACAGTGCAAGTATTGCTGTCACATTTTTATCTGGTAATGCATGCATTTTTGGTTGTATTTATAATGATGGAAAATGCAGAGTAATGTTTTTTTGTTTGGTGCGTTTGCATGCTAGTATGGCTTCTAATACGGGGAAATTAGACCAAGTTACAAAATAAGCATGCAGGTATTTTATTCGATGTATAAATTGTTAAATAGCGTTAAACAGGGTTGGACCAATTCTAGTAACCAGTCTGCCTAGAAGTTTACAGCTAACTTTTCAGTTTGTTCTTTTGAAATCTGCTGAACTGTGTACCTAGAAAAGGTTGATTGGTTTCTGTTGGACTGTCTTATGTTAAAAAAAAATTTCTACACCTAGGTCAATAGCTGCATTATCGGTCCATCTATTATAATTCTAGAACTCCAGTGATGTTTTGATCTTTCTCAGAGAACTGCATCTTAACCCTTTAATGGGATCTTTTCTATAACCAAATATACATCATTACTTTGAGCGGTCAGTAGCATGTTTGGAAGTAAAGAGGTTAATTTTGCTGATCCCTTTGTTCATTGTAAGCTAAAAATATTCAAAGTGTTACTAAGCTGCGTGTTTGTATGTGTGCTTTTCCTTGTGCTGCGGGACCACAGTCTCAGAAGAAAAGATACACTCCTGGGATGCAGGTATATTTAACTTCTCTCTTGACTTTGTGTGTCTGGATCAGTGTCTCCCACTTTTGCATAACAAGGGAAATCAGTATAGTGTGCATAATTGCACTCTCTCAATTTACTACTGAGGAGCAGAATAATAGCGTGTAAAAGAGAGAGGCACTGGCTTAAACTAATCTCTCCTGATTAAGATCTAAGAGTGCTATTTAAAATGGTGTAGACTTCACTGGCTGCTTTATATAGACAGAATGATCTAAAGTCTTACAGTTACTAACTCACCCTTAGGGCACGGCCACACTGCGCCGCAAACATGCTGGCGCACGCAATGGCACGTGATTTCTTTTGAGAAAGAAATCGCATGTGATTGCATAACGGAAACGCAATCGCATGCGTTCCCGCAATTGCTGTGTTAGAAAAAAATCGCATGTGCAATCGCAAAAAAAGTGCCTAGTCCTTAAGTTCAGCAGGATAATGATACAATTGAAACCGCTGTCGGTCAAACAAAATCTAGTATAAGGAACACAAGATATGTTCCCTCCATTGCTGACAAAAATGGCTACATTAGTATGGTTGAATACACATAACCTTCTGGTTTAGCGATTAATAAGGAACTGCTAAAGGTATAAAGTGTCACCTTTTATACCACTTTTGTTATTTTTACACTGTAAACATAAGGAACTGCTTTGATGTCTGGTGCTCTTTTCCTAAATTTAAAATGCCGTATCTAAGGAATTGGACAAAATATAAGGGCAAGTGTATGTGATTCATTGAACGTGTGTGATATATTAGAAGCGTGCTTGGGTACAATATGCATTATAGGAGAATCTGACTAGTGTGTAGGCAAAATGACCACAATGGCTAGAGGGTATGTTTCTTTGTTGGGCAATATATATATAATTCTCCTACCTTATTTGTGACAAGACGTGTGCATCTTCACACAGCGCATATTCCCGTACATATCTGCCATGGTGAGCAATGGATCACTTGCATATGACCATAGTCGCGATGGACGTCCAACTGAACTGGGGGGATGCACAGCCATGGTGAGGAATCAGAACCATGACACGTTCCTTGTTATCCGCTATGTGAAGCGGCGCCTCACGGTGAGTTGTACGGGGGTTGCATAATCATTTTTATCCTCAGCAGAACTGTATCACTTCATGGTCTTCAATACTTTATTCATTTCTTCTGATTGCTAAGCCTCTTGTATGAAGATATAGCTGTTTTGCTATCGTATAGGGACACATCTTAAATGCTTACCACAATGCCAGACCTCACTGGGTACTTCACATTCTCTGAACCTTCCCCAGGCTCAATCATAATGGCAACAGCTTGCAAATTGGGTATTTTTGAAAAATTCTACCTGGATAAGTTTACAATTGCATTCCTCTGATGTGCTGTCTACACATGCTTTGCCCCTACTGTTCTAAATCAATGGAAAGCAGAAGTTAACGCAGCCTTACTCTATAAGGAGTAAATATATCCCCACAGGGATTGCCATACCAAGGGGGTTATACAATAAAAGTTCTTATCGTTTTAAATGGTGCTAATTTTGCCCCAACCAATCAGATGTTAGCTTTCAAATGTTACATAAGTTCTGATTGGTTGGGGCAAAATTAGCACCTTTTTAAACCATTTTAATCCTGAGTTTTCCCTGATAAGAAATCTCCCTGATTGTGTTATAATATCTGAAACAGATGGGATTCATCCCCAGAGACATGCAACACTTAGGACCTTGATAAGCAATGGGGATTTGCAGTTATTGATTTGTTAAAAATGTTTGGAATCATGTATGATTTTCGTTCCACTTCTCACGTGTACACCACTTTGTATTGGTCTTTCACGTGGAATTCCAATAAAATTGATTCATGTTTGTGGCAGTAATGTGACAAAAATGTGGAAAACGTCAAGAGAGCCGAATACTTTTGCAAACCACTGTATATTCTATTGTTTTATTACTGATGCGTTTTCATTCACTTTATTAAAATAAACCTTATAGAGAGGATTTTTAAAAATTGGTTACAACATTGTACGTGGGCTTTTTGGGTAAGACCATACAATATTTGTTTGGAATATTATAATCAAAATCTCTGTATCACTTCAGTGGGGTCTATTGGAATCTGTCTGAAAACCTGGGAATGGTTACTTTCTTAAATCCTGTTAATAGCCACAATGTTTTCAAGATATTCCTTGTTACCCACACCAATGCAAAAAGCTATTGCTGGACCTTTCACACCATTGGCTTTGTTACGCCATATGACGCCCATGTGCCCCAATACCACACCATCCTAACAAATTAACAGCACGGGCACATTTCTGCGGCACTTATTAAATAAGCCTCTGCTGGAGCAGAGGAGTGAACTTCAGTAAACTACGTGGATGCAAAAGATACATGGATAGTTTTTTTTTTTTCTAACATGAGTGATTGTATATGGCTAATGCTATGCTTATTTTACCCAGTTTTACCCAGTTTTGGAGAGTATTGGAGCAATATTCTTTTGCTACAGATTTCATATATTACATCTATTATTTTTTTTTTCCATTTATTTTTTTTTTTTTAGATCATGATAGACATTGATGGGAAACAGGAGTGGAAGGATTGTTTAGATGTTACTGGTGTCCGTCTGCCCCGTGGATATTTCTTTGGGTCTTCTTCTGTCACTGGAGACTTGTCAGGTAGATATACTGACTGTTTGATAGATTAAACCATCTGTGCACACCTGGTTTTTATCTTGTGGTGGTGTTGTATCCTCTTGGCTGCTAACCACTAACAGCATTGGGGTTATTTTATATATGAGGAACGCGTTGTGCATATACCATGTCACATTAAAATCACTTAAACTTAAGTGAGTGCATTCCTCATTATATGTAAAGGAATTACTGTCAGGCATTATTTACGCCTGCTATAGACTGATCTACCAGTTATGTTTACGGTTCCAAGCCCCTTAAGCTAGCCATACACAAGCAGATGTTCTTACGGTTGAGTGCAACATTCAGAAATTTGATCAGACGAACCAAAGTTAGAATCTGTGGAGAGATGGGGACAGAAGATGGGGTCGGTGGAATATTTTATCGCCTGGTCTGATTTTCGTTTTTCTGATAACCTGCTTGACAATGTCGATCAGAAAAATGGCATACCCGGGAACAACCTTTTAAATTGAGTTTATCGAATCACTCAAAATGTTTTTACAATGGTTCTGTGTTTGGCGGGTTCACTCTGACATATTTCATTTTTGTACTGGTTGTTAAAAATGTCTATATCCTGATTTTGCTGGAAAACCTAATACAAGTGTCCACTGCAAAGTTGGCTCTAATAAACTGACAAAATTCTGACTTCTTTACCCCTCCTTGTGTGAATTCCATTGCAATTCACTGCAGGGTGTTCACGACAATTAAGCGTGGGTTTCATTGCGGTTATTCTAACTGTTGCCATGCCAATCTTTGTCTGTACATAGCATTTTCAAGAAACTGTAACTTGCAATGTTTACTGTGCAGGAAACATAGCAAGCACTGGGTTACTAATTGGTGGTTGAATCACCCCCCTGCCCCAAAACTGCAATAAATTGAAAGACTAACCTGAAATGCTGCACAATGTCATGTTTCCCCTTTCTCTGCCTTCTGATTCTTCTAATTAAAGAATAAGTGCACTGTAAAATGAAGTTATGCTCAACTGGAAGCAGCTTTAAAAATCAGAGCATACCTTCTTAGATTCAAAGTTGCTGCCATATTGTTTCTCCTTATGTGCATGTTTAGGTCCTCCCCTCCGAGATTATCATCAGCCTCCTGATTGGTAAGCCTCAGTAGGTAATGCTCCTCCGTTCTGTGCACTCCATGTGCATGAAGTCATGGCGTGGGCACGGGCGTGTACACGCGTGACGTCCATCTCGTCACGCGCGCACAGAGCGGACGAGCCTTACCTATTGAGGCTTACCAATCAGGAGGCAGATGATAATCTCGGAGGGGAGGACCTAAACATGCACCTAAGGAGAAACAATATGGCAGCAAATTTGAATCTACAAAGGTAGGCTGGGGGGGGGGGGGGGGGGGGGGGAAATGTTAAATCTAAAAAGGGAGGCGCTGGGGGGGGGTAGGAAACTTTTTTTTTTTTTAAATTCGTTTTATTAAGTGACAGCATAAATTTGTATACAGATTCGGTTATACATATTGTTAGCTTTTACATTTAACCTGTTGATACAGTGTTTACAGGTGTCACATTATATATGGCATTAAGTATACATTTGAGTAACAGTGTAACCAGAGTGGGAGGAACATAAAACAGAGAACAAATAAAGATTTGGTTGTCTTTTGGTTAACCTTGTATAAATAACATTGTACCTATATACCTAATAAAGGAAGATTTTTTCCTAACTCTGACTCTAAGGTGGTTATTTAAGTCACAGATTTTTTGTTTGCCTTATTTATTTTTCTATTTTAGCTGGTGATAGAAGGTGAGTTGCACCAGCTATTCCATATCTTGTGGAATTTTTCGTTGGTACATAACTTTTTCATAAGGTAGAGTGTTATTTATTATCGCAATCCAGCTGTCTAGGTTTGGAGGGGTTGGGGCCATCCAGTTCAGTACAATCACTTTACGCGCAAAGAAAAGCGCTTCTCGTAGGAAAATTAGATGATATTTATTCCAGCTTTCATTTTCAAGTAAGCCTAATACACATGTTTCTCCCCTGTAGGGGACCGACGGTTGTACAATATTTGCTAATGCCTGGATCACTTTTCTCCAGTATAACTGTATAGTAGGGCATTCCCATAGTAAGTGCCAGAAGTGGGCATCTGGGTGTTTACATTTGGGGCACAGTACTTGGGTTTTCTTTGCGATATGTTTCATTTGTCTAGGGCTAAGGTATGCCTGGTGTAGGATTAATAATTGTATGACACGGTTATTGGCTGCAGGGGACACTAGGGTATGGGATATAGCCATTTCGCCCCAGTCCTCCAGGGTCAGATCTGGTAGATATTTGTGCCATTTAGTCATCAGGGTTTGCTTTTGTGTTTCGACTTTTGTGTGGATTAGTCTGGAGTACAGGCGGGATGTTAAACCTTGGATGCCTTGCGTTCGTAATATACCTATCATAGGATGTGTTGATATCATGATTTCTCTACCCCCTAGTTCAGACCCCAAGCAGTGTTTTAGTTGCAGATATTTATAGAAGAAATTTCTGGGGAGCTGGAATTTAGTTTGAAGTGTTTCAAAGGGGAGTACTTTGTTTTCCATTATGATTTGGTTTAATCTAGTGACACCTTTTCCTTTCCACTCCTTTGCTGAGGCTAAACATTTCAGCTGCGGAAATATATTATTGTCCCACAGAGATATAGCATCGGGGACATCAACATAGCGTAAATGAGAGTTCGTTTCTGCCCACACTTTTACTGCCTGTTTATGTAGACATGTTCCACTTCCCCATATATGGCTTTCTGGGTAACATATATATGTAAAAAAATCGGTTTTGAGGTATTGTGACAACATCATCTCCGCAGCTGGGGGATCGGGGTTTTGCTTCACCCATATATCGTTATATTTCAACTGTCCCGCCAGGTAGTATAACCTAAGGTTTGGGAGTGCCAGGCCCGCTGACGTTGGGCATTCCAAAGAGGAAAGTTTAAGTCTGGCTCTGCCTGAGTTCCATATAAATGATACAAATAAACTGTTTATGCGTTTAAAGAGATTTTTAGGGAGAAGACCATAGAATGTGATAATATACAATAGCTTAGGTAGCAGTATAATTTTTATTAAATTTATCCTGCCCTGTGATATTCAGGGGAGATTTTTCCATTGAGCTATCTTAGATTGAACTAGATCCAAGAGAGGTCGTTATATGAGGTCGTAAAACTTAATTGGATCTTTGGTTATATTTATGCCCAGGTTGAAATATGGGACTATTTGTATTGGGCATGGTAGGATTAGGATGTTGCTTGGATGTATCCACGCAGTAAATTGAGGATTTCCCCAGTTTATGTACAGTCCTGCATAGGGTCCAAAAGTATTGATAAGTTCTATTAGGGTATATAGTGGTTTCTCTGGGCTCTCCAGACACAGCAGCATATCGTCAGCATATAGGGCTAGGGTCTCTGTATATGGCCCCAGCTTGAAACTCTTAATATTGGGTTCCGCCCTAATCTGTAAGGCCCGGGCTTCTATAGCTATAGCGAACAATAGGGGAGACAGGGGGCACCCCTGCCTGGTTCCTTAGGCAATTGGAAATCTGTGGAGGTCCTGTTGTTGACAGTAACGTGTGCAGTTGTTTTTTTGATATAGTTTTGATCCATTAATAAACGTATGGCCGAAGCCGAATCTAAAAGACTGGCCACAAAAAGTCCCACTCCACACTGGCAATGCTTTGGGTGTCCAGTGATACCATCACCCTCCTCCCACCATATTCATGGTTTACCTGTGTCTGTATAGTGGCATTCTGATATGGTTGACGTTGATTTGCCAGGCAAAACCAGTTTGATTTGGATGTATAATACTGGCAACCACTTTGTAGTCTAGATGTTAAGATTTTAGTAAGAATTTTATAATCGCTGTTAAGCAATGAGATAGGTCTGTAGGAGGAGCATTCCATGGGGTTTTCCCTGGTTTGTGCAAGACTATGATATTGCTTCATAGAAGGATTTGGGAGACTTCCCTCTTTTAGTGTCTCCTATACACCTCCAGTAAATGGTCTACTATTTCGGGTTGGTATTTTTTATACACCTCTATAGGGAGGCCATCTGTGCCAGGTGCTTTCCCTGTTTGAAGCAGTGCTATTGCTGTTATAATTTCTTCCTTTGTTATATCCCGGTCTAGCTCAGCTTGTTGCACTGATGTCAGGGTCGGGAAATCTATATCTGCTAGGTAGTCAAACATTTCATGTTCGCTGTATGGGGTCTGAGTCTTGTATAGTTGGTCATAAAAAGAGCGAAAGTTCTCGAATATTTGCAGTGTCTGTGACTGTGCCTTTGATGGGGTCTGTGATTGCTATGATCGAGTGTGGCTGGGTAGCACTGTGAGTCAGTGCTACTAGTAACTTTGCCGATTGGTTACCGCATTCAAAGAAGTTCTGCCTTTGAAAAAATTGTTTGCGCGAGCCCTTTTCGTGTAGCATGGTTGTATATTGTTTTTGGAGAGTTAGCCAGTTTTCCCTCAGTTCCCTAGAATTATTCTGTATGTATTTGAGTTCTGCCTCTTGTACTTTGGTAGCTAGGCTATCCTCATCCTCTCTGGCGCATCTTTTAATGTAAGATATTGTGGAGTGAAGGCATCCCCGAAGGTATGCTTTAAAGCTATCCCATGTCACTCGCATCTGGGTGTTGTTATTTTGTAAGTGTGTTTCCCAAAACACCTTGATCTGTTCTTGTACTGCATCTGGTTGCGGTATAAGCGTAAGCCAGAATGGATGCATTCTCCATGGCTTATTTGTCTTAATCTCGTTTATGTGTTTTAGTTCAAGCAACACTGCAGAATGGTCAGAGATTCCCCTGTGTTTGACTTGCATAATGTCTGGAGCAATAGATCTCTGTACAAATGCTAAGTCGATTCCAGAGTGGGATTGGTGAGTGGCTGAGTAGCATGTATAGGCTTTGGTTTGTGGGTGCAGATGTCGCCAGGCATCTACCCACTGCACTTCACTTATAAATTGTCGGAAAAGTGATGCAAGGTGCTGATTTCCCTGGCTTTGATTCGGGGATAGCCTGTCCAGGTCTTGGTCTAGAGTTAAGTTAAAGTCTCCCATGCAGATCACCCTAGCATCTGGATACTCTGCAAGGAATGGTATTATGCCGTATAGCAATTCTATAGTAGCCGGGGGAGGATTATAGACCACTAACACAGTATACATCTTGTTGTCAATCTCTAATGTAACTCCCACATGTCTCCCTTTATCGTCCCGTTTAGTTTTAAGTATCCTATAGCGTACTGTGTTTCGTATAAGCAGTGATACTCCTCTGGAATAGCTGGAGTGGCAACTGTGTATCGCCCACCCCACCCATCTCTTCTGGAGCAATTTAGTTCTGTCTGGCAGTAGGTGGGTTTCAATCAGTCCCACTATATCGGGGGAGAATTTTTGTAGGAAATTAAACACCAGTGTGCGCTTAATGGATCTATTCAGGCCCCGGGTGTTCCATGCTAGGAAAGATATATTAGCCATTCTTCCTTAACCTTTGACATATTACAGACATTAACCAGTTATACAATTCTAATTTACCTTTTGTATTGAATTTTAACACAGTAACCTTTTCTTTGATTTGCAACTTCACAATTATTACCTTTCTCAAGTTTTTTGTATTGTTCCTCTTTCGGTTCCCTCCCACCTCCCTTTTCCTTCCCTCCCCCCTCCCTGATGCTTTAAACTGCATCTTAGGTTCCCTTAAGAACCCAATAACAACGATATAACAAGAAATTAAATCTTTAACTGTAACAGTTCGGGGAGAACACTATCTGTGTTCTGTTTAGCAAGTGCGACGGTTGTGAGAGGCAGACCCCATTCCGCCCCCACTCCCCTTGGTATATAGACCTCTGTGGGGTATGTAGCGTTAGCCCCAAGGTGTACATATAATGTAGGACATTTTTTTTTTTTTGTGCATTAATGTTATTGAGAGATTGTATAGTTCCATTAGTCTGTTGGTGTGGTTGAGGAGGCATTAGTTTACCATATTTGTCTGATGAGTTAGGTCCATTATCAGACAAGGGTGTCGTTTCGTTCTGGTGTTGAGTGGGTAAGACTCGGTGTATAAATAGTTCCAGTTGAGTTTATGTTTGCATGGGTTAAAGTGTATGTGGTTTACCTTGTTTATCTCTGAGGTGATCTGTTGGGGTTAGATTCCAGCCAACTCAAGGCCTCCAATAGGGTGTCAAAGAATTTAGTCTCGCGTCCCTGCGTGACTCTCAGCTTGGCTGGATAAAGCATGGCATATTTAATGCCTTTTAGGCGCAGTTGTCTTTTAACTTCCAGAAAGGTTGCTCTTCTCTTTTGTAGATCTATAGAAAAATCTGGGAAGATCATAATGGTGGCGTTTTCAAATTTTAGCTCTCCTTTCAAGCGAGCCATGCGTAGGATATTGTCGCGGTCTCTGCAGTTGAGCAGGCGTGCAATTAGCGGTCTGGGCCTCGCTCCCGCCAGTGGTGGTGTTGCAGGGACGCGGTGAGCCCTTTCAATAACAAAGTTAGTGGACAGTTCAGAGTCTCCAAATTGTAGTTTTATCCAGGATTCCAGGAAGAGTTCTGGGGATTTCTGTTCTGTTCCTTCGGGGAAGCCAATGAAGCGCAGATTCTGGCGCCTAGATCTGTTTTCCAGATCGTCAAATTTCTGTTGTTGCTGTAGAAGTTGGGTCCTGAGTTGTGCAAGTTCAGTGGGTAGACGGTGGGTGTTGTCCTCCAGCACTGAAATTCTATTTTCTGCTTCCCCCACTCTGTTTCTAAGCTTTTGCATGTCTTGTCTGATTAAGCCCACCTCTGACTTAAGCTGCTCCAGACCCATTATGATAGAGGCATTTCCTTCTTTTATGGCTGTAATTATAAAGGTTTGTACCTCTTGTAATGTGGGGGATTTCATTGTGGGGTCCTGAATCACTGCATGGTTTATCTCCTGTTCGTCTGTTACTACCATGTGGCCTGCATGGCCGGCGCCATCATGGATCTGGTCCCGTGCGAATTGCTGGAGCCGTTCCGCCGCGGCTGCTGCCGCTTTTTTATCTTTGTCCTTGGGTTTGGTCATACCGGTGGTCGTTTGGGGTATGTAGTCTGGTGTTAAATATTACCCACAGTGGGTCAGGATAGCGTCCGGATTTTGTGGGGAGCGGAGCTGTGCTGGTGTGCGTCCTACTCCGTCGCCATCTTGGACACGCCCCCAATCGGGCTTAGGAAACTTTAAATCTACAAAGGTAGGCTCTGGGCGCTCTTAGGGAAAAAAAATATTCCAAATGTATTTTTAAAGCTGCAGGTTCCAAATCAGCATAACTTCATTTTACAGTGCACTTATCCTTTAATGGATATGACAGTTGAAATTACAGCCAATGACTGAATGCTACTCCACTAGCTGTCTCCACTTGAGCATGTGGAAGGTCATAAGGTGCTAGGAAAGCCATGAGATGTGCAGTTGTAACCAATAGATTCTTGACTGTAATTTTGAGAAAATGCGTGCCTGAAAATTTTCCTAAAGGAGTGCGAAGATTATAACAAGTGCGGATATATTTCTGTTCATTTTTTTTTTTTTTTTGTGTGACCTTTTTCCTGTAAATTGCGGTATAATTATTGCTGGTTCTCTTTCTTTTTCCCATGGCTGGTGATGTCACCATTCAAGTCTGGGGCGATGCCTGAGGCATTACATGGAAAAGTGCTCCCAGCTACTGAAGCTCATGGGAAGAAGAGGAGGATCCGTAATTTAATTTTTTTTTTTTAAAAAAAACACCCTGATTTACAGGTAAGTAATGGATAGAATAGTTTTCTTCATTTATTGAAATAAACAAAATGCTTGCTTGAATATCTGTTGCTCACTCGTTGGAGATTAGTCTGGGGGATTTGGAGAGGCCCTTTGTTGACGCTCCTATAAAGTTAATTGGCTAACTATTTTTGTTTAGTATTGGTAGCTTACATTAGACCTAGTTTAATTACCTCCCTCCTGAACAGTAGTAATTCATTTCCATTCATTCTTTGATCCACTGTGTTTTTCCTTAAAGGATATCTCCACTGGTAAAAAATTTTTGGTATTCAATTTTCTTGAAGAACAAGAACAGGAGGTAAAGGAGCTGTGTCTTACCCCCCCCCCCACACACACATTCTTCAATAAAATGTTCAGGAGCCTGGAACGAAGTTACAGAACTTCTCCACCGCGTCCTCTGACAGGTCCTAACTGAATCTGTATTCTATGCGCAGCGTCGGGATCTGTCAGACTGCACGGCAGAGGAGTGAGAGCGGGTAAGTTCTGTGACTTCGTTCCCAGCTCCTGAACGTTTTATTAAAGAATGGGTGGTAAGACGCAGCTCCTTTACCTCCTGTTCTTCAAGAAAACTGAATACCAAAAAGTATTTTACCAGTCGAGATGCCCTTTTTTGCACCTGAGGAAGGGGGAGGACCCCGAAACGTTGTGTAAACCAGCATGTCACAAATAAACGAATTGAAGTTTGAATGAGTGCATTTTCCTAGAAATATATATTACTTTAAGGAAAAGATGTATTTTCAAATGACATTTTCAACCCTACTGTTTATTTTAGACAACCACGACATCATCTCTCTGAAGCTATACCAGCTCACCGTGGAACGCTCGCCAGAAGAAGATAAGATGGATAAGGAAGTGTTTATACCGAGTGTAGATGACATGAAGCGTGCAGGAGGTGATTGGCCAATAAGATGTTCACATTCCAAATTCTCTTACGGTCACATAAAAGCTGTATAAAGCTGGTTACACACAGTAGCAATCTTTGAAATATGACAGACAAAATCTGTAAGATTTTGTCTCCCCTATGTGGCTACACAGTCAGTAAGTGTTCTCCCTATATAAAGTATAGGGAGATTGTTCATGATTGCCACACACCTAACGATTGTGGGTGACCCCCTATACTACAGTACAGGGAGCCGACCATGATAGATTTAAATTTTCTGGCCGTAACAACCGTCTCCGCTGCAAACACTGACAGTTCCTCGGACTCTGAAAAGGTTGTTTCGCATGTACACACAGTACCGAAAAAGGACTGATCCTATCGGTAAAGACGGATTTGCAGAATTGACTCATTGTTGGTATGTGTGTTTCCAGCTTTACCGATTTCCCCATATTACACTGCCCCACGCATTTCTCTATCGTCTGTTTACATTTATCTTTTAACTGATTTTTTTTTACCCTTGTTTTACAGAGGCTGCTGCAGAGCCCATGAGCGGTTTTGCCCTCTTCCTTATTGTGTTCTTTTCACTGCTTGTTCTGGTGTTTGCTGGTGTCATTCTACTCATTGTGTATAGTAAATGGCAGGAGAGAAACCGCAAACATTTCTACTGAGGAGCCCACTGCGGAGCTCTCCACAAACACCCAGTTTCTTTATGGATTTTTTTTTCACACTGGTGCCCATTACAAACTGTGAACTTCATAAACTGCAGAGCTCGACTCCTTGTTACACTGTATGCTGGAGACCGCTTAGCTGCCTCTTTTAAAACCAATGATTTTTTTTTGTTTGTTTTAAACACTGAGATTTTATAAGCTGCTAATGAAGATTTATCTCTCTGTAGATATTCCCAAAGTTATTGTGTTTGTGGGTTTTTTTTTATTGCTGCGCTTAACCACGTTTTGGTTTAATAACAAAAGGAAAACAGAGCTCCATAGCCTTCTCGCTGTCATTGGATCATCTTAAATCTTCTTACAGCCTCCAATTGGATTATTTTCCAGCCGCTTCACCCAAATGGCCTGTCCTCTACTATTTTCTGTAGCTGTAAGCTATCTATTTATTGCATATTTGAAAATATTTGTACTTCATGCTGAACTTTTGTCCACAGAATATTCCAAAAGACTGTTCTTTAGCACAGTGACAGGTAAGGCTTCGTGCACATGTAACTGCTCTTATCAATGTCTTTTGTGATCTGTCCTGCCAGATCAATGAATGACTCCTGTGTGAGCTGCTACACACAGCCAAATTATTGGCCAAAGTGGTGGTCCATCACCGCTACCAGCCAACTGTAACCTTATATGTATGTGGAGCATAAGACTGTACTGCTGTTATTCTGTCTAAGGGATGCACAGGCTTATACACAATCATTTTAACATAGTTCAGTCTATTTATATTTTATCTCTGCCCCTATAATAAATCTGCACTGTGAAAATCTTATCTGGTTCTTATATTTAATCAAAGGGGACTGGTAACTAACTTTATGCCACAACCATGTCTCCTCCTTTTAGGTTTGATTGGTTCTGCCAATCACAGCAGGACATGGAGCAGGCCAATGGGGCCCAGAAAAGATTGCCTATACCCCATACAAACATTTTTGTATATTACTCCATGGACTACATAAAAAAGGCAACTTCTACTGGAAGTATATTACGGTCTAGAATCTAAATGGAAATTTGAATGTGTAGGCTAAATATATTAAAAATGTGAACACAAGTGGTGTTTGTGTGATATTAAAATCAAAAGTTTATTTATAGAATGATGCCTAAGAACCACCAGCCTAACACAGATGTAAAATAACACTACTTTAGGATTGTTATCTAAGAAATATGCATAGTATTTAAAGGGTAAGTCCACCCTCCCAAGCCTCAGCAATAATTACATTAAGGACCCCTTTAATTTCCAAGACTGTAATATTTAACTTTGTCCATGAAGCAAGTTATTTCACCTAATCTCCACCAGTGCAAGACTGACTGGTTCTCTCCTCCTCTCTAAGGTCAATAAGCTTTTTAAAAGGTTTGTATCACAGTCTCTGAATTGGGCTCAGAATTCCCATCACTGACTAATCTGACTGGGCAAGCGTGCTCAGTAATAACTATGAGTTAGCACTGGGAGAGGGAATTCCTATCATTTAATTCACACATACCAACTGTCCCCATTCCAGTTACAACAAAACTGCACACAGCAGAAGAGTTTATGAAAGTAGGACAGCTGAATGACAAGTGAAATGTAAGATGTTTGATATGCATGATAGTTGGGAAGATTTAGTTTCCAGTAATGGACGGTTTTAAGAAAAAATCCAGTTTAGTTTCCCTTATACAAATGCAGAACCTTAATAGTAGTAATAGTTAAAGGGCATGTATATCAAAAAGCTATATTGCCCCCAACCCAGAGATAGTTAAAGTCCCCATGGTCCCTGAAGCACATAAACCATTCATCTCCCAAAGATGCTGACTGAGATATGACATCCAATCACTGACTCTGCATTCTGCCACTTCTCCTCTGTCCTACACACCTCTTCTGTAAAAGCTCTCTGAGCTTACACGCCCCCAATTGACTGTATAAATGAACGCAGTGGCTACCTATACCAGAACAGCAATATTGTTTGTAATTAGCTCAATATATGATTTGGAGTTGGGAGCAGGTATCAGTCTACTGACAATTTATTTGTTTTATGGTAATTTTCCTTCTTTATTCTTCTATACTTACAAGCAATTAAATCTATTACTGTATCTTGGTGTAAGTACTTATCTCCCACATGCCTATATCAAATAGTTTTTCCCTTAATGTAGCCATTTTATACAAAGGTACGTGCAATGAGCTAGCCTTCAATATCAAATTGTAGTGATCATTGTACAGCAGCCAATGTCTTAGTCCTTGCACAAAACCCTAAATAGACTAAAACTTGGTGTGCTCATTTTATTATTTTCATAATTAAAGTCTTAAGCAATCAGTGACCGATCCTAATTGTGCTCAACATTCTACGTATCCTTAAGTCTCCGCTGCATTTAAGGGGAATGTCACATTATTTTACACTCTACCGTGTCAAGAGGGTGAAACCTTAAATGCACAGTAGAGCCAGACACTTCCCATTTGCTTTATGGAGTAAGTCTAATAAAATCCCTTTGGGTATTTTGGGGCCTTTTTAATGTTTTCCTCTGTTTTGTATTTCTTTGATGTGTTTTCAACAAATGGTTTCTCTTTAAAAAAAAATATTAATTTAAATATTGAAATAAAATGGAATTATCAAATACTTGTCTTGGATGATTTTAGTGAGCCTTGTTTTTTTTTTTTAAGTTCTGTTTTAGATCACGCCTTTAAAAGTTCATGGGCAACGCTGCGTGTGCGATCTGTAAATCGGTGCAATCGCATGCGCTCTGATTGCGAATCACTGGCCAATCGCAAGTGTGAGTGCACCCCAACGTGCGCGTTAGTGTAGTCTCGGCCTTACTGTGGAATGAAATGCATTAAATAACTACGTGAGAACATGTCAGGCACACAGTTATTGGTAGGATTTGGATTCCATGATGCTTAATTTCTTTGGGATCATGAAAACATTTTGTCCTCAGGGATTTAAGTTAAGTTTTAGACTAGGTACAAAGGGGCAAATATTGTGGCCCAATTGACCATTTGCAGCTATCGACTGGTTGGCCAGGTCGAAATATCAGGTCGGCCAACAAACTATTGATGATATTTTGGTCCAATCAATCTGAGTAGTAAAACCATTATGCATTGGGACAAAATATTGCCCGTGTGAACCTAGCCACATCTAGGCTATTGACTCAGATTTACTTTTGATTGGAAATGTTACTCTTGAACAAAACTTAATAGAGAGGTACCAGCTCAGAATAGTAAACCAAGATAATTTGTTAGGGCTATAAAAATGGGTTACAAACATGTAACTAAATTATATATACACTACTACTTGTGAACTACTAACGTGATGTAAATAGTTTATATATGTTAATTTCCCAACTCCAAGGGTAATATATGTAGGGAGTTGCTCCATCATTGTAAGCACATTGGGCCACTAATCTATTCCACTTTTGATGATATTTTATTGATATACAGACATATCAATACTGCTTCATCCTATGGAAACAGAAGAGGATTGTAGAAACTTTTACTTATCTTAATTTAGCATGGAAAGTAACAAGAGACTAATAGATTTTAGACTAGCTTATATGGCAAAGTAACTGACAATTATCAACAATTCCATGTAGGCTCTATTGGGGCGATTTACCCAGCGGCGCTCTGCAGGTTCGCTACCGCTTAGCGTGACTTTTAACTCTTTAATAGTGTGGGTTGTGTAAATAGTAAATTCGGCACTAGCGAGATCACATTTGTGCCGGTTGCAGAGCATGATTTTAATGTTGGCTGAGAGGATCTTGAATCGCATTTGCCATAGCAGCTCTGGGTAAATCGCCCTCTAAGTCTATATAGGTTATGGTGCTGTTCTACTCTAGGGAATAGACATGATGAGAAATAAATTCTATAAAATCATATTCAGCCATTCACTGATGAATATACTAAACTGACAGTGCTAGATAATGTATTTTCTTGTTCCTACCATACGCACGGTGGCTTAGTGGTTAGTACTGATGCTTTGCAACGCTGAAGTCCTGAATTCTAAATCCACCATTGGACACATCTGCAAGGGGTTTGTATGTTCTCCCTGTGCTTGTGTGGGTTTCCTCCGGGCACTCCGGTTTCCCCCACAATCATAAAGACATACTGATAGGTTGAATGTATTAAATAAATGTGTTAAGATTTTAAGCTCTACCTAAAATTAAAGAGCTACGGATTGGATTTGAAAAAGCTATAAATGTTTTTCCCAGTCTACAGAACTAGATTCTTTATAACAGATTACTGTGACTTGGGAGCTTAAATCTACAATCAGGGAATCACTATACGTAATGAAAGGATGACCTACTGGTTCTCTAGATCACTTTAAATTGTAACTAAATAAACCTTATGTGTTATATACACCACTGAACACAATGCAGCATATTTTTCAATTAACATCCCCCATTTGCAATGTACTTCATTGTGTTTTTCTAATGGATGGTGTATGACTTCTCTTTATCACTATAGTAAATAGGAAAATGGTAATCCTGCACAAAACACAAAGTAACATGCATTGAGCAACATAAAAATCACTTTGGTGCATTGCGGTGAAGTCAAAACCTAAAATGTCTTAAATTATGTATTAAATGTTATGTCAGGAAAGGCGACTTGATATTTGGTCTGATTTATGTTAATACTAGTGATGGCTAAAGTTCAGTTCGTTTTCAAACTGCCGAACTTCAGTAAAAGTTCAGAAGTTTGATGGTTCGAAACCATTTGGAAAGGTGAGTGTTGTGAGTGATTGAATAAATGTATCAAGTTCCACTAGCTACAACATTTATCTTTACAGGAGTATACACACCATCTAGTGGATCCTTTCAGGAATTGAAAATGGGGCTGGTTTAAGAAAGATCATCCCTCAAGAATGTTCTACTAAATAAACTGATATTAGATAATTAATAAGTATGTTATAAATTTAACACTTACAAAAGATCCAACTCTCCGGTCCTTCCCCACTAAATAGCGTGCCAGCTAGCACTGGAGTGTCTCTCCTCCACACAGTCCTGTTTTTCTTCTACAACATAGAAAATGTGTGCTGCTGCACTGCATAGAAACATGGCAACTCACCAGTTTGGACTTATTAAAACTTGACTTTATTTCTTCATTTAAAACAAAACAGAGCTTGCTGGCTGGGGACGGTGGAATATGTCTGGCGCGTTTCAGGCCGTCAATTTTAACACTGAAAATACCATTTTATATCTTTTATTCACAAATATTTTTATTAAATTCAACATTGACACGGATAGTATTTATAGAAGCTTTTATTCACCAATATCTTTACAAATTTTAATACAGTATTTTCATGCAGTTTGTTTATACATTTTAATACCACATTGAGTATGTCACAGTTGCATAATATACTGTCTATAGGATCATGTTATAATGATGTTTTTTTTATGGTGACTTATTTTGAAATGGCTGCTATTTATTCACATAGCACTTTTGTATTGCACATGTGCACTTTAATTGAGGCCTCTATGATAGAGTGCGGAGTTATACACTTTTGTTAAATTATGTCACTATATATACTCAGCACTTTGTAGTAATTGGTTACACCTGAGGAAGGGGATTTGACCCCCCGAAACGTTGTGTACCTGGCTATTTGTTTTTAGCACCTAAAAAAATGAAAATGTATTAATTAATTACTGTGTGCCTCCATGCAACTTTATACTGATTGTGATACTTACCTGATGTGGCACAGACATCGGGGGGTGCACCTCTTAAACTTACCTAGTGGGATACCACAGACCTATTGCAATCGGAAAGCATCACTGGATCAACCAGAACTATAGTATATGTATTGATACCAGTAATTCTCAATATTATATAGTAGCCCTGTACCAACCAGAACTACAGTATATGTATTAATACCAGTAATTCTCAATATTATATAGTATCCCCATACCAACCAGAACTACAGTATATGTATTACTACCAGTAATTCTCAATATTATATAGTGTCCCTGTACCAACCAGAACAACAGTATATTTATTAATACCAGTAATTCTCAATATTATATCGTATCCCTGTACCAACCAGAACTACAGTATATGTTTTAATATACAGTATATCTATTCTCAATATTTCTTAGTTTTAGAAACTTATCTAGGCTACTCTTAAAGTTATTTTAATGAACGTTTCATTAACACATCTGCTGAAAGACAGTTCCCCTCATTATTTTAGTTGCCCTTCTCTGAACTTCTTCCATTTCTAAAATGTGCCTTTTGTATATGGGATTCCAAAACTGCAACGCATATTCCAAATTAGGCCTTACCAGTGCCTTGTAAAGAGGGAGAATAATATTTTCTCTTTTTATACAAGATAATATCTTATTAGTTCTAGCCGTTGCTGTCTGGTATTGTTTGCCACAGTTATGTCTGTTATCTACTAGAATCCCAAATATATTTCCATTAGAGATTCACTTAACACAGAGTTATATATGGTGTAGGTGGCACCAGGATTGTTAAACCCCAAATGCATCACCTTACATTTATCAACATTAAATCTCTTCTGCCATTCTGCTGCCCATTTTGATAATCTAGGCCAGTGCTTGTGAAGGTTCTTATTCATCCAGGTCATGGTATATCTGCTGTATTCAGTTAGATCTACTGGACTTAAAGTTTAGTTCTTGAAGACGTTCCCCTAGTCATCCGACTGGCTTTCTCAATTCAGAATGACTTGTACAAGAATCTGTTGCTAATATACCAGCATCTGAAGGAAAACAGGAAATCAAATCATACTCACTGGGATTTCTGTTTCCCAGTCACTATCATGGCAGCAGTCACCAAAATGGGTTAATCCCCCATAGATCCTATGGACAGGAAGTTAAAAAGCCTTAAGGTATAAAGGTACCCTCCCCCAACTATACCTTGTCTTCTTTCCAAGCTTAACATGCTCAACTCCGATTAAATAAGAAATCGGAAGGGGAAGGGCATTTTGGTGACTGCTGCCATGATAGTGACTGGGAAACAGAAATCTCGGTGAGTATGATTTGATTTCCTGTTTTCCCCAGGTCACCATGGCAGCATGTCCCCAAAATGGGATATACCAAAGCTAAATAATGGGCGGGCACTATATATGTTCAACACACAATGTTTATTTTATGTCGGCTAACACAGACTGCAGGACTTTATGTCCAAATTTCGCGTCCCCTGAGGCCATCACGTCAAGTTTGTAGTGCCGTACAAAGGTTTTTATGGAGGACCACTTTGCCGTCTTACATACGAGGTCCTTAGATGCTTCCATTGCCCAGGAACAGGCTAATGCTCTGGTAGAATGTGCCTTCAAACCCTCAGGGATCTTTATGCCTCTTATCTGGTGTGCTCTACGGATACAAGTCACAATCCAGCTGCTGATTGTTTTCTTACTTGGAGCTTGCCCCTTCCTATAGCCACCAGGAACAACGAAAAGATGATCAGACTTTCTTATCTTTTTTATTCTGACAATACTTTTGGTAAAAACTGAAACGCTGGTCTCAGCCTAACCCTATTATCAAAGAACTGAATATGACGTTCTTTTACGGATAATGCTCCAATTTCGCCTACTCGGCATGCTGAGGTAATTAAACGTAACAATTCAGGTTTCTGAGATCCAGCACTGGTCTCATTGACCCTGAAGCTTTCTTTACTAGGAATAGGTTTGAATAGAAGCCCTTTCGATGTTCTGTTACTGGCACAGGCTCGATGGCTTCTTTCTGTAAAAGCTGAGAGACATAATCTCTCATTAGTTTTAATCCTTCCTGGGTTGCCGGGGGCCTGAATGGGAGGAAACGATGTCTTTCCGGTAGTTCTTGGAACCGTATTCTGTAGCCCTGCTGAATTATACTCAGCACCCAGGAATCCGAAATCGTCAAGGCCCAGATCTTGGAGAAGCGACTTAATCTTCCTCCCACTCTCTCCATCTGGACCAGTGTACCCCTATTGCTGGGAGGACTGTGTTCCAAACGTCCCCTTTTTCGGGGCACCTGAAGGCTGCCTTCCTTCCCCGGCCTATAAAATTTTGAGTCCCGAAAGGACCTTTCTCGTTTAAATGTCGACTCATACCTTGGCTTCTTGCCTCTGCGATCCTGCGGCAGAAAGGCGATCCTTCCCCCTGACGCCTTACTAATAATAGAGTCCAGCTTCTTGCCGAATAACATATCTCCATCCTATGGGAGTAAACATAAATTTGTCTTTGAGCTTGTATCTGCAAACCATGACTTAAGCCACAGTGCTCTGCGAGCTGCCACTTACAAGGCCATTGACCTGGCTGATAGGCGCACCATATCCACTGAAGCTTCTGCGAAAAAGTCTGTCGCCATTTTGATCTCAGACAGCATTTCCACCAGCTTTGGACGTTTGACATTTGCCGCAATTGCCTCTTCCATTTTCTGGACCCATAATTTCATCGCCCTGGATACTGAAGTCATAGCCATGGCCGGCCTACATGACGCCCCTGCAGCCCCATAAGCCTTCTTTAATGAGAACTCCATTCTCTTTTCCATGGGGTCCTTGAAAATTGCCGCGTCCTCTACCGGTAGGGTAGTCCTGCGGGCTAGTCTGGACACAGCTGCGTCCACTTTCGGGGCCTATGGTGTCCATGGACAGGAAGGAAAAAAGACAAGGTATAGTTGGCGGAGAGTACCTTTATACCTTAAGGCTTTTTAACTTCCTGTCCATAGGATCTATGGGGGATTAACCCATTTTGGGCACATGCTGCCATGGTGACCTGGGGAAAAAGGACATTGTAATGTCAACATCTTGGCAAAGGAACATGACTGGTTCAAGAGAGGTGTAAAGGAGACCATTTATGTGAAAATGAAGAAACCAAGCCTAAATACAGATGGGGGGGTTCGACACCAACTGTCTGCCATGTACAATGCTGTTTTGACACCTTACCTTAGGCAGTTTTGCTAACACCCCTCAATGCATCCACACCTTGCATTCAGAAGGTCCCTAACACCTGGCTGTAATATGCTAATTGGGACTTTCAAGGGTACTTATATTGGCAACAGATTTTTGTACAAGCCATTCTGAATTGAGAAAGCCAGTCGGATGACTAGAAAAATGTCTTCAAGAACTAAACTTTAAGTCCAGTTGATCTAACTGAATACAACAGATATATCTAGGTCAGCTTGCAGCAATTGCACATCATTTAAAGTTTCCAAAGCTCTGCATAGTTTAGTGTCATCAGCAAACACAGAGACCTTGCTCTCAGTACCACTTCTAAGTAATTTATAAACAGATTAAAAAGAAGTGGCCCCAGTACAGAATGCTGAGGCACACCACTTTAGCCCACATGGATGTAGCTCCATTGACCACCATTCTCTGTTTATGATCCAATTACTAATTCTCTATCAATGTACAAATGTTTTTTTCTAGGCCAACAGTCCTCAGTTTATACATTAGTCACCTACGTGGCACAGTATCAAAATATAGATTGTAGGCTGACAATTATCTAACGTGTACAAAGTATAAAGGTGGCCATACACTAAAAAGATTTTACTTACCTGACCGAGCAATCCCACAACATTAGACCGATCCTGCCAGAACTGCTTTTACCGTTCTTAATTTGCGACCGAAGAATGGTAAAGGCGGTTCCGGCAGGATCACTTTAATGTTGTAGGATCGCTTGGTCGGGAAAGTAAAAGCTTTCAAGTGTATGGCCACCTTAACAGCAAGAAAAGTCAATCTAACTTCATGATATTTAAAGAATCCATTACTGTTTTGTAAAAAGTCCCCACAGTCCCTGGAAGCAAGTTGCATTGTAGTCATTTTTATGATAATATTTGTCTTATTGGAAAGAAGAAGAAAATTATGTTCAAATTTCTGTCAGAATCCTGAAGCTTTTAAATCTCTGGAGCTTTGCCGCAATCAGATATTTTGAGTAATTTTTACATCGCTTTTTACAGTTTTCATAATAAAAATATTTGTTTCCTCTTTTTACTGCCTTATATGCTTTGCTTCCATTGAATTGCTTTTGTATAGACCCTGATTGCATCACATCCCTCGTGGACCTTTAAAAAAAAATATGTGATCACATGCTCTAAACCACAGTGGAGTTCTCTGTAGTAGACAGCAGGATTAGAATAAAAGGAGAAAAACAGCTGAACACAAGATGTGATGTTACACAAGGGGATTCTTGGTTTAACCCCTCAATTAATCTTTAGTCTGGTGACTATGCATCCAGGGTAAATGGCATGTTTGTGAATATGAACAAAGCTTTATGTATTTAATTTTAATTGACATTATATACATGGGTGTCCGCAGAAAGTTTTCTGGGGGGCATTGGGAAAATCCTCACTCCAATTATAACGGCAACTTCAGGGGAATTGTATATATCAGGGAGTCTCTGGGTGATTAACTTAACTGTAAAATATAGATTTTAGGGTGGACATGCTCTTTAAAACAAAGTTCACATAGGAGGGAAGGTAGAGTATATAGCAACCTAAAGTTTCATTGTCCTGAATTGCAGGAGCTTTCCAGATAGCCCCCCTCCCCTCTCCATGTTTAGGGCATGTCTAGCCTAAAATAATCTTTTCATAGAAATGTTATATCACCCTCCAAAACCCAGGTATCGTATTATCCATACATTCCAAAGATGCCTAACCCAGTCCCTCACCATTTTGCTCTGCGGCTGACAGCTGCTCTACTTCCTGGTCGTGGCTGTCAGTTAAAACGCAATGTGACATCACGCTCAATTACCTGACAATCACGACCGAGTAGAACGGCTGTCGGCGCACAGCTTAAAACAGAAGCAGGGAGCGGTGCCCCGTTTCCGAGGGACTAGGTTATGTAAGTCACATTAGGGGCATCTTTGGAATGTATGGATAATGTGAAACCTGGGTTTGGGGTGGTGGTGAACATTTCTATGAAAAGTTTTTTTTAGGCTGGACATTCCTGCTTAAACATAGCAGACTGCTTGGCCACTGCCGAGCTGTCTTTAGATTGTTCCAAAGAAAATTATTTAGGAAGAGGTGGGATGACCCAAAAGAAACTGTTGCACTGCATACCCCCCACTACCCCCTTTAAAACGCACAATAGTTACCTTGTTAACTCATACTTCCCTCTACAAAGATAATATATATATATAATATGTGCAAAAATATGCCCAGATACATTCTGTTCTGAGTCTGGAAACCAAAGTACGACTTAGGCCCTACATTTCCACTATAATTTTTTGCAGGTTACCAAGGCTGTTTTAGTAGTAAAACAGTGTATCATACCTCTGCTGTCTACTGCCAGCAACAAAACGCCTCAGGGCATCATCTTCTGTTTTCTCCCCCATTGCACCGCTGATGTGATTTGAATTGAATAAAAGTTCAAATGTTCTGCACCTGGTTTGGAGTCGTCCGAAGGCTGTTTTGTGGTGTTCTAGAAACCTTGAGACAGTATCAATTAAGACTAAAAATAAACCATAATAGGCTTTCTGTTCTTAATTATTGTAATATAAAATGTTATGATGCTTTGCTATACATGCGGGGAAGTGATCCCCTCCCCTCAGTTACCAGCGAGTAGCCTGTCTGTACAGAAATCTTAAGACAGTTGTCTTTGAACTCGTTTTTTGTTATAGTGTTTATAGATGTTACAATATTAGAGGTGTGATAATCTGACCCGGGTTGGTATGGGAAATTCAACATGGTTTAGATGAATTTCTCAGCAAAGAAGCATAAACAAACCACGTGTATCATTTGTATATTAACCCATTATGTCCCAGCATCTTTTCTGTTTTACAATACTAGCAAACCCAGGGGTGCACGGGCCTCGCATGCGCACCCCCCCCCACTGGGTGCATCCCTCCACGCACATCTCCTCCATCCCTCCCACACTGTGACACAGGGCTCGAGCAAATGTGTCCGGCATCCTTGCAGATTTACAGCCCTAAGTAAGTATATAAGATAAAGGACAACAAGACATAATGAGATATTTAAGGGCATGTCCACCCCGACAATCGTAGGCGGAACAGTCCTCAAAATGTAGAAACCGTTATACTTTTTCTCATTGTAGAAGCAGTTTGGAACTATGTACAGTACATGTCCTTCATGAGGACAGAGTGATCCTCTTATTCTGAGACACGCTAAAGTACCTGCTATTATTTACTTTTGAGAGACAGCACATTTTCTCCACTAGGAGGAGCTCCAGCACACAGTCTGATAATAAAACTATTCAATAACTTTTCTATAGCGCTTTTATCCTGTGGGACACAAAGAGTCCAGAACAGTCTAAACTTGTTATCAGACGAATCTGAGAACGCCTGATATAACCTTATCTGTCATACAGTAGCATATGCTTATGGAATAGTAGGAAAGCAAGCCACAAATGTGATCCTCTGTATATAAGATATGTATAACACCTAAATACCAATAGGGAGGGGAGGGTTTATACATATAAGGAAATGCACATGACCAGGTGACCTCACAGGAGACTATAGTATCCCTTAGTAAATCGGTTAGCGTCATTTAAAGATGGGAATGTGGCTCTGCATAAATCTCCAACAGTAAATATAACAGACATAATGAATGATTAATTGGCATTAGGTTGATATTAGTGCCCCACCACCATGTCCCTGTGGGACACACATACCTGTGATTAGAACACAAGTGGCCCATGTATTTCTGTGTTGGGCAGCCCTGCCTTAAATAATCATTGATATTGTCTCTCTTCCTGTTTACTGGTGTTGTCTGTTCTTAACTATAGGGGGGCTGGTGCCAATTTAAGAATTGGATGTATGGAAGCTGTTACCAAGAGCGGAAGAAAGACGTGGAACAGCACTCCAATATATAACTGATAGAGTTTAATGGTGGCCATATACAGGTTGCAAATACATGCCAGGCATTCCACCTTTCACTGTAGTTTAGGTAGTATCCTCGATATTAATTGCAGCTCCCTCACTCTCTGAAATGAAGGTAAATTTTAGGTCAAATATTATTCATGGTAAATATACTGATACTTTATAAATATGCTTTCACATTTGCAAGTGTCTGAATTACATTTATTAACCCCTATAACCTCTAGGCCCCCTGCAAAGGTATAGAGAGCCCCCACACACACACTGCTCGCACTGGCGCAATCAGAACAGCTGTTAAGGCAATTGCTGGATTTGCAAAAATCAGTAGACTGCAGGGCGCCACATCACCACTAGCCCACCAGGGGCCGTTGGGACAGTAGTAACGCTCCTGCAGAAAATTCCCTATATATGCTGTAGATACAACTGTAAGCAACTCATTGGAACATGTTCTGTGCCAGGCTACAATATCTTCTCAGTCTACTGTTGAATTTCTCTAACAGATAATAAACTGAGAACAGTCCTCTTTCACCTACCACACCCATCCGGACCCAGGAAACATTATCAGGGCATTATCAGGACTACGGGTTGAGATGAGCTGATTAAAGTTAAGGTGCAGATAAATAAGTAACCAATCTCTTTGTTATACAGAAATGATAACTCCAGATAAGAATAATTTAGTTGACTCAGGTCAGATTTGTTTTCTGACCCAGGTCTTTCAAAACTGATTGTGACCATATACATAAAATCTGACCTAAATCTAATGCTGGCCACCCATTTACAATGCCTGCACCATCCATTTGGCAAATTTAAGCTACTGGTTGACTGGTATTGGAAGATACTTTGTTGAAGTGTATGCCAGGCTTAAGTATGGTACACAACATGCAATATTTCCTTCCTTCCTTCTGTTCGGCTGTCAGTCGCGGCAATAGTTGCTGTGACCGAGTGTGCAGTCACAGCAACAGAATCGCAACAGATCGGCTGCATCTTTGGGGAAGGTAATATGTAACTGGGGTTTGGGGGGTCCTGCACCTACATCTAAAATTTGAATTTATTAGTGGACATGATCCTTTAGCTTTGTATGCACATTAGATAATTTCCGCACAATGTGACAATGTGGAAATTAGATTGGAAACAGCTTATTGCTCTATGGCTGATAAGGATCCATACCATGCAGTAGCAAAATACCACAATGGTATTGTATAGGCAATTGTAAATCTACGATTGCAAATGTACGACTGCAATCATACATTTATCCACAATCGTTAATTGACTATTGCGGAAACAATTGTAATGATACATTATCACAAAAGAGCTTTATAAACATGGCTCCAAGTTAATGCAAGGGGGGGGGGGTTTATTGAAAATACCATAGCTACGCGCTAATTAAGGAAGGCAATCAGAGCTTAGGAGTATTAAAGGGGAAGTACAGAGCAAATGCATGTACTTTTCAGAAAAAAGAGCAGTATTTTTTCATCCCAATGACTTTAATCTGTCAATTCAATATTTTTTCTGTGTATAAATAAATGCAACCGAAATACTGACTTCCTGTTTGCAGGACCCCTAATAGAGACCGTTATGGTCTTGCCCTTGAACCAACTCCTGGGTTGATTCAATTGCTCAGTAGAAATCTGAACATCTTTGACTCATCCAACAGCCAATCAGTAGAAATTAATGTTAGGAACATTCCAAGGTAGTGGTGCATCCTGGGGAGAAGAAGGACCGTTAGGACCTGAAATGTCAGCTCACTAAATGTCCACAGCAGGAACAGCAAAGGGTATGAAATCAACTGATTTTTCAAAATGGGAGAGAATATGTAGAATAACTAAGAAGGCATTACACAAACTAACAATTTAAAGGGCATGTCCACCCCCAAAATTATAATTTAACCCACTACTGGCCCCATTCTGTAGTGTAGAAAAATCCTAACCTTGTATCCCAGATCCAAATGGTTGCCCTACAATGCCCCTCCAAAGTCCAGAAAACTGGCCACCAGGAGCCTAGCAGAGGGAGGAATTGTTTCCGCCTCTGAGAGGTTTGTGGCATGCTCTGAGCAGCCCTCCCCCCCTCCCTCTCCCTCCTGTTTTGTCTCCCTCCCCCTAGTGTAAATCCCTTTTAATATGTTATAGGTATTGCTTCCCCAGCCCCAACCGCATTAAAGGGCAACTAAAGCCACAGAACAACACATAACCAGAAGGCAGAACACCTTGATATAAAACCAGTAATCTGTGTCTTACCTCTCATTTTGTTACGGGCACTGGGAAATTTACCTAAATAACATATAGTTTGTGCTTTACTTCTCAGCATTCTAGTATCACACAGTTCGGTCAACGACTATTATGTTCTGCTCATGCTCAGTTCTTAGCTATGGCACAAACTTGTTACAGTTGGTCACACCCATTAATAATCTCTAGCCAATCCTTTTACAGGAAAGATAAAGCAAGGAAGCATGTGACTGAGGTCAGGAGGTGTGGTCTGACACTGCACATACACACAGATCCTTCATACAGTTCTTAACAGGCTTTGATTTACTTTAACAGAGTTTACTAAAGTGGCATTTTATAGTTTATTGGTGTTTTTAGAGGTGTTGTTTTCAGATTCTGGAGTATAAAAAATTGGGTTTAGTTCTCCTTTAATATTATTTGCAGAAAGTCCCCTGATCTTTACTTACCTTCCCTTTATCCTCCTCCGTTCTGAACTGCCGGCAGCCGCGTCCGTGATTGGCTGCCTCTCAGCCCATGCAAGCAGAGGGCTGGGCAGTGCAGATAGAGGGAAGGTAAGTAACTATAGGGGGACTTTCTGCAAATAATATTAATGTGGTTGGGGCTGGGGGAGCAATACCTATAACATATTAAAAGTTTATTTAAAGGGTGGACATGCCCTTTAACATATATTGATAATTTCCACTGAACTGTCCCTTTAATGCGTGGCTAAGAGGTTGGTGTTAGGAGATGCGGTTCGGGTTTTTAGAGAACTGGGCAGACTTTTTTTGCTGGCTATAGGCTCTTTATTAATGATTGTGCTGTCCATTGAAGACTGCAGAATTGATTTACCAGCCTGTTCAATCGAATGCTCATTCAATTTAGACAAACGTTCCCCTGAAATTGGTCCGTCACAAGGTCAAAAATTACCACTGATATTTCAGCCAATTTGACCAAGATTTTGTTTGCACCAGTCGATCGATATCGGTCTGTGTGTATGTCACGAACGCCAGTTCGCTGGGCACGTGATCTGACTAATTAATCGGTATTCGCTGCCATCACTTTAAGTTACGGCCTTAAAGACGCCCCAAAAACCCACTCTTGACTCTCACTGACTATGCACACCCCTGTCCTGGTAGCTAAATGGTTAACACTACACCATTCACTCCAGCAACTAACTGGTTAATTAGCATCAGTCCTTCACAAGCAGTCAGAGTTAATTAGCATTTACACTGCACACTCCATTCAAACACATATAAACTTATCAGAGGCTAACTGAGTTCTTTTAGAGCATCAAAGACAAAACTTATTAAATTTTAGATTTAATATTCCAAAAGGTGGACAGTGCATATAATACAAAAACAAAATAAAATGGTGTTATAATAAAATGACATACAATAAGTACAACAGTTATAGAAAATAAAAAGGATAAAACTATTCACAGACCCTACTCACTAGAAGAAGTCCTGTGTCCTGGGGCAGGATGAAACATTGGGTCCATACACACGTTTTTAGCATGTCCCCAAGTATGAACAACATTATTTTGGACTACATGGACTTTTAAACTATTTGTTGAACTACGCCCTCCACATGAGGTGGGAGTGTCCAGGAATGTCCAGATTTACGACTAGCCAAAAGCATTCATTCCCCCTCAGTTAGACAGATTCCATATAAATGTAGATATGTACATTGTATTGGGATATTGATCACATATTCCTCTCCTTTATTAATTATCAATTCCTCCAATACCAAACATGACCTGTGTGTAATACATATTTCCCCAGATATTAATATCTCACCTTGGCAAGGGAATAAGGGCTCCATGTTGGGTATCCTATTAATGGGCATATTATTATATTTACAAATATAACATTGGTTTCTGTCTTACACATTCCAATACTGAAATACAATTATTTTACATGTATGACTTGTCCTTAAAATGACCTCTTAGTACCCACCAGACCCCTAGCTGAAGAGAATTCCAGATGCACGGTTCGGCCCCACATTGTCTGAGAAAGGAGACCTGGTTCCAAGCTTGACTAATCGTAATATAAACAATAGGACTGTTCCAGGTTGGAATGGAATGTTTATTGGTCCTTTGCAAGAACCAATACTACTAGTTAACCCATTCTTACCAAGTCACTCTACACATTTTCCTGACAGTGTACATAGCCTTAGTTCAGATCCATTTCTCTACTCTTCTGGGGGCCGGCCCACAGCTTCTTAGCTAAAGAGGCCCATACACACTGGTATCCCACCCCTCCCGGATCGTCTGGGAGTCTCCCTCATTCTGGGGTGGTCTCTGCATTACCGCAAGACCACCCCAGACTCCCAGGCTTGAGAGGAGACTTGAGGCTCCTCCCAAGTCATGCCCACTTTGCAAGGCCAGTCCCCAGGAATGCCCCTAACCCGATTGTCCAGGATTACCGTGTCTGGAGGTTTGGAAGATAGGGCACTTAATTCGCCTACTCGGCAGGCCGAAGTTATGGCAACCAAAAATACTAATTTTAAAGTGAGAAACTAGTCTGATGCTGACTCCAGAGGCTCGAACGGAGAGGACGTCAAAGCTTTAAGTACCAACGGTAAGCTCCATGCTGGAAGACTATTAAAGGTTTTTGGCCTAACCCGGATCATAGCTTGAAAAAATATTTTAATAAATTTATTCTCAGCAAAAGAAGTACCTTTACTAAAGACGAGATAGCAGATACTTGAGACTTTAATGTTCTTATATGTAAGTTCTTTTTAAACCCTAGATACAAGAACTTTACTATATCAGCCGGTAGGGTGGAATAATGAAAAACTTTCCTTTTTGCTACCATAGCAAATTTTTGCCAGACTTTGTAATACTTTTGTGAAGTTGTTAATTTCTAGATTTTAACAAGAAGTCTACTATCTCACCACTTAATCCGCAGCTCTCTAATCTTTCCTCTCAAATGCCATGCCATCAAGGAGAGATGACTGTAATCCTGGCATGCACTGGACCCTGGGTCAACCATCCTTGCTTGTGCGGATCTTCATTGGTTTGTCTACAGCTAGCGACAGCAGAAGTTGGTACCAAGGCCTGCGTGGCCATGCTGGGATGACTGCCAACACATCTGCTCTCCTTGGGTCTTCAGCAAAGACCTCCAAATTAGCGGGAAGGGTGGAAATAAATAATTGAATCCCGGCTCCACGACTGTTGGAAAGCATCCATGGCTAGGGCTGGGCAATAGCCAGAGAATAGAGAGACGACACGGTGTTGGCCCTTGTCGCCATCAGGTTATAAGTGGACGACCCCACTTCCCTGCTAACCTGAGGAAGATCTCTTCGCTTAGACTCCAAGCTATCGCACTTATCTGTCTCCTGCTCAAGAAGTCTGCAACTTGATTGTTTTTTCCTGGAAGGAAAATTGCTGATAGAGACTTTAGATGCTTTTGAGCAAACATAAAAATTGGCTCCACCTCTTTTAGAAGTGACTGGCCTTGTGCCTCCTTGACGGGTAATATAAGCGACTGCCGTTTTGTTGTCGCATCTTAACACAACATTTTGCTGCCTTATACTTTCTTGAAAGTATTCCAGTGCCTGGAACATGCTCTGATTTCCAATACATTTGATGAGGTGCCTTTCTCTTCCCAACTTCCTTGTGCTGAATCTCCAAGGTATAAGCTCCCCATCGGTCTCTGATGCATCTGTCGTGATACAGATACTTTGAAAAGGAGTCAATGGAAACCCCTTTCCAAATGTTTCTTTCTCGTCCACCAATATAGACTTGACCTTACTGCTGGCGTCAAGGTAAGTCTCTGTACATATGGCGATGAGGTTCTTTGACTCGAGTTAGCTGAAATAGTTGGAGAGGCCTTATGTGCCACCTGGCCCACTGAACCGAGAAAAACCGTTGCTGCCATGAGCCCAATCCACCTTCAATAAGTAAGCGACTGAGATACTGCGCTGCCTCTTTAACTTGGACACCTCTGTTCTTAACACTCTGATTCTTCTCAGGGGCAAAGAAACTAAGTTCTCTTTGTTTGGATGCAGCCCAGGTATTTTAAAGATGAGTGGAGATTAAGTTGCTCTCTGCCAATGTATTTTTTTTTTTTTTTTATTTTTTCTGTAGTGTTTCACCCGTGTTCTTGCAGGACTCTGACTACTATGCTTGTATGTAGATGGCTTAGCTGTTCTGTCTGCTCTACTACCAACAGGTCGTCGAGATAGTGGTAGACCGCTATCCCCTGAGTTCTGAGGGCCGCGACCACTGTAACTACGATTTTTGTGAATACCCTCGGAGAGTGAGACAGGCCAATGGGTAGGCAAGTGAATTGCCAGTCCTCTCCGTTCACACTAAACCTTAGAAATTTTCTTGATCGCTGGTGGATCGGCACATGGAAATACGCGTCTTTGAGATCTATACTGGTCAGAAAGACATTCTTTTCTACCACTCTTATGATGGATTGTAAGGACTCCATCTTGAATTTTTGTCTTGACAGATACTGGTTTAGCCTTCTCAAATCCAACACTGGTCTTAGGGTTCCTGAGGCTTTTGTCACCCGAAACAGTCTCAAATAAAATCCTCTTCTTCTGTCCAGAAGAGGAACCGGTTCTATTGCCCCCGACTCTCTTAATTGGGCGACATATTGAACGATAGCTTCCCGAGCTTCCCATTCCTTGGGAACTTCGGTCACAACAAATAAATTTTTTCTAGGATACAACCGAAAATGAATCCGATACCCCTCGGAAACAATATTCAGTACCCACTGATCTTTTGTCGAGGCGACCCAGACGTCCAGAAACGCTGAAAGCCTTCCTTCCACCTGACTCTGGGTCTTCGTGTCCCTATTGGTGGGACATTTTATTATGGAAAGCTGCTATTGAAACAGAAAAGGCTTGCTTGCCCGCTCTGTATGAACGCTGTCTTCCTGTCTCTCTCCCTGCCTTGAACGTTTTACGAAAGGACCGGTCCCTTGAACTGTATTCTACTCGTCCTCTTTTGTCCTTTCTGTCCTGCGGCAAGAAAAGGCTTTTTCCCCCTGAGGCCTTAGCTATTATCTCATCCAACTTCTCTCTAAACAACTTAGATCCTTCAAAGGGAATTTGGCAAAGATTCGCCTTGGAGGTTGTGTCTGCTGACCAATGCTTGAGCCATAGTGCTCTTCTAGCAGCCACACTTAAGGCCGAAGCTCTCCATGATAGTCTCACTAAATCTACTGATGCTTCGGCGAAAAAAATCAATTCCCTTCTTAATATCCGCAAACATTTCTTTCAACTTCGGCCTCTTAACATTTGCATCTATAGCCTGATCCAAGTCTTGCGCCCATAGCTTCATCGCTCTAGAGACTGATGTAAGAGCAACTGCTGGTCGTAAAGAAGCTCCCGTAGCCACAAAGGCTTTTTTAAGATTAAACTCCATTCTCCTCTCCATTGGATCTTTGAAGACCGAGGCATCCTCCACTGGTAGTGTCGTTCTATGGGCTAAATGAACGACCGCTGAATCCACTTTGGGTGGTGTCTCCCATAACTTAAGGTCAGCTTCAGTAAATGGGTATTTCTTTGAGAACTTCCCTGTAGTGACCACCTTTTTCTCCATCTTTTTCCACTCAGTGGCAATTAAATCTGACATGGACTGGTGGACCCGGAAAGTAGACGTTCTCTTCTTTATAGATGGAAAGAGTTTATCCGCAGTGGAAACTTTCGGTTCTTCTGCCGACAGTGACAAAGAGTGCCTTACTGCTTTGATGAGAGGTTCTATGATGCTTAACTCCAATGCAGACTCAGACTCAAACTCCTCATCATCCTCAGACTGATAAAAAACAGATTCCTCGGAATCTGTAGAAATCTCCCCTTCGGACAAGTCAGATTCTGAAACACTCAACGCCCGTTTGGATCGTTTTGACTTTCTTTTGGGCCTATTAGAGTCCTGAATGGCCTGGGTAACTGCTTGCTTCAGAACAGAAACCAGCGAATCCAACTGGAAATTTGAAGCAGAAGCCGAAGGTCCCGCTGTGTTAGCCAATCCTGCAGCTTCGGCATCACTGGGTTTCTTGGCTTTTTCTGACACTGAAAGGCTGCAAAACAAAACCGTTTTGAGCACATTGAAAACAAAAATGCAATCTCTGAAAAAATAATGGCGTCCTGCTTACCTAGATCCCCTGGGGTGTCCTTTCGTCCCATTCCTTGATTCCATAGCTGCAAAGAATAGGGAGGGCGTAAGAAAGCCAGGAGCAACACATAAGAAAAACATGGTAAAAATAAAAACAACGCAACGCAACCTAAACACAAACAAGGTACTTACCTTATTCACAGGACCAAGGAATTCACAGCTCTGAAGGTGTAGAAGGCTTCCAAGCTATCCAGCAGAAAAACAGAACTGTTTCCGCAGTCCCCCACACAGAGATTCAGACACAGCAATACTGCTCAACCCACAGGTCTCCACAGGTGTCCAGACAGGGCAGCCGGCAATCCAGAATGTCCCACGCCGCAAAGCCGTCCGCATGCTTTTTTAAAAATTTTCCCGGCGCGGCCGCTGACGTTATCCGGCCGCAACCAGAAGTAAACGGCCACGAGGACGCGCAACTGGAAATCGACACATCCCGGAAGAGAGAGAGAGCCGTCGGCGCTTGAACTATACCAGACCCAGGGACGTCCTCCGGACCCGGCAGAAAGGGAGAGCCCGCTGCTACCAAACTCCCTAAGGCCTACAACTTCTGAAGACAGAAGGGATGGCCAAGCAGCCTGACACCTAGGCCGACATCCCCACCGGCAAACTATACGCGTGCACATGGGGGGCATCAGGAGCAGAGATGCAGACTCCTGGACAGCGCCGTAATGGCAGGTAAGCGGCGGACAGGAAAAAAAGACGAAGGGGGACGGTGGAGGGGAGACTGAAAAGGAAGAGGAGGAGGTTCCTGTCCGTGGGCGGAGGGAGTTGGGTTAACCCATGAGTGGATGCTGCCATGTGACTGGTGCCCCTCAAACTTTTGGTGCCCCTTGGCGCGTGCCTACTGTGCCAAATGGTAAATCCAGCCCTGTCCATATCCCACCACCAGTGTATTGGCCTCCATAACACTCCTGCTCTCTTTATCAGACTGTTGCATCATCAACCAGCTTACACACTTCTACAAATTTATTGTTAGTGCAAACACAGTATCACATATTCCCCTTACCCCTTTGTATCTATACTTTCTTCAACAAGCTCTACTGCCAGCTACACTGAAGGTTCACACCAGGGCGGGGCTATTTGACTGTAGGGGCGTAACCTGTCACCCAGGGGGCGTATCTACGTCAATATTGTCATATGTGGGAGTGTCGCTCACAATAAACCGGAGGAAAAAAAAAAAAGCACAACACGTGTGGCAAGTTGTAATGGGGCGGGGCTCAAATAAATGAAATTGTTGCTATCGGCGACGAAAATATAGTAACGTGAGGGGCGTGGCGTTCTGATAGATGACAATACGAATAATGGGCGTGTCTGAATACAGGGAGGGGGCGTGGCCCCGACGTCGCAGACCCGGCTGTGGCCTCGACCAGTCCCACGGTGGATTATGGCTGCGCCGGGTTTCGTTTTTCCCGGGCTGTCGTTTCTCACGATCCTTTCGGTTCTGTTCCCGGTTCTGTGCTCTGGGGAGCTCCCGCTTATCCTCGGTGTTCGGCTGGAGAGCAGCGACCGACACGTCGGCTTGTCCCCGGAAGGGGAGCTGGAGGTAACCGAGGGCAGTCGCCTCCTGCTCCGTCTGTACGGCCTGCACCTGACCGAGGACAGCGGGAAGCTCCTGGCCTTTACCGACTACGTCCCGGGGTCCCAAGACAACCGGAGCTGCTTAGAGGAAAGTCGGGACCTAGTTCTGTCCGGGTTGAACGTGTCCGAGGGGAGCGGGGGGATGACGGGGCTGCTCAGGCTGAAAATTCTGCCCCTGCGGAAGAGTCAAAGCTCCCGGGTCTACGTCCTGTGCACCCGACAGGGCCCCGACCTTCCCTGGAAGCTGCACCCCGATCCGGACGGGCGGTTGACTGTGGTGGAGGAGGAGAGGCCGCTGCTCCCGCTCTGGTTACAGGGCTGCATCATAGCAGTACTGCTCATCCTGTCCGGGATCTTCAGCGGACTCAACCTGGGGCTCATGGCGCTCGATCCCATGGAACTGCGGGTGGTTCAGCGCAGCGGGACTGACAGGGAAAAACGGTACGCGGCCAGGATCGAACCGATCAGGCGGAAGGGGAACTACCTGCTGTGCTCTCTCCTGCTGGGTAACGTGCTGGTCAACACCACCCTGACCGCGCTGCTGGACGACCTGATCGGCTCCGGTCTGGCTGCCGTCTGCGCTTCCACCATGGGCATCGTGGTGCTGGGAGAAATCGTACCCCAAGCTCTGTGCTCCCGTCATGGCCTGGCAGTGGGGGCCAACACCCTGTGGCTGACCCGAATTTTTATGTTTCTTACCTTCCCAGTGGCTTATCCGGTCAGTCGCCTACTGGACTGTGTCCTTGGCCAGGAGATCGGGACAGTCTACAACCGGGAGAAGCTGCTGGAGATGCTAAAGGTGTGAGAGGTCAGGAGGGGTCATGGAGAGGGGTTTAATGTCACGGATACAAACGAGGACCAATAGGATTTCAATTCAGCCATTTATATATCTACATAAATACCTAACAGGGGGCTGGATATATTCGTTTGCACATTAGTAGCCATAAAGATGTTTTCTGGGGGGAGTCTGTATCTCTCAGAAGGATTGTAAGGTGGGGCTGCCCCCCTGGTAGTTATCCCCCTGCTCCCTCTAAGCTGTGTGCTCGCGGGTCTGTTGCACCCACAAGGTAGACTAAATATGTACTGGTGTGAATTGGGAACAAGTCTTAAGGATGTGTACAAAGGGGTCAATATTTCAACCCAACTAATTGGTTGACCAGTCAGTCAGGACAAAGTAACATCTGTCACATACCCCTGCAAGGCCGATAGTGCAGTCCATAGAAGTTCACGCAATTGGCCTAAAATACACTGCTAATAATAGTAATACTGCTGTAAGCTGTGCTGGATATTTGTCCTGTTAAAATTATCTTGATTAACAGTTTTCAATAGGTAATCAACAATAGCGCACACCAGTCTTATAACAGCAAAACTGTGTTTATTTAAACATGATGTTTGTATCACCAGGCACCTTCTTCAGACATAATTGAAGGTGTCTGGAGACAATGAAATGTCACGTGTGAATAAACATAGTTTTACTGTTAAAAGACCAGTGTGCGCTATTGTTGATTACCTACTGTTACTATTTTACCACTGGCAGTGCCACCATAGCTGCACCCAGCATATATTATTACATTACCGAACAGTGGTGTGGGGGAAACTTGAAAGATTTCGGTACTCCCAATTTCACACACCTATAAAATACCTAAAACACTTTCCTTGAACTATTAAGTGTCCAGTTTAATTTCATCAGCAGTGTTTTGCACTGACTTACATTTACAATCAATTCTGTAATGCTAAACTCTGTTTCCATGACTGCTTTTTATGTCCCTCCGCAGGTTACAGAGCCATACAGTGGTATTGTACGGGAGGAGATGAACATAATCCAAGGAGCACTGGAGTTGCGTACAAAGACCGTGGAGGATGTGATGACTAAAGTGGAGGACTGCTACATGTTGCCTTTTGATGCCGTGTTGGACTTCAACACAATGTCCAGCATCATGGAGAGCGGTTATACACGTATTCCAGTGTATGAGACTGAGCGCTCCAACATTGTGGATATTCTATATGTCAAAGACCTTGCTTTTGTTGACCCTGATGACTGCACTCCATTAAGCACCATCACTCGCTTCTACAGCCACCCTCTTCACTTTGTGTTCAGTGACACCAAGTTAGATGCCGTTTTAGAAGAGTTTAAGAAGGGTGAGTAAATTCTAGTTGCTGGAAATATTTTTCACATTTGTGTTGCATTTTTCTTGTTTGTAGCAAAGGTTTATTGGGAGATTGATATTCCAAAATTTTAAATTTCTGTGCACACCTGGAACTTGCATTGTGGGGGTAATGATGCCCCTGAGCTGCTAACCACGAACTGCATTTACCTCAGATTTATATTCAATGGGGAACTCGCTCACATCTGCTTAATGTGAGTTTTATTGTGACATATGAGCATATCATTTCAGGGTATCCCCCTTCATCTGGTGCACCTGACGAAAGAGAATAGCCTGAAACATTGTTCACATATTATGTCGCAATAAAACCCTCATGAAGAGAAGTGAGTACGTTTCTCATTGTATATACATTTTATTCAAAATGGTCGTCTGTGCACTTGCATATATATTCTGTGGTTTTGTTATTGTAATAGTACACACTGCCAACACTACTGTTTTCTTTTATTTTGGGTCCTTTGTGTTTCATGGCATGTTAACCACAACTCAAAATACTATTGGGAGCCATATTTAATATTGGTTATTGGAAATTTCTTGAACCCATCAGCTGGTTCTTACTGATAGATAATAATGGGTCTAAATCTGATGTATTCTGTCAGTTATGCCCAGCTATCCATTCCTCATTTAATAATTTGATACAGTTTGCAGCTAGGGAATGCCAGGATTTGTAGTTTGAAAACATCTGAATGGCTGAAAGCTGGATGTCCGTGCAGTAGAGGTTTTATAGTGAGCCAGCATTCTTTCAATTCATGGCCCTATGTAACTGGACTATGTTACTTAGCTTGCCTAGGTATTCTTTGTCTATGGTGGTATGCATGGTAAAAACAGGGAAGAATGATTTACAGACCGTAAATACCTGACAGCGGGCAATTATCAAGCTTGGCACACACTGAATAGCTATATACCAAATGTTCCCTGTACACATTGTACATTGATGTAACTTGGATTACAGTTTATCATTTTAATAACCTCTTAATGACCATGTCTTGCCTAACACTTATTAACTACCGCTGACTTTAAATAGTTTTTCGCAATCTACATTGAATGTTTAAATGATGTTTTGATAAATAGTTCACTGTGATCGTGTGCCTTTCACAAGCGGACCATTTTTTGCCACACAGTCCTTCAGGTCTCCGGTTTTTCTGGAAATTCTTTTTTGCTGATATTCTCTATTTTCCAGAACTTGTCCCTTTGTTTGTTTGCTCTTTGACTAATTTGCTGGATGTTTCCTGCAGGTAAATCCCACTTGGCCATTGTACAGAAAGTAAACAGTGAAGGAGAGGGGGACCCGTTCTATGAAGTTTTGGGACTGGTGACCCTGGAAGACGTCATAGAGGAGATTATAAAATCTGAGATCCTGGATGAATCCGATTTGTACAGTAAGTTTCTCTTGTTACTGGTTGGTAAACATTTCTAATACGTAAATGATCTTAATAATAGAGAGGAACAGTAATTATTTTACCTTATTATAGTCAATTAGCTTTATAGTTAATGACTAATTTAGCCGTAAATCCACTGTTGCTCTCCATTAACTTTGCCCAACATTCAGACTATTTTAAAAAATGTTGTCTTGCATATATGTATGTATAATTATATTTCTAAAGCACAGGGTACACAACAATATACATTCTAAAATACAGAGGGTAGAGGTGCAAGCTTGCCCAGGTCCTGCTGTACATTATTTATAAATATCCAACTGTAGTAATGTTTCAGAGCACTCACAGGACTTGAGCAGAAAATACTTTTATTTCATGTTCAAAAAACAGATAGCAATGTTTTGGTCACTTTTTCAGACCTTTCTCAAGCTTGATTACACTGCAAGTAATTATAATTGCTCTCAGTCCATTAATCTATTTATAAGACAGGTGCTTCAAAGAATGTGGGTGCCTTCATCTGCTCAATTATGTTATCTTCATAAAAGTAAGTTCTGAGCACACCACTTTATCAAACATGATTATTAATAATTAATAAACAATTAATTTGGTAAAGAGGTGCGCACCACCTTAGTATTTCTTTGTTACCTGGTGCTGGTATACAAGGGTTTAGCTGTATCTACCCTCACGTACAATTTTCCATAAAGCTAGGTACACACTATACAATCCTTCCTCCTGACTGACCGTTCGAGGCTTTCAACCAAAAGGGAAAGACTGTTGGTCGCGGCAAAAGCAGCTGCATCCGACAGGCGTGACCGGTGATGAGGTCCATAGATGACCTCACAATTGGTTGTGATTTGCCGACCTGTCCAATTAATTGTTTGTCCGATTTGGACAAACAAACAGTCTGTGATCAGTTGCGGCCACAAAAAGCCGCCATACAATAATTCGCCCTGACCAACCGAAACACTGAAATGTCGGTCGGGCCGAATTATTGTATCCTGTGCTAGCTTTAGAATGCTGCACACAGGATTGGTACAAAAAAGGCCACAGCACCAGCTGAAAATTAGGATTTATGTGCAAAGCTGCAAATACAAGTGTATCTCCACACATCTCTCCAACAGCAGCAGCAAAATATATAAAAGAAATGTCTTTATTTCATATTTATATCAAAATTACACCATGTTCAAACTACAGTGCGTTTTAACTTTATGCAATAAAAGTTATGTTTTATTAGATTGACTAAGTCCTGTGAGTGCCTCTGTTTCTATAATATATATAATAATTATATATATATATATATATATATATATATATATATATATAGAATATATATATATACGTCGCTAACGACACAAATTATGTGTGAATAAAAGTTGTATTTTGGATTTCAAGAAGTCCTTTTGTGTGCACTGACTCTAATCAAATCACCTTGGAGTTCATTGATCTGTAAAAAGACTTAAGGGTCAGGTACCTGCGACGCACGATGTGTACAAACGACCGTTTTCGGACGATAATCGGCCCTTGTGTAGGCACTTTATTGGCCAAAACGGATGTTCCGTCGGTGATTGTTGCCCAGCCGACCTGGTGGATCAACGAATGAACCCGACTGAATGCATACACATGGACGATTCTCGGCCAAAACGCCCGTTTGTCGCGTGTGGCGCTCAGCTGTCGGGGGTCATTCCTCGCTCGTAAATCGAGTGTGTGTACGAGCCTTTAATATCGTTGTATTAGGTTGTGCATATATCTTACCCCAGCCTGGACCATTCATTTGTGAGAATGTCGATCGCAGAATGATTTACCCAGGTGGTTGCCAGAACTGTCTGAATTTTTTATTTTTAGGTGAGAAATATTGGTTTTCTTCTGAAAGGTGATCTTAGTTGGTGTCTGTCTCTAACAGCAGGGTGTGGCTGCATACAATAGTTTTCTTTAGCTTTTGAATAGAGGTTGGCAGGTCCTTAAAAGGAGACAACAATTGTGGCTTGGCTTTGTATACTAGCACAGCCCTATGTGCTGACTCCTTCTAGAACATACTCTTGTGCGTTAGTTGGTGCAACATGACAATAACGAGATCATACAGTACAGATTCCATTGGTTTCCATGTATGACCTGCTACAGATGTGGCTAAACAAAGTTCAGACCAATCCATACCGAGTATAGAATAGATTGTTTGGAATTGTCACTGTGTTTTCCCTATACCAGGGATTCTCAAAAGGTGTGCCTTCAGAGCGAAGTTGTAGTTTTCAAACACCAGGAGACACACAGTTTGAGTCCATGCCTTATACTAAAGAATAGAGAGGCAACAAATTGAAATTTACACCCAAAACCGACTATATCATTCTATATCATGAAATGCGGAATTTTGCAGGTTGATATGGCGCACTAGTTCACTGGGGAGCCAATGAGATTGATCTTTATATCAGGTGGTACATCTGTTGGTCAGGATTATCAGGCCATTATTTACCCATGTGTACCCAGCTCAAGATAGCAAGGTTAAGCTGTAGTTGGAGAAAACACCATTTATAGAATCATCCACAAAGGATGAACAGTGTTTTGTAATACATAGATTTGACCAGAACATGGCAAAAAGCTTTGGAAAAGATTTAGTAGGAAAGGTTACCACAAGGCAAAATGTTAAAATCTAATGTCTTCCATAACCCAATGGAATGGGTTAGAGAGAATTCCAAGAAATTCTGGTACATGAAAGGAAACTTGGAGAGCTCTCTGACTAGGAATTGTGCCAGAGAGTTGAGCAACTGATTCCAAAGCTCTATTCTATTGGCTCCAAGCCTGCACATGCATTTAAGCATTAGAACACCATAGAGCACAGTATAGTATAGGCTGGATGAAGATGTCTTTTGCCAGGAACAGATGCACCCTTGGGTGATCTAATGCTTCAACACTTTTTTGAAATGTAAAAGTGTGCTTTTTGAGCCTTTTCAGTATTGGGATTTGGGTTCCTATTTAATGTTGGTTTCTGACCTGGCAAGAAAGGTTTGCATCTGTATGCATAAATGTTTTTATTTTCTTAAATGTTTTCCTGTGCTGTTAATCAGATCATATCAACTGTTTGTTACCTGTTGTAGACCAGTAAAGGTGTAACATCTGGTTAGTGAGTGCAAATTTTTGCACCTCTTAAATAAGCCTGATTGTGTTTTGGAAAAGTTGGTCCACTTAATGTCCCATTGATCACCTTGATTTTGTAAATTAGTATTGTTATAATATGTTGTTTCTTAAAGGGTAACTGTGGTCTCCAAACTATTGTCTACACTATTTAAATACTCTATTACTCTAATACTCTATTTAAAAAAAAAAGCTCTCTTATACCTTCCAAACAAGCCAAGAATGTGGTATCTAGCTTCTCTGGTTCCTAAGTTATAGGCTTCTACATTTACAGTCACATGATGAGCTGTGTAAGAAGCTCAATCCCCCAAAAAATGACATTTTCTGAAGCAATTTAAAGACAGTTACAGCATTAGGATACAACTGGGCACGCTCAGTGCATTTCAGTGTCTGTGACACGGGGGTCAGTGCAATGGTGCTGGTGATGTCACAGCTCACAGTGCTAGCTGGAAAGACCACCCTTTATACTGCTATAGGTTTGGATAGATTGCAGCTAGAAGCATGATACTGGAGTCTTTTTAAAGGTTGGAATTGGATTTTTAATAAAGGCCCTTTGTATGGAGACCACCGTTTCCCACTAAAGTGCTGGTAACATATAAAGGCTTATGTAGTAAAAGTTCTTATCTAAAAATGGTGCTTATTTTGCCCCAACCAATCAGATGTTATTTACCATTTGAAAGCTAACATATGATTGGTTGGGGCAAAATTAGCACCATTTTTAACAATAAGAACTTTTCATACATAGGCCTGATAGTATAGATGTAAGTAAGAACTAGGGCAGAGACCAGCGAATATAAGCAAGTTTCATTTCCGTATGAGCACAGGCCATTGTGCCCAGAGCCTTTGCATACCAAGACCTTTCATTGCTTTTCTTACAGCCTGTTGTGTAACCTTTGTAATGGCTTTTTTTAAGTGTCGTGTTTATATTCAGTGAGTGACAAAATATTTTTTTGACTCTACCTGTTCTGCAGCTGATAATCGCAGTAAGAAACGCGTCGGACGGCGTCAGGATAAAAAAGACTTCTCTGTTTTCAAGGATTCAGACAATGAGCTGAAAGTAAAAATCTCCCCCCAATTGCTTCTTGCTGCACATCGTTTCCTTTCCACAGGTGAAATCTGTTTCTTTTACCATCTTAACCATATACCCTATGCCTCTATGCCCAAAGCTTTACCTGGGTTCTCCTTTTCTTCTGTTTTCAGAGGTGCCCTTATTTGCCCATTCCCTAGTTTCAGAGAAAACCCTGCTACGTCTTCTTAAGTACCCAGATGTGGTCCAGGAGTTGCGCTTTAATGAAGAAGAAAAAAAGGCACAAGATCATTTCCTTTATCAACGCAACAAAATAGCAGATTACTTTATCCTCATCCTTCAGGTACTGGGGCCAAAAGGTTCTTAAAGTAGATATGCACTAAAGGATATTATCTTAATATGATGCATGATTTTTGTAAATGCAGACTATGGTACCTTATCCTTGTAGTCCTGTAAACCCATGGTAACCAATCAGCTTTAGCATTTTCTGTCAGTTTGTCTTAAGCTATGTACAAACATTAGATCATTGCCAACCAGCGACTGTTGTGGCCAATGATCTAATGAAGTGTTAACCTTTTATCCTTTGGGAACCCTTAAAACAGGAAACCCGTAATAAATAAATATTATATATGTTTATCTCTTACTAGTAGTGTTCTCCCCAGAATTTTTTTCCAGCCGGGTGGCATGAAAAAGTAGCTGGGTGGGGTGGGACGGCGAAATTTGGTGGTGGGGAAAAATGTGCACTGCATCATGCTCATTATATAGGACAGGGATGTCTAACTTTCATCCCACTAGATGTTTGAAAACTATGACTCCCAGCATTCTGTGGTTGTAGAATGCAGGGAGTTGTAGTTCCCTTCTGAAGGTAACCCATGTAACAAGGCAGCACAAGCACATGTGCCACCCTTTTCTGGCCTTGGGGATCTTGGAAAAGCTAGTAAACATGTGCTAAATTAATCTTACAAGTGTAAAAAACGGGTCTGGACTGGGCAGTATTGGCGGGAGTTTTTACTGACCTATTGGCACCTATTAAACCTAGATATAAAGTTCTCTCAAGGAATTTTTTCCAGCCGGGTGGCATGAAAAAGTAGCCGGGTGGACCGCCCGGCTAAAAGACCCTAGGGAGAACACTGTACTAGTCATCAAATTCATCAGAATACCTAATTATTACTAACCAGTAAATATAGCTATATTTAAACATCATTTGATTAGTGTGGATCTGTACAGTTCCTTTCAATATCTCTAGGCACTGGAACCCTGGTTAAGAAACACTGATCTTCTGTGTGTACATGCTTGCATTGGCATCGTAAATTTATCCATCCAGCTAGATTGCTTAAGGTAGCCCTACACTCTAATGATAATGGGTAAATCCCATTGAGGAACAACGGGATTTACCCATTATCGTCAGTGTGTAGGGGCTCTTTCCAATCTGAATATTTCTGACAGTCTAGGTAGCCAATCTGATCGTACTGTGTATGGCCGCATGGCCAACTGATCCCTATACCATGTATGGGGATTGGTCGGGTCCGTGTGTGCGGTCCCCACAGCATGTGTGCTGACAGATACCAATGTGATCTGTCGGCAAACATGCTTTGGAAATTTCATGTGTATGGCCCCCTTTTACTGATGTCAGGAATTGATCATATTGTTCCCCTATGTTACAGGAGTTATCTGGAATACTCACTTCTCCAATAAACAGAGAAGGCTGCTCTGTCACTGACCAGCAGACTGTTTTTACTGAAATCTTTAGAGAATTGTCCTGGGAATTATTACAAAGAAATCAAAAGAAATTCTGCTAAGGGTTTGGTGTAAAGATTTCCTTTTGATTCATTCAAGTTACTTTTTAAGTAAATTAACTTGGTACATTGTTCTATATATAGGTTCTAGGGACAACAAAGTGTCTCTCAAATGTTGCTGACTATGAAGTTTGCTAATGTCTTTTGATGTAAAGTTGTAGGCCTTGCTTACTGTGTATAACTTTTCACTTACTTTGGGTGACCTTCCTCAGAATGTAATTGCTCTGAGATCTGTCTTCAAATGGACAATTTCTTTAAATGTTTGACAAATCCAGATGTTCTGTCTTATATCCTCTTCTGTATTACTGGAGAAAAAAAGTAATTTTGGAATTTATAGGGTGTGTTTCTGACAATACAATTATTATAACAACGGATAGTACAGAATGCAAGGACTAACTAGTCCTTGACGTCTTTAAACTGGTCATAATAGAATGCTATTAATTAATACTACTATTACACATTATGTAATAATAGTAGTACTAAAGAACAGTTAAACCCTAGTTTTAGGCAATAATGTAATAGTTAAAGGGCAAGCCCAACCTTGAAATAAAAAAAAGTGTATTGGTAAATCACCTCCAAACTCAAAACTGCAATAGTAAAAAATCTGATGGTTCTGACCGATGATAGACTATCCTGCAACGTGATTCTTTCATTCTCTGAGACTTGCTGCCTCCTAGTCAAGCTGTATGAGCTCTCATGCGCAGAGGGGGTAGCAAGGGGACTGTCAGTCAGTCATTGGTAAAATATTGTATGGCATAACAAGTTAATCTTACATCTGTCAGCTCCTGTTATGATTTTGGGATTGGGGTGTAGGATTTGCCTACAAACAAGTTATTTTACTTATCATTTACCATTAAGCAGTTGTGGTAGTCTTAATCTACAAAACTGATCATTTAGGGTTTTCAAGCCTCTGTAGCAGACATGCTCACTGTTTGCTTATTTCCTGGCTATCCTGGCACATGTACAGTATTTAAGTATTCAATCAGCATTTTAACCAATACACTGGCTATTCTTTTGAAACAGTCCTATTCACGCCCATATTTTCTAAAACCTTGTTTTTTTATAATAGAATCTATGCTTGTATGGCTGCTGGAAAAGTAATTAACATAGGAACAGGTGATCTCCTTTTAATGACTGAGCAGTAAGAAAAATAAACAATTCCTTTATAATGTTGGTGACTTCAGAGGTTAAAACAGCAGCTGTCTGCTCTTTAGAAATTATTGAATTATGTATGATTTAGTTGTCCTTTGAGTTTATATGGATCAGATTCAAACTTCAGAAAGGCAGTTTCCAAACTGTCCAGTAGGAAAGTAATGTGTGAGGGGATCCTAAATGTCAACAAACGGTAAAGGATGTTTCTTTTGTGACTAAATATACTTAAGTTATATTCACAAACATTTCTAGTTGTACCAATTGTTTCAATCACCTGTATTTGCTGGGAAAATGTTCTTATCCAAGTCATGTAGCTATAGCAAGAAGGGATGTTTAATGTATATGGTAAAATGGTTAAATGTTGCCTTGTCTTGATATAACTTTTATAATATTTATAATTTCAGTAGATTTACAGTTGTTTTTTTTTTTTTGTTACTTTATTCCATTTTTCTTCATTTCTTCTCTAAAGGACTCATCTTGCTGTGCGAACACAGTAGTGTGCCTGGGGCTTAGGTAAATGTCACGTGTCTGACCTTCAGTTTGTCAGCCCCATGTGACACTATTGTTGGAGGAAGAGGCTCAGTGCGTGTGTGTGTTTGGGGGGCGCGTTCAGGGTTCAATGAGAGACCGTTTTGCAGATTTTTTTTTTAAATGCAACACCATGGCTACTGAATTGTATATCTTTATCTCACTTTAGATATTTAAATTTTGAATGGTGGCATTGTGTGCAGAAATACATCAGTGGGTATCTTGGCACATACCTGTATATTAACACTTCATAACCTGTTACACTTCATTCTCAGGGCAAGGTTGAAGTAGAAGCTGGGAAAGAGAATATGAAGTTTGAATCGGGGGCCTTCTCTTACTATGGTGTTATGGCTCTGAGCACTCCATTGGCTGCTGGTAAGACCTTGTCTAGATTTTTTTTATGTGGTTGATATTGACTCTATTTAAAGGAGAAGTTTTTACTTGCATTGGAGGAAACTCCTAGATGGTAATGTCCATCCTTCTAACCTCAAACTCCTTTTACTTCTCGCAGCAATAGTACTCAAGACGAGGGCCTACATTGCTAGGTCCTCACCCCTGGGATCTTTGTAGATCAAATTATTAACTTACCTTAACTTTCCCTTGCTGCTCCAGTTCCCTTCCATCTTCACTATCAGTCCGTGATGTGGCCAATGGGGAAGATGCACTTCCTTCAGATCTTCTCATTGGTCCTTGTTGTAGATGGGCTAAAAAAGTTGGAATAGCGGGGGAGACTTTAGGTAAGTTTACTCACCCAGTGTACTATAAATATGGAGTGGAGGGTGGTACTGTTCCTTTTCAATGTCTCAATGGGGCATTGGTTTCTGGGCTAGGACTGGTTCATTTTACCCCCACCCCCTTCATATGACCCACCTTCTTGCTTCTTTCATTTGCGTAGGGCATGGGAGGCCCCCTTAACTGAATAGAGATAAAGGCAAATGCAGTGAAGCTAGTCAGTGCTAGTCTTCAGTCCTAGCTAGGAGCTGGGCTTCATATCCAGGTTTGTAAATGTTCGTTCCCCTATCCATTAACAACTTGTGTCTTTTACTGAGAAGAATGAGAGAGTACAAAGCAGTACAATGGAGAGAACATGAGGCTCCTATCCCTAGTTAAGTAACATGTACTGACTTGTAACTCTTGTAGTGAAAAATAAAACCTCATAACTTATATCCCATTCATTGATTAAAAAAGGGTGTCTGCCTTTTATTGAAAAATAGGTGTGGTAATTTGATTTTCTGATCCCTGTTCCACTTTCTAAAACATTGATGTGTAAAATGGATCCATCAGAAATGGCAGAATCTACAAGCTGAATCTTTTAATTCAGCTTGTAGAGTTTAAATGTTTTAATGCAAAGAAGAAAGTGTTACCGGTATGTCCCATCTAACCACAAACGACTACCTACTTACTGTACACTAATCCATATTAGAGCTATTTCATCCCCTCCCACTTTTCTTCCATTCTTCCCAGCTCCTGCCCGAACTGTCTATAAAAGGGGGTCTCTCTTTTCCAGACTTGCAGGTAATGGAGGAGCCTGCATGGGTGTGTGATGCATATATATGACTATTGCATACACAGTCTGTTAGTTTCTCTTGCATAAATTATTGCCTAAGTAGAGTAACCTAGTGGCTGCACATTGCAGGTATTACCCGATGTGCCCTTTATGCTTTTCAGCTTTTTACTAGTAAGGCTACTTTTACATGACCAATGTCGTAGCAGTTTTTGAGCGGGTTGCAGATATTTAGAAGCAGAAAAACACTCTGCAAACGTCCACTCTGCAGAAGTTTGTTAAAGGGCATGTCCACCCCCAAAACTATAATCCCCCCCACTACAGGCCCTACTGTGTAGTGCATAAAAATTCTTACCTTACATCCCAGCTCCAAATGGTTCTCCTGCAATGTCCCTCCAAAGTCCCAAAAACTGTCCACCAGAAGCTTAGCAGAGTCCATATAGGACTCTGACTCCCGTCTCTCCTCCGGGTGCCGGTCCATCCCCCTGCTTGCAGTTTCATGCAAGCAGAGGGCCGGGCAGTACGGCGGAGGATAGAGGGAAGGTAAGTAAAGATCGGGGGAGTTTCTGAAAATAAGAATAATGCGGTTGGGGCTGGGGGAAGAAGCACTACAACATATTAAATAAAAAAAAAAAAAAGGGGGGGTGGACATGCCCTTTAATGGTGACCGCTCTGCAGAAGTCTGTTAATGGTGACCGCTCTGCAGAAGTCTGTTAACGGTGACCGCTCTGCAAACGTGTAAAACTAGCCTAAGTCTTCTGCTTATTCTTCCGAGTGTAAGATTTAATGCTGGCTTGATTGATGCTGTATTTTCAGTTAATAAGCATGATGGTGTGGGGCTGCTGTAACCATTTTCTTATTTAACACTAACTTTAGTACGGTTGTTCACTTGTCTCTCGCAATCTTTCTAGCTAAGTGGTAACTAAGTTGTCTCATCCAACATAGACTTCCATAGTCTATTGTGAATTTCAAACCAATGCAGTTCCATGCAAATTAATCAAATTCTTTTTATAGCTTTTCTAAGCACCTTATGCTATGTACAGCTCTTTCCTATTCTTAGCTCCTTTTATTTCCCATAGAATGAACATATTAACCTCATGCAGACACCATCTGTACAGAATGGTTTCTAACAGCGTGTGCAGCCAAAGGAAAATAGCTGAAAATGCAAAAATGTGTAGTCTCCTGGAAAAGTACATTCATAAACTGCATATATAAAAGAATCTGTGATTTTATAACCGCTAGGCCTAATACACATGGGTTGGTGTTTTTGCCCACTTGACCAATAGAGATGCTCATGGTTTAGTTTCAGAACCGCCAATTTAAAAATCCATGGAACCAGCAGAATTTTTTTTGAAACTTGAAAAAAAAATCAAAAAATGTTAAAAAAAAAAAACAAAAAAAAAACCGAAAATCGAGAGTGAAAAATTGCAACGAAAATTGGTATACCGGTAGGTGGTTTGAAAATCGTAATTGGAAAAATTCTGCTTGAGTTGGGTTTGAAATGTGTTTTCTGTATTTCATTACAGGGCATGTATACCCCCAAAATTATAATTTAACCCACTTCTGGCCCCACTGCGTAGTGTAAAAAAATCCTTACCTTACATCCCAGCTCCAAATGGTTGCCCTGCAATGCCCCTCCAAAGTCCAGAAAACTGGCCACCAGGAGCCTAGCAGAGGGGGAAATTGTTTCTGTCTCTGAGGCTTCCTCTGAGAGGTTTGTGGCATGCTCTGAGAATCCCTCCCCCTTTCCTCCCGTTTTGGTCTCCCTCCCCCTAGCACAAAACCCTTTTAATATGTTGTAGAGCTTGCTCCCCCAGCCCCAACCGCATTAACCTTATTTGCAGAAACTCTCCTGATCTTTACTTACCTTCCCTCTATCCTCCGCCGTTCTGAGCTGCCGGCAGCCACATCCGTGATTGGCTGCCTCTCAGCCAATCACAGACGCGGCAGCCGGTCAGGCCCGGACAGTGCGGTGGAGGATAGAGGGAAGGTAAGTTGAAACCCATAAAAGTGCACTGCAACTGGGTAGTACACCTCTGTAAATCCCCCTGTCTTGCAGTTCAGGGGCTCCCTAGAGAAGCTTGACTACTTGTTTACCTGACAGTTAAGGGAGAACCAAATGCTAAGGATGGTTCATTCCATTACAATACTACTTTGGAGTAGAAATGTTGCTTTCTTTCTAATTTTCCCATTATGCTATACAGTGGCAGAGTCTTTAGATATTGACCTCTTTATTGCCCTCTATAGACCACTCTGACTAATGACAGTCAGAATATTAGATTTCTCCAGGGTTAATGACATTTTTGAATGAATCTTTTTATATTTATACAGTGCATTTCAAATATATTTCAAATATAATTGAGCTCTTTTACTGAATTCCAGGTTTGAGCTCTTTGAGCATTTTATTCCTAAATAATGAAATGACAAAACCATTATTTTTTTTAATTGATAAAGTAAATAAAATACTCCATAGTAGGAAATAAGGACAGGAGACAAAATTATATAGAAATAAGGTTTACTTGCTTAATGTGCAGCCGTAAATATAATACAATGTAAGCACATTCACAAATGGAGGGTGAAGGTAGTGAATGCAGGGTTTGCTGTAAACATGGATCTTTGGTTAGATAATTATTGGCTAGGAGCAGCCGGCAGGCAATCTTATGTATGTGGTAGTTCCCAGCATCATCATTTCATTGATTCTGCAGCTCAATTGTTGGCCAAATTAGACTTTCTTTAAAGGCAAGTGATACAATGTTTGAATCAGTAGTTTCTAGAAGGTATGCTAAGGCAAAATGTTTGTCGGATCTTTTCCTTTTAATGTTTAAAATATAGGAGTTCAAGTTTTCATTACATAATTAATCACCTGAACATACTGTAGGGTATTGGCATTTGTCTCTTTAAGTACCAAACATCCCCAGAAATGAGATTGACATCCCTTAATTATTCTTATTGTATATACTATTTCCCTTTTTCATTTGCATTTTGTGTGTTTAGCTCATCCCCCTCAAGGTTCATACACACGTGCAATCGCAGGAGCTGACCAATGACGCACAATGTGCATGATCAACCGTTTTTCCCGACAACTGTGCCGTGTATGGGCACTTTTTCTGCCGAAACAAACGTTCACTGGGCTTCATTGAGGATCCACTAGGTGAATCGGTCAACATGGCTCAACTGAACATCTGTTTCTGCTGACAAAGCGATCACGTGTGTATGAAGCTTTAGACACTGCACTTGGGAATAGTGTAACCTTTTAATACCTATTGTCTTTCAAGTACTGAACATAAAGGGTATCTTTACTCTAAAAAATCAAATGTAATATAGCCTTATATAGCCTACTACTCCAAAACTTTTTGGGGATTTTAAATCTGAGCTGTATATTCTGAGAAATCATCATTTAAAATTCAGCATTTACAGGGAAAGGCCTGTCACTCCAGAAGAAAAAATTATAATATGTGCCCCATCCCTGACCCCTAACTAGGATCTTTAGCTGCCTGCCAGCACACTCTCTGCAACAATTACCGTAAATCAGCAGAGAAAAGAAGGAAGGAAGAAGGGGAAGATGTTTAAGCAGAACAGTGTCAAAGGTGAGGCTGTGCAGAGCTTATAAGTGTTGCAGACACTAGAAGAAGTCAGTGAGTAAGGTAGGGTGGGGCAATTAGAGCACTCTTTAAACATTAATAATTTAATGTCAAAGCAATCACAGATAAATATGTGAGTACCACCATGTTACTTCTCTCAAATTATATACCATAAGTGCACTACCCAATTGAAGACAATATGTGAAAGCATTATTTTGGCTGTGCTAGGAGAGTCTAGTAAAACTCAGGACATAGAAGGAAAAGAAAAGAAAGTGTTCCCAAACGAGACCAAACGAGTACTGCAACACACATTTGAAAGTCAAAAAATGTGAACCTTTATTGTAGTCCCTTGTAAACACTAAAAACATACATCACCAATCCCACACAGATATATTCACAAACTGAGTCAGGAAAAAGAAGTTCAAGCTTTCCTGAACCCCCCCCCCCAAGTACCATAACACCCCCACCCCCCCTTGCGAAATGCAGCAGTCTCCTCCGTATATAATGCTATGACCAGGAGTCCACATATAAGTCCCGCTGTCAAAAGATCACGAAGCACACCAAGCTGAAATAGCAAAGGGAGAATACCGACCCGGAGTCAACACTGCTGCTTATGTACAGGGAAACACATGCAGGGAGCAGAACTTATGCAATATATGACTATGCAATATAAGCAACACATACTCACAGGCTGATGACCACACCTCTTCAACCGCCCATCTCTTCAGCTGTCCCATTCGAAGCTCTAGCAGTGAACCATTATGAATATAAACTCCAGGATCTCTCCACAGGGAAGGTAGGTAGATAAGCTAAACCGACACGTGTTTCGCCCTCGGCTTCTAATCCACCAAACGGGGCTTTGTCAGGGTTTATATGAGTACTGGGCATGTGGCCTCGTTTGGAGACATTTGCTGTTTTTTTTGTTTCTACTTCTCTCAAATTGTAGTTTCAGATAATATAAAGTTATTTGAGTGAGTATAGTGACCCTTTAATGTCTTACATTCTTCTCCTTCAAAACAGATCTTCGCTCCCCATCACACATGAGCAGCCTGAACCGCTCTACTTCCCTGAGTTATCATGAAAGATCGGACTCCATCTCCTCCACTATCAGTGGTAGCAATACGCAGCTGAGTGTCCAGGCACAATACACTGCCGACTTCAGTGTTCGAGCCATCGGTGATTTGCAATACATTAAGGTGAGATTGGTTTGATTTTCCTAGAGTTAGACACTACATAAGCAACAGTATTTCTGATCAAAGACTTGATCAAGTTAATACTTTCAACTTATGAGTGTCTCTTGATGTGGACCAAGGTACAAATTATCTTAATACTCTTAATAGTTAAAATGCAGATTCCTGTAATTTTATAAATATTGTAATACATAAGTGTGCACTTGTGGAAATAGTGACTAAAAGAGTGGATGTGCCTGTAAAACTGAAATGCTGGAAAATAAGACACCTGACCTCACATATTACATTTCAGTAAAATTAAAAAAAATGAATTAAGTTTTTGGATAGACTGTAGATGGTGAGGGTCAGATACTTCTGTGCGGATCACTTCCTCAAAGGATAACTATACTCAATTCACCTTTTAAAAATAGAAAGAATCTTGGGCAGGGAGGTAGGATTGATTATTCACAATATTGTTTTTCTCTTTCAGCCTAGGGGAACCCAGGCACAGCAGGGTAAAGTACTCCACCTCCAGGAGCGGACACTTGAAATTTGAAGAGTTCACAGGCTCAGGTGCTTCTCCCCTTACCTTATATAGTCCAGCACCAGGAGCCTGCTTTAGTTCTTCAAGTGTCCGCTTAGGAGTTGGACTACTACTACTTCCATGTGCACAGAAATCTCAGAAGAGCATGGGAACAACTGGATCCTGTCAATTTCCAGTTCTCCCACACCAAGCAAAAATTGTTTTCGCAGCATTGGGCAGTTCACCCACTCCTAGTGTTGTCACTGACCTGCTTAAAGCCACATATGGAAGGAGATCCAGGCGGATAGAACCACATTGGCAGCACTTGGGGCTCTCAGCAGTCTTACCACAATGCTGATTCCCCCCCCCCCCATCTCCTCCGCGCACCGTATTAGGCACCACGTCTGTCCCTTCTCCTTACAGGCAAAATCACCCTATTTTACTCAGGTGCCTCCTGGACACCTATACATCCGTGGTTGGCGTGCATCTCGGGGGCGGATCTTTCTTTCTTCCGTGCTTCTCCTCAGCTCGGTCTCTACTGCTGAAGCCTATCAAACAGCTGCCGGACCTCTCCAGGCTCTCTGCTACCTCCCTACCAGGCCTTCTTTCCTCTCCTTTCTATTCATCTGCAGAGTAGGTAAAGAGAATTTTTCTTATAATTGTATCTGTGTTAGCCTAGAGAGCTCTTCCTTAACCCCCCCCCTATATATATATATATATATGTGTGTGTGTATGTATATATATATATATATATATATATATGTGTATATATGTATATATATGTATATATACAATACAAGAATATATATATATGTATGTATATACACATATATACATATATATACATATGTATGGGGTATGGTTAGGCACTCACTTAACAAGTGCACACAAAAGGGCTTCAGTATATCCAAAATAAGACTTTTATTCACACATATTTTGTGCAGTTAGCGACGTTTCGGTCGTGTTTTATAACCTTTTTTGATTGTTGACAATAAATTCTGTACATCCTTATACAGGAAGGATATAGACCGTAACACTATATTACATAGTCATAGTTTCCATCCATACCAGCAGATTAAGAGTGTTCCCTACTCCCAATTTTTGAAGCTGTTCAGAAAGAAGAAGTACTTCAAAGATTTAGGGCAAGAGGCTATGGACACCAGACGGGACAGGGTGATAAAGTAAATTGGTTGGGAAGTACAGCCAATGGATGTGTAAAATGTCTGGGGTGCCAAACCTTTCGCTATGCCATAACGGGAAAAGATTTCCCCCATCCATACACGGGGAGGAGATTTAAAATTCAATACTGACTCACATGCACATCCAGCTTTGCGATCTATTTGATTACTTGCCCTTGTGGCCTTGGATATGTGGGAAAGACCAACACCACCGTCAGAGAGCGGATAAACAACCACATGGCAGTGATCAGGGCTGCGTTGTTAGAAAAAGATTACCATTCGGAAATACATACCAAATATGGGTGGCCCTTCATTTTAGGACTGCTGGCCATAGTTTGGCTATGTTCAGATGGATGGCCATTGACCACATTCCAGCCACAGTGACGGATCCGTTGAGGGATAAAAAGTTGTTACAACTGGAAGTACAATGGATAAAAAGGCTAGACACAACTACCCAAAGAGGGTTGAATGAAATGGTCCCATTAGCATGTTTTATCTAAGAATTACGATTCCAATTGGGATATAAGAGAGGCAAATGTCAATATAGGTCAATATGTCTATATTTGCCCAGGGGGGTTTGTAGAGCCCAGATTACTAGGGACCAGATGATTTGTCCAATGGCCATGTCTTTGATATGTTTTGAGAATTGTTTACAATGATTTTAATATGTGATAGGTTTTTTATTATGTTGGTGGTTTGCACAAGGGGTTAAGGGTCTGAGGGGGCGTGTCCTCCCATGCCTTAAAAGGATGGTGAGAGAAAATTGAACTGATGCCACAATAATTGCCTGAAATACATTGATCCCAAGTCCTGGGAGTTCCCTGTAATGGAGTATTTTACATATATATATATTTATATCTTCATAGGAGATTACATTGAGTTTTTAGGAGCTACCAATGTGGTGGGGGTATATGATATTACATATAGGAAAGGCGTATATGTATGTGTGTACTATCTCACTATTACCATTTAAATGACCATCAGTAAATGTATATAAAGTATAGCACTGACTTATATTAAGTACAGCACAAAATATACAAAATACATAAACTTACTTACAGAGCTGAGATCCCTATTTCAAAATGGAATGGTCAAATAGCAGCTTAAACCACACCCCTGGGTCTGCTCCATATGAAAGGAAGTGTAATCCAGAAAATGTTTCTCTCTGCTACACAGGGTGTGATGTGTATTGTAATGGACATATACACCAAGGCTCCTTATATAACACCTCCAGCCTGCAGGTAGTGTCAGTGAGTAACAAGACAAGACATCCCTGCTCTCTATGGCTAGGAGGACAGAAAGTGAAAGTAGATTGTGGTGTATGCTTTGGAGAGATATTGACTGCAAAACAAGATCCTGTGTACAAGATCCTGTTACCACCTGTTGGGAGGACAGATTATTGGACAGACAATTTACCTTATTGGATACAAACTCTGAGGCAACAGATAAGTGTACACCAACTTACAAGGACACACAATATACAGGCCTGGTCAATATTCAAAGTGGTTCACCATAGACAGGGACACCCCTGATTACTGCACATGGTTTGTGGGGAACCTGTTTATATGCACTGTCTGCTTTGTGCCAGACCACCAGAGTAACACACTGTGTGCCATGCTACCCATAAATATTACATAAAGTAGTGATTTGGTACAAATTGGTGTTGCAGCTGTGCTGGTAATACCATTTATTCTCCCTGTTTTCTTTGTATATTTGTTCTCTGTATTAAGCTATGGAGGCTGCTACTGATAGTATTGATTTAAATCCTCCTGTCCTGGTACCTGCAGATGAAATGCCCCAATTACTCTCCGTACATCTACCAGGCCCAATTGCCAAACCTATTTTTAACTGATCCATTTGATAGGGTAACTAGGGAGTGGACTGATTGGCTAGAACAATTTGAATTGGCAGCCACTATTTAATGGTTGGGATGAAGGTGATCGCTTGCAAGTCCTTTTGCTTAGTGGTAAAACCAGGAAGGTATACCAAGGATTTACTGTAATACTGAAATAAAAAGCAGTTATCAGTTATTAAAAATTGCCCTGAAGCAATTTTTTTTCAATTAGATCTGTATAAAAGAGTATATAAAGGATACATCCATTTCTTTAGGTAAACTGGGAATGAGAAGTGTTTGTTTATACGTTAGATTGTTAGGGAATTTCTATTATAATAACATGATAACATGAGGCTGTGAGGTACCTTCTGTTATAATATATAAGGTACCATCACCACTTGCCGTGGTGAATACTAATAAGTATTAACCTAGCATGTTTAGTTTCAACCACACAGTGTGACAGGATTGCCTGGGTCTACTCTCAGACCTGCAGGATTATCCTATTTGGTTCCTCTGAAAGCTGGCGACCGAGTAACAGTTTAAAATATACCTGTGTAGGACCAAACACAATATCATCTATCTATAAGATCTTAAACAACACCAGACATATACCCAAACTCCCCTCTATGAGGAAATGGGAAGAGTGGCTAAATGAGTCATTAGACTCAACACAGTGGTTAGATATCTGCGAATCCCTGAGGAAATGTTCCCCCAATATTATTATTCAGGAAAAAAATTAAAATTCTTCACCAGTGGTATTTAGCACCAACTCGAATAGCAAACATTTTCCCAGGGGCATCTCCATTGTGCTACAGAGGCTGCCAGACACAAGCAGATCTCAAACACTGCTGGTGGGAGTGTGCGGAAACACAAAAAATATGGAAATACTGCGAAACCCTATTCACTAAAATATCACGGATACAAATTACCCTCACACCCTGGATAGCTCTTTTCGATAGACCAACAAACTCACTTTCCCCACCAACAAATAAACTGTTAAACAGAATTTGGGCAGCAAGCGAGAACGTTAATAGCTCAATCTTGGAAACCACAAACGCCACTTACCAACCATCTTATAAAGAAAATATGGTGGATGTGCCGAAAATGACAAGACATTAGGGAGGCTGAGGGGCTCCCTCAAACAGTTCGACTCAGTCTGGGGACCCTGGATATACACTATGACAGAGGACACAACTACGCAATCAAGCCAAGATGACATCTAATATCGGTAAATTTCACGGTGAACAATACCTGCAAACCCCCCCAAATAATACCAACACGATAGAATAAAAGACAAAAATATTGTCCCCTAGAACTTGACAATGATTCTTACTATTTCTTTTCTCTCCTCCTCTTCTTCTCCTCCTCTCCTTCTTCTCTTTCTTTCCCCTCCTCCTTATCCCTCTCTATCTTTCCTTTTCTTTATTTACTAAAGATATTATGTTAAGTTAATATAATAAAAATGGATGTTTGACAGTACTGCAATAATATGTATGAAAAGAGATATTAATGTACATTGGTACTAATATAATAACTAACTGTTTCTTGTTTATATGTTATGATGACATTCAATAAAATTATTGGGGGAAAAAAAAAATATATACCTGTGTAAAGATTCTATATCCACTATATCCACACATAGCAAAACATACACACACATAATTTCCATTGTGCACCAACGGGGGCACACTTTTCAAGTTTTACAAGTTTCTCCTCCTTTTTCCTCTATCTCCTATCTTTCAATGGTCAGCAAGGAGTCGCTCCCGTCCCGCCAGAAGGGAAATAAAAATCCAGTCGCCACATCTTGTGTGTGCAATCTGTCAGGCAAAAGTGCCCTCATGCCAATCTGGTCCAAGGTGTGCCTTGTGTACTGTCGCCCAGGAAGCACCTCCCCTTCCAATTCAGCCGACCAATAACCCGACTGGGCTAAGTTAATCCTTGAATTTTTAGATTCACTTAAAAATACATCTGCAGGGTCTACTCAAGACGCAAACCCTCAGGTGACGGGTCTTTCCTGAACGCCGCCTTTCTCTGTCTCAACATTTCAATGTTGTGTTCCCATTCCCCAAGCCTGATATAGAGATGGTGAACCCCCCCTGTAGCTCGGCTTTCTAGAGCCACTACTAAGCGGCAACTTTTAAAGATCAAAATGATCGTCACATTGACTCCTTCCTGAAAATATCATTTGCAGCCTCAGGTGCCACTCTACGTCCCACTCAATTATACCAGGAAACGGATCAGATCTGGCTAAGGCCCACCTATTAGAAATCATACAGGACTTATCCGATGCCGCAGCATATATTGGAGATGCGGCCTTAGATTCAAGTAGACTCATAGCCAGGGCATCTGTGTCCATAACAGTGACTTGTAGGATCCTATGGCTAACAGCATGGGCTGCCGACCTTGCTTCCAAGAGAGCCCTCACCAGCCTTCCCTTCTCAGGAGTACAATTATTCAGGCCAGAGTTAGAAAAGTTTATTTCTCAGGCAACAGAAGGAAAGAGTACTTTCCTCCCCCAAAACAGGGCTCGTAGGCTTCCCACTTTCCATAGAAACCTGTCCTTTCCTTCCTCCCCAAAGCCCTCCTTTGAGAACAATCGTCAGGCCCCTCCCCCAAGAAGAGGTGCCTCCACACGCCCCTCCTGGCCCGCCAAACGAGGCTCCTTTCAACTTATGGGAAATAAACCCAAATCAGCATGACTATCCTCTCAAGAATTGGATTTTTTCACAAGACATGGAATTGCCCGTCCATGGATGCCTGTACCCTAAACGTCATCTCTCACGGATAACACATAGAATTTTAATCCCTTCCATTGAACTCCAATGCAGAGCTCTCCAAAAAGCCATAACATTGCTCCTACTAGCAAAAGTAATAGTACCAGTTCCAACCGCCCACAGGTTTCAGGTTTTTTACTCCAACCATTTCCTAGTTCCGAAAAAAGGATGGCTCTTTCCACCTGGTTTTAGATCTGAAGGAACTAAACCTGTACGTCCAACAATACCACTTCAAAATGGAGTCCCTGAGATCAGTTATTTTAGCCATAGAACCAGGGGACTTTTTGGCGTCCCTCGATGTTCAGGACGCACATCTTCATGTCCCCATATGGCAGGACCACCACCGTTTCCTCGGGTTCGCAATCGGAAACCTCCATTACCAATTCATAGCCCTGCCCTTCGGTCTATCCTCGGCCCCCCGTGTCTTTACCAAAGTGATGGCCTGCCAAGCAGCCTTCATTTGCCTTCAAGGCATTTTTCTGTGATGTCTGATGTCACAGCCTTGATTGACTGCATGAAGGGAGGGCCAGCTTACTCTACCAGACAAGAGGCAATTATTATCCTTATAGGGTATCTCCAACCCTGAAATTCTTTACTATGGGTAGTCTATCCCATCCCACCCCCAACCGCTTTATATATATTTGAAAGAAAATCACTGTAAAGTTACTTTCAGACCTTCGATCCCCCGTCACTGTGAGCCAGAAGGAGCAGAGAGGGGCGGAACCAACAGCCGTGTCTGTGATTGGCCAGCTGGCAGCCAGTCACCGATGCGGCTGCCGGTTTTTCAGAGCACAAGGGGGATCGAAGGTCTGTAAGTAACTTTACAGTGAGTTTCTTCCAAATATAACTCAACAGTTGGGGGTGGGATGGGATAGACTACCCATAGTAAACCGGATTTAATTCTAGGAGGGATGCGGCAGAGAGATGGGATCCGGAGGGGTTGGGGGAGGGGCTCCCCTGCTCATCTCACAGTCCTTGTTGAGGTTAGGGAGGCAGCAGGGACCAGATGACTCACTGACAGCTTCTATTCTTCACTCTCCTCGACTTTGAAAAGGCACTGCAGGAGAACCATAAGTAGCAAAGGTTTTAAGGTAAGGTTTTTTGAACACTACACGGTGGGGCAAGTATGGGGTTAAATTTTAGTTTTGGGAATGGACTTGCCCTTTAAATATCTGGTTAGTAATACAGGTATTAAAGTGCAAAATATATCAGTTGGGGGCAGGTAACTGACTGCTGACAAGTTTTTTTTTTTTTTTTTTTAAAGGGCATCTATACCAAAAAATAGGTTATTTTAAATTGACTATAACTGTAAACTGTAATTCTTCCCAACAACCACTGTATCATTTTTTGTTGACCTGCCCTTAGATATCCAATCTAAAACTTCTTATATTTCAGCTGTCAATCAAGTTCCTTGCTTTCAAAAACTATTCTTCTGTGAGAAGGTTTACTGCAGCTGGAATAGTGACAGTAATTTGGCTGTTGGAACGCTGTGTGCAGGCTAGACAGTTGGCTTGTGGGAAAAAAGTCAGGTCGGATGGAAGTGGGAGTGGTTAAAAGTGAGAGGGGGGATACTGCTCCTAAACAAATGTGTGCTGGATTGAAGACATGCAGCAACATGTAAATCAAGAGTAAATGCTACTTACATCTATTCAATTATAGATTAAAGGACAATTATACTTGCCTCCTCCCCGCTCCTCTTCTTATATGCATGCTCTCTACAAAGGGTGAGGACCTAAGTCGCCAAGTCCTCACCCCTGGGCTGCTTCCACTTACGCTGTTATACTTACACAGCACTGCTCCGCTCCCTTAACAAATTAGGTCCTCACCCTTGGTAGAGAGCGTGCATATAAGATGAGCAGGGAGGAGGTAAGTATAATTGTCCTTGAAGATGAGGCAAAGTCATTTTTTCAGTATAGTGGCCCTTAAAGTAAAGGGAGCCGATGCCGACTGATGTGAAATTTTCCCATCATTTCCGATTCGGTCGGAAATATCCCCTACACAGGAGCGATAATAGGTAAATCCCTTGGTTCCCCGATTATCGTTCATATGTATGGCCTTTAGACCTAGATCTTTGATGGGTTTTTAATAAGCTAATTCTTTTTTGGGAAGAATGTTCCTGCCACATAACATCTTCATGCATTTTTGTGTTTTTTTCTTTCTTTCTTTCTTGTAGATCACTCGTGAGCAGTATCAAGGAGCACTGATGTCATCTCGTTTGGATAGCAGCCCGCAGTCCCCCGAGGGAGGAACTCGCAAGCCCGACAGCACATTATCAGAGCGTAGTGAAGCTCTGGAGGATGAGACCACTAGCCTTCTCAATCAGAGGAACTCTCAACACAGTCTGCACCACAATGCAGTCTGACACTGCTATCTGCGCCTGCTTAGTATTGCTCCATCTTGATTTTTTTTGTTTTTTTACAGACTTGGCATTCTGGATCTTCATTTGCACCTACAGCTTGCTCTCTTATATCTGGTGGGTTAGCAGAGCAGCTCTCTGCATGCAGAGTTTTTTTTATTCCAAGAGCAGCACTTTTCCCTTACAGAGGCAGAAGGAAATTGAGCAATACTGAGACTGACTGACTGTCTGTGAGAAGAGAACTCTGCAAACCTCTAATTTGGAAGTGTTTACTGAAAGCTTAGGAACACTTTGAAGATCCCTTGCATGGACATTATTGGGAGCAATGTTCTGCAGCGCAGAAGCAAAGTGACTAGTTATGGGGAGAGCATGATTCTTGCATACAATGGCTGTGTGCCACATTATTGGATGATGTGCTCTTATTTACAGTAACTCAGGGAGGGGTTTGGATCTTAATGTGCACTGGAGCCTCCTACAACCAAAGATGGTTAGGGGAGCCTATTTGTAAGTCTTCCTTTGGTACTGAAAATATCTTGGTCTACCTGATGGTGGTAGCAGTCCCTCTGCCTGCACGGTGTAATCCCATTACTTATACAGGGCTACCAAATGATATGTTTAAGTGCAGTCACCTGATGCACTATCTTAGGGGTGTTGCTGTTGAAAGGTTCTTGACTGTTAATATAGAAATTAATTTCAGTATTTGTTAGGCACTCCTTGCTGGTTTGGACTTCCATTACGTTTCATATGGTTCCATTTTACAAGCAGTATGGTAAACGGAATAAGCTTTTAGCTGGATTTTTGGTCCAGCTTTGAATCTCCTAAACAATCTTCTCAAGGCTTTATATTTAACCTTTATTCAGCAATAAAAATAGGGTTCACCAGATGGCTAATAGATAAATAACACTGCTAATTCTTAAGGACTATAGAAGTGTGAATTAATTGCTGATGAAATGCATGTTGAGCCTGCTTCTCCTGTCTGCTGAGAGCAGGAAATTCTAGATCTTATACCGGATACTGGTACTAGCATGTTCTTGTTGATAACTTGGCTTTTATGTTCACTTTTGTTTACAAAAAAAAACCCATCTAATTATCCAAATGCAAAGTCTTCTCCCTTGCTGTCAGTAGACATAGTTGGTGTCAACCTTTTTTTTCTGGATCTATTTTGACAAACACCTTATAGCATATTGAAGGGGGTAGGTGATTTCAATTTAGAAGGATTCCCTGTTGCTATATGGTGTACAGCAGAAGGTACACATCAGGAATAAGTTACTTAAAGGGAAGTGTTTTATACAATCCAAGCTTTTTAAAAAAAAAAAAAAAATTGTTCTTAAAATGCAAATTTATGTAATTATACACACGCTGGTTATGTAATGAGAGAAAAGTGTGTGAATTAGGAGAATGTATTGTCGTTAAACATAGTGGGCACATGCAGTTTAAGGTCTTCCCTTTAAGACTGGTGAACTTCCAATACAGCTGTAATAGGAGTGAGAATACTAAAGCTGGGTACACAATGTAAAAGTCGGTAAAAGATTTGAGCATCATGCTACGCACAGTCCCGAGCGTTCTCCCTATATGAAGCGTATGGAGAATGTTAAAGATTGACACATTCCCTTCAGCCACGACCGACTCCCAATAACTTAATACAGGGGGCCGACCACAAACGAGGGGAACTTTCGGTCAGTTCCCTAGTTCTCCCAAGACAGAGGTCCGTAGGCCTCGGGAACGCTCTTTTCTGCACTACTCGCTTTAATGATGAAGGGGCCATTGGATTCAATGTGGTCGCCCCTTTATTGTTAAAATGTGTACCCAGCGTTTGGGTGGTGTCAAGCTGCTTGAATCTCCTGGATACACAAGTTGCCACACAGTGTGTACCAAAACCTTCACTGAGGTTTGAATAGGTAGATTATTATTATTACCTTTTTTTGCAGGAAGCTGCAGTACCCTACAATTTAGACAGACATTAAATTAAAAAAAAAAAAGTATTTTTGATATTAAATGAATGAGATTTATTATCTCTTTATAATATTTGAAGGATACATATTTTGTTTATGGATGATTCCACCGTTTGAAATATAACTACCTATTGCCAGTGAAAGATTGTTATTTAGCTAAATGTGACCAGCTTGGTTAAGTGAAGGAATCCATTGCTGGGTGCAGCCTTTTTTCTGTTCAGATTTCCTAAAGGGACAAGGCATGTGCATTTGCTGTCTTCTAAGCTAGACTTAGGTCTGGGGCACATGGGAAACCTCTATCCCAAAGAGATTTACTGATTCATCATCTGTTGGTCGGGAGTTAAAAAGTGCATTTAAATATGTATAATCAGTTATATACCAACAGGTCTAAAAATTCAAACTGACTGATATAGTTCTTCCATTGGGTTTATTTTTGATCCACCACCAATGGACCCGTGTTTACCTGGCATTACATGTCTGGACTCCTAATTTCCCTTGTTGTACCTAAGACAGAGCAAATGGACATGCCATAGCCCAGTGGGAGAGGAGTGGAGGAAGAAAGCACTAATTCAGATTGTGCTATTTGTGGTTTACAGAATAAAAGAATCAAACTGGCCCTGGGTACCAGGGAAATCCAGGTTGGCACAAGGAGCTATGCGTCCTTCAGCTACCTAGGAAAATCAAAATTCAGGGACAATCAAATAACATGGAGAACCTTTGGCAAGAGTTTGGGGTAGTAAAATGATTCATTATGGAAATCATTAATTGTGTAAAGGGCTTATGGTCCAATACATCTTGATGGGTCCCTGGTCTGATTTTTTTGCAAAGGGTCGCTAGCGTGCCAGTCCAGCACTGGTGGATTCATTTATTAACACATTACTGATGACCTTTAAGGAGGTAATAAAGCCCTATTCTTTTAATTTTAATGACACAGATCAGGGAATCTTGCGTAAAAGCAGATCTATGCAATAAACCATTAATGGTAAAATAAGTTTTTTTCACTGCTTGCCAAGTCATCTCTGGTGATGAGTGTATGTCATTTGTTTTTGTTTAGGTGGCATGTAAATAAATCACATTACAATACAGTATGTAGCACAGAAAACAGGATAAACCTGTTATTTGGAGAAAATAAAATGGAAATGTTTGTTACTAGAATAAATCTAGTAGATTATGTAGAGGGTGGCCCTACATAATCTGTCTGTTCTTATTAGGAGGGAATGAGATGCTTTTTTATGAAGTAAAAAGATTATCAGTATTGTCCACTATGGTTGAGGCCACACTATATGATGTAGGGCATCGCTAATTACTGTACGTATGCGTCTTGATCCTTGCAATAGTGCACAAAAAAATGGTGATCGCGTGGATACTGAAAACGCAGGGCATGCAATGTGATGTGTCCAACCACATTGACATGTGCTGGGCTGGTGTGGCCTTGCCCTAAAGTGAACTATTAGACACTTTAAAAAAAAAAAAAAAAAAGGTTAACTAGCTTTGTTCACAAGCAGCTTGCACACATGGTTCTATGTAGAATATGTAACCATGTTTGATTCTGCCTCTTAAAGGGCAAGTTCTTAAATGAAAAATGTAAATGTAAAAGGCACCTTTTTGCCGCCTTTTACAAGCTTGCGCATGCCAGGAGAGCTTGAGGAGGATGGGGGACGCAGAATCAGTTTGAGAGACAGAGGGAAATGAACATTTTGCTGCATAAATGATTAGTCATACATCTGTAAGCTTGCTAACTATTGGGGTTGGGGGGTGATTAACCTTGATATCGTTTTTCATTTGAGAAGAGAAGATGCCCTTTAATGGTAATTAAATGGGAGCAAATCTGATTTCAGAAAGATGCTTTGTGTGGATTCTGGTAAGCTGGGAAGTAAAATGGATATGATCATCAGTAGGGGAAGCTGTTGGCTATGTTTTTCATATTAATGCTACTAGATGCGACCTAGGCACAATACTCTATTTACTGCTATTTACTGTACATTACAGTGAGCCTTACCAGGATATCAGCTGTGACTACAACTCCACCTCCTGGTACCTGTGGCTGTATTAGTGTATAATGTATCCAATTCCCTCTGCCATTCGTATTATCAAATAGACCATGCATCTCACACTTGTGTGACAGTATCTTAGTGAAACAAATTTGACTGCAGTAAACTGATGTACTGTAATAGGCCTAGTTATTGCTTACTGTAGTAAGATGGTTTTGCTCACCTTCTGGAGCAAAAGGAGAGAGCTAGCCAAGCTTTTATTTAAAACACCAGACTAGCTAGTTAACTGTGATTCACTGCTTGATGTTCAGTCTGAAAGCAGCCAGTCACAGAAGGGAAGAATTTTGTTGGGAAGTCTGTTAGCCCCATGACCAACACTCTCTGCTGTTATCTTTGGGTGCTGGACTTTAAAAGTACTACATGGCTTACATAGATCTTAAGAATATATTTATACGAGTACATTTTTACATGTGTGTAACTTGCTTTAGTTAAAGTTTACACTGCTTTTGCATGATAGTTTTTTTATGCACTATATCACCTGACCCACAACCATAAGAGAACTTTAAGTTCAGGGATTTCACTACTTCTGTGTCTTAGGCCCAACAACACACTATACAAAACTTTTCTACCCAAAACACAAAGCTGTTTGCAGTTTTCTTCCTGCGATTACAGTTTCTAACCTTTTTTGAATTGTTTATTTCTTCTTGGGTTATTTTGATGCTTTGCAAGCATTGTATGTATTTGTGTACTCTGGGGCTGATAAATAAAAGGATCAGATGTTTGCCTTTGCAGGAACTAATCAGATGTTATTTGATGGATAAGATCTCATTGGTTGCTGCAGATGAATTAGCATAGCAAACTTTTGCAAGTTTTATAGCATCAGCCCCATGACATGACTTTTTAAGGTACCCATACATGTCAGATGTTTTTCTAATTGGCTAAAAGGATAGAGAGATTGAAGATTCCCACTTTGCACCGCTGATCTTCTGCAGATTTCACTTTAAAATGACAGGAGATGAGGACTTGAAGATTGGGTTCATGGAACATGTTCCGACTGGCTAGATCTTAGTTTTTTCGATATTTTTGAGCTATTAGATCAACTCAAATTTCAAATCATTTTAAATATCAATGCCGTGTATGGTAGGGATAAGCAACTTACATTTTGTGTTGGCTGTATCAAGGTGGTATTTCTCAGCATTTCCCCCCAAAAAAAAGATTTTTTCAATTTTCGAATACTTAGTACAGTATTGCAGGGATTTTTTTTCCTGTATATTACCGATTTTAAATTGACTTTTAAATTTGGTGTATATTTTGTGCATGTGAACTTCCATTACCTTTTGACTGACGGGCATCTCCATTTGCATTTGGGCGCTTTTTGGTTTCTGTGCTCATCTAACCTTTTGCCTGTTTCTTACTTACTAACCAGAAGTGGAAAAACAAGTTTTTCAGTATATCATGAGTCTGAAATTTCACAGTGAACACACAAATGTAAACCTGCAGTCCACACTTATTGTACATGCTACAGCAAGCATGAAAACTTGCATTTTGGGATAGAACTAAGCCCCTTTGACCTATATCATGTCTCCAAAGAGAACCTTTTATCTGCTGAGGACAAACCTTCCAGCTAAAGTATACGCACAATGCAAGCCATAACCCTTTTTCCTCTAGGGTCTGCTATTGCTATCTTTAAAGAGGCAGGTTAGAACCCTTCTCATCAGGGATGTAAACTAAGCAGGATTGGGGGAAATTCTGTTTTTGTCTGCTTTCTGACTAATAAGGGAATTGTTTGCAAATATTTATTTTTTTTTTATTTTTGCCTTTGGGGAGAGAAAATGGTACGATTTGTGAATGGTTGTATATTCTAAATTGTTTAATTATTAAAGTGTATAATTATTTAGTTTGCCTGTGTGTGTATTTTGTTAAAAAAATGGTTCTGCTATTTTGTATAATTATGGCAATACACAAATTCTATTTTAGCACACTTTGTTTTAATTCATTTGCACAATATGTGAGCACATATTGGCATGGCAGCTCCTGGTTGTGGTAACCGGATTTAACGAAAATAGTATTTGGAGGTAAATCTAATTTAAAAAGGCTCTGCATTGGGATTGGGATTCAATAAAATCCCTGCATTGAACCTTAATTACTATTGACTGTGGCCTTTAACAGCTCTGCATTTTATGTCCCAAGAACATAATGTTTTCCTGGGCAAAACAAAATTCTGGTTAGATTTGCATAGACCAAATTGGACCCCAAAAATTGATCCATTATTGAACATGTCGGATATGCTGGGAATGTTTTATCATATGGATTGTGATTGTGGCCGATTAATATTGCTAGGTGTATGGCCTGCTGTTGAGCTAGGTATAGATGTGCGATTTTCCGCGCGACGCTCGACCCGACTGCATGATGAACAGTTGTTTCAGACAACTGTCCTTTTGTGTGTGGGCAGTTGGTCAGGTAAGGTTGATGATCTGACATGTTGGTTTTTTAACGATGCCTGAGCAAACACACATACACAAACGAATTGTCGGCCGAAGCGCTCGTTTGTCATGTAGTAGGTAGTCGCGTGCAAAATTGCACCTCTGTACCCAACTTCAGTGTGTCTTACACACACAATCTGGTCTTTAACAGACCCCGATAACACAGCTGTATATGGTATGATAGACCAGACTGAATATCAGCTGGTTATAAGGCTTTTCACTTTTATGCATAAAATTGTAACTAAAAACTCCCATGTTTTTACTGTTTGCACTAGCATAGATATTATAATATATGGGGCCCCCGGCAATGTGCATTGATTATCTCTTTTCTTGTTTGTTATATTGACCCTTATATCACACAATGTTTGCATTGAAATTGTATGAAGATTGTACAATCAGATTGAATTGTTTTTGGCGGTCCACCTTAGACCTGTATCATTAGATTCCTGGAGGTAAGCAATACTTGTCATTCTCTAAACAGTGATGCCTTACCTTGGCACTGCAGATGTTTCTAGACTTCAACTACCAGCATGCCTTGATCGCTAAATGCCAACAAGACCAGATTTTTTTGGACACTACAACTCCCCAGCATGTCTTGTTGGCATTTAGCGATCAAGGCATGTTTGGGAGTTGTAGTTTCGAAACATCTGCAGTGCCAAGGTTAGGCATCACTGTTTAGCGCATGACAAGGATTGATAAAGGCTCAACAGTATATTTAAGTATCTCAGCGGTTTCCTTGCTTGTTTACACATAACTTGCTTTTTAGCCACGCCTTTCGTCTTGTCTATCTTCCTATTGGCTTTAGTCGCTCAGACTTAATTTTATTGGTTGAGCTACGGCGGTCGCGTCTGCCTGATTGGCTGAGCGTTCGAAGACAGGTACGGAGGCTTCTTTGCCTCCACCAACATGGCGGCGGCCGTAGTGGTTTTGTTGCTGCTTTCTGGGTTACGGGATAGCGGGGCGGTGACAGATACTGGGGATAAAGACTTTCAAGCCCAGGTTTTAGGTGTTCGGTTGGAGGAGGGGATGGGAGTGTCAATGAGTGGTGGAATAATCAGGGCCAGACCGGGTTCTGTCTTCCGTCTTCGTTTGTATGGGTCAGGGCTACTTAACGAGACATGGCCCTGGCTGGTTATTGGGGCTCCTGGAAGTCGGACCTGTTCCCCCGAGACCCAGTCCGCTGTCGTGTTGATTACAGAGTTTAGTGTGTGCAGTGAGCACGCTGGTCTTGTAACTGTCCAGGCCTTAAACCAAAGCAATAAAAGGGGCTCCTGGCACCTCTTGTGCACCCGCCAAGGAGTCAGCTGGGCCCCTTTCCCTGGGGGTGAAACACTGGTCACTGTCCTAGGGGATGGAGAAGAGGAAGAGAAGCCCCCCTGGGTAGGAGAGAAGCCACATTGTGAACTGGGGGCCATCACTACTTCCCAGATTGGGTTTAGGGATATTAGCCCCACTCAAGTGCCACGAGAAGCTGGTGGGCAACAGTATTTGGCTTCTTGGCTCCTTGCCTTGCTGATTGTGCTGTGTGTGCTGTTTTCTGGCTTAATAAGAGGACTGCAGCTTAGCACCCTGATACTAGAACCTCCAGAGCTTGGCCTTTTCAAAGACTGGGGGACTCCAAATGAAAGGCTTGGGGCAAGTCGCTTGGATCCATTAAGGACACGTTGGGGTGGCTTCACGTTGGTCTCCATGTTGGTCCTCTGTTGCATCACTAACTCATCTGTAGCCGTTCTTCTTTACCAAGCTATAGGCTCTGTGCCCGCCGCAATTTTTTTGGCAGCTGGGTTACTCTTGTTAGCCGGAGAGGCACTACCAGCTGCAGTCAGCTCTCGCTGGGGGCCCTTCTTGGCTCCCAAGTTCTTGTGGTTGACCCACTTTTTCATGTTGCTTACAGGAATTCTCTCTTTCCCACTCTCATGGATTTTAGAGAAGGCATTTGGGCAGGATCCTAGCTGCTGCCGTCTGAGACTCCGTATCTTGGAGATGGCTAGGTGTGGAGACCCTTACAGTGAGTTAGTGAGGGATGAATTTAGCAAGGGGGCTCTGAGGAACAGAACAGTAGAAGACATTTTGACTCCTGTGAGTGATTGCTACATGCTTCCTTGTGATGCCTTATTAGACTTTAGCACAATGTCCAGTATCATGGAGAGTGGCTATACCCGAATCCCTGTGTATGAGAATGAGCGCTCCAATATTGTGGATATTCTCTATGTAAAGGATTTGGCATTTGTGGACCCGGACGACAGTACTCCTCTAAGCACCATCACTCGTTTCTACAGTCACCCGGTACACTTTGTGTTTAGTGACACTAAATTGGATGCTGTGCTAGAAGAGTTCAAAAAGGGTGAGAGCGGCTTTGTGTATCAGAAATACGTGTGTTGAGTAGTTGTAGGGCAGCTTATTAGCTCAAAGTTAATTTAATGTACTGTATGTAAAATGGCATAGGTTTAGAAAAATAAGAAAGATGTTGGTGAAATATGGGATTTACAAGGAATGCAAAATTGCAATCAAATACTACTTAAAGGGTAACTGGTTTGCAAAGTTAGGGTTAAATAAAAAGCCTGCAATTTTACCTTTACAATAAGTAAATATTTGTATCTCATTCATAACTACAGCCCGTCAGAAGTCATGGTGCTAAAATGTTAACACTCCCTGCTTTCGGTAGCTTAAGTGACATTGCCTTCTCCCTCTGCTTCCCTGTCCTTGGGTTTTGAGCATGCACATTGAAGACTTTTAAAAAGGTATCTTTACTCTAACAAATTTAATTTTCAAAAATTGTACCTTTAGGTATAGCAATATCCCACTACTCCAAAAAATGTTCAGATTTTTAATTTAAGCTGTAGGTTCTGAGAAATCACAGCGTTTACAGGGAAAGACCTGTCGCCCCAGAAGCAGAAACTATAACATGTTTCCCCTCCCTGATCCCTAACTAGGATCTTTGACTGCCTGCCAGCACACTTTCTGCAACATTTAAGAGAATCGTCCGAGAAAAGAAAGGGGGAGGGGAGGGGGAGATGTGTAAGCAGAGCATTGTCCATGGTGAGGCTGTGCAGAACTGTCGCAGACCCTACAAGAAGGCAGTGAGTAAGGGAGGTGGGGAGCAATTAGTAGCACTAAACAAAAATTTAATGACAAAGCAAGCACAGATAAATATGTGAGTACCACCATTTTACTTCTCTCAAGTTCTAGTATCAGAAAATGTTGAGTTGTTTGAGTGAGTGTAGTGACCCTTTAATGCTGGGAAAGAAAGAAAGTCCCCTGCACTAACAAATGATGAGTGATATCATCAGTGCCCGGCCACCAAAGGTAATGGAAGTAGTTAACATTTATAGCACCATATGTTCACACTGTCAGAGGTTCCTCTGCATTAATCGCATGTATCCATTGATTTCAATGTCTCAAACACATTGCAAGAAGCAGTTTTGTTTCATGTGGTGAAATTGCACAAAAACAAGCCCTAACTGCTTTGTAGACCAGGGTTAGCATTTACATTGATATTGTTTGCAATACATGTAATCTTGTGCATCATTTGTTGGTGTTGTGTTAACTCCATGTCTGTTTTTTCTTCCGTTCATTATTTTTTGTTAAAATTTTTTTAAGGTAAGTCCCATATGGCTATAGTGCAGAAAGTGAATAATGAGGGAGAGGGAGATCCTTTCTATGAAGTTATGGGACTGGTAACCCTTGAAGATGTTATAGAAGAGATTATAAAATCAGAAATTCTGGATGAGTCAGAGGACTACAGTAAGTTGTTTTTTGTCATATTTTTATTGGTTAGTTATCTTCTTATAATTCCATTTAAAGGGGAACTGTGGTCTCCAAACAAGTTAAGTTTAAATGAAAGACCAGTTTCCTACCTTTAAAACGAGCCATCAACCACCTCTGTACGTGCTCCACAGCCCAAGATATACAGAAATGACTGACCAGAAAGTTAATGGTTGGGAGGCTGAGTTGTGACATTCCTGAGTCTTCTCCTGCACAGTGCCGCCGGCGAGCACAGCCTCAGACTCCCTCAGTGTGTGAGGGAGACAGGAAGTTCCTCCTCCTTTCTTCTGTGTGAAGTCCTGACAGAGAAGTTAAGGGAATCTACAGCCCTTCTCATTCACTGTGTGAAAACAGCCTTTTCAGGCAGAGTTCTCACTCCTGCCTGAAAAGGATGATTCCACAGAGTTTTCTGTAGGGGGGGGGGGTCTGAGTAACCCACGGTGCCTGTGAGTGGGCAGGGCCACATGGGTCTGTAAGATAATGGGCCATGGGGGGCCTGCAACTGGAGGGACCATGGGGTCCATGAATGGGAGGGACCAGGGGGGCTGCAAAGGGGAGGAGGAGACACAGGACAGATTGACTGACCGTTTCAGATCAGGAAGTGCAGGGGACCTGGTGATGCTGCTGCCATATCACACACAAAAATGTAAATATCTTCAAAACTATGCAAAATAAACAATGGAAATAAATTGCGAAAATTCTCAGGGGAGCAATTCCTATCAATTTACCTAAAGTCATTTTTGGATCACAGTTCCCCTTTAAAGGGCATGTCCACCCTTATTATAAACTTTTGGCATATGATAGTATATGTTCCCCCAGCCCCAACCGCTATAAAAAAGTTTTAAGAAAGTGCCCAGATCTTTACTTACCTTCCCTCTCTCTTCCGACGCCCGGTTCGGCCTTTTGCTTGCAAGACATTGCAAGCAGGGGGCGGGACCGCAGCCACGTCCATGAGTGACTGAGAGGCAGCCAATCACGGACGCGGCTGCCGGCTTCTCAGAATGCCGGGGGAGAGAGGGAAGGTAAGTAGAGTTCTGGGGACTTTCTTAAAATTATTTTTATGCGGTTGGGGCTGGGGGAACATATACTACTATATAGGCAAGGGGTTTTATGGTAGGGGGAGGGATCGCAAAACGGGAGGGAGAGGGAGGGGGAGACTCTTCTATCCTCCTGGTGGGCAGTTTTTGGGACTTTGGGGGGGGGGGCTAAGGATTTTATTACACTACATGGTGGGGCCATTAGTGGGGGGGGATTATAGTTTTGGGGGTGGACATGCCCTTTAAGGAGAACTAAAATATTTAGTTTGTGTATTGCAAGTTCTTGCCTTAGTCATATTTCATGATGCCCGTGGGCGGGTTTGTTAAAATATACTGGTAGTCCGCTAAATGGCATCATAAGCCATGTGAGTTCTATGCTAATTAGGTTTGTGCATGGCAAATTGTGCCATTTAGACACTGGAGAGTATTGTGTAATGGACTTGCTGCCAAGCGTAATGGGAAATACGGGCAACTAGCTGAAAGAGAGAGCTAGGCAGAGCTGAATGTCCATATGGAATATGACAAAGGAAAAGTACTTTCAATACCCAAACCATAATACATTAGAAACATATAACTTAAGAAAAGACCACGTGATTCTGGATGATAAATGTATTACGAGGGAACATATTTTAAGGAAAACACCAAGAATGGATTCCTTTTGAATTAAGAAGAAATCTGTCATTGTAAATGTAAATGCAATCTTGTTAATCACAGGTGGGGGGCACAGTACATTCAAGGGGAGCAGATCAGTGGTGTTGTTTAATCAACCCTCCTTTAATCTGGCCCTAAACCAGATCCAGGGGCAAGTGCAGGATTTTTCGGAGGGGGATGCATGTATCAAGGAGACAGTTAAGCTTTGGCAACTCTACAACAGACAAGCATTGGCGCGCGATTCACACGCAGTACCATCCCTTTGTGCTGCGATCTGCACAATTATACGTAATCGAATCGTATGCAATTTGCAAAAAATGCTGGTCGCACACGCTCCAAAAATGGATGCCATTGCAGGAAATTTGCCTACCTACATTGTCATGTACTGTTCTGTGATTCTCACACGCTAATGGATCATAAACATGTAAGAAATCGTGCTAGTGAGGCTGAGTCCTGAGGCTGAGCTGTTCCAGTTGGCAACGTGTGTGAAAAGCTTGCTTGCATGTTAGTCTTCTTGGGCTGAGCATGTCTATGTAACCGAGACTGTCTGCATGATTAAAAAATGGCCACCAAAAGGTCTAGGCCCACTGGGCCACATTGCATGCACTACGCTGACATCTGTTTTTGACCATGCGATCAGCATTTTTTGCAAATCGCATGCGCTCAGATTACAATACATTACGTGTATTGCAGTACAAATGGATGGTAACACACTGACAAAATGGTGCCCCCTTCCATCGAAAATTCCCAGTTCCGCAAGATCCAAAAGTTACGAACATTCTGTTAAAACTTCGGAACCGGGTTCTAATCAGAACTTTTTCTTTACAGTAGAAGGAGCCAATAGCATCAGACCATGCATGGGCAACATAGATTGTTTGTTCTGTATTAGAACTATATATAACCATTGCTCTTGTGGATCTATAATCTATATAATGCAGTGTTGACATTTAGCTATACAACCACCTCCAGGATCTCTCAATGTCCCTCTTCCTGCTTACTAAGCTTCATCACAGTAAATATTGTATATAAACCCAGTCTTAGCAATCACCTCGGACAACAGCTGTCAGTCTCAGCGTACACTTGATAATTTTTTTAAAACAAAAAAATGCTGCTTTTCACTTGCAGCTAAATTTACAATGGACAAATATATGTAACAGTCAATGGGCACCGGGAGAAGTTGTACATTAGACTGCACAGAGCAAGCAGAAACGGGGGATTCCAGGCACCAATAACCCCCACCCCTAAACACGCTGTTGAGATCTTTCCCAACCAGGTCTGTGATTGTCATAAGTCCACCTGTAGGTTGGACTTACTGTTTTATAAGCCCTTGCCCACTCTGGACGATTCACAAGTTGGTTGCAAATTGTCAGCATGGAGCCTATGAGCCTCATTTTGGGCACCCCTGTTTTAATGGAGTCCATCCTGTGACAAAACTACAACTCTGAATCTTAGACCAAAAAGAGTTTTCTCGGCCAAAACCAGGTTAAGGGTGGCTGTCACATATACATATCTATTACCAGATATACCTTAATATTACAACCACTCACAAACTACCAGAACCCAGCACTTACCACTGGAAATCTGAAATACTAATATTTAAATTATTCTCTGACACATTTAGGAACAATAACAATCTGGTAAATACTAATATTATAATATGTAGCCTCTACTTTGAGGACAGGATTCTTAATTCCTTTTAGAGCATTCAGAGAAGCCTCTAAACCATAATTCAAAATATTTTTTAGAGCAGTGATGGCGAACCTTTTAGAGGCCGAGTGCCCAAACTGCAACCCAAAACCCCAGTTTTTATTGCATAGTGCCAACATGATCATTTAACCTGAATACAGAGTTTTTACTATTTAAAAAAACACAACTTTAATAGACACAGACCACAATACAGTAGATATAATCGATTATAGATTACCTAATAACCTCTACATTACCACACAGGAGTTTGAGATCTAAAACGGTGACCTTTAACCCCTACATTATTAGACAGGAGTTTGAGATCCATAACAGGGACTCAAGCAAAGCTAAATGTTAACACGTGACCTCTCTCTGCTACAGACAGCCGCCGCTACACGTTCTCTCTGGCTTTCTGGTAACAAACTCTGGTGAACTGCTGTGCATGAGTGCCCACAGAGAGGGCTAAGAATGCCACCTCTGGCATGCGTGCCATAGGTTCGCCACCACTGGGCAAAAAAAAGGGAGGGCAAAAAAAGGGGCACATGTATTAACACGAAAACAGTATAGTAACAGTAAGAGACATATAGATTTATAAAAAGGGGAATAGATTCAAGGGAGAAAAATATTCTCTCTTTACAAGGCACTGCTAAGGCATAATTTGGAATATGCAGGGCAGTTTTTGAATCCCATATACAAAAAAGGTTGTCTTGGAAATGGAAGGGTTTAAGGGAAGGGCAACTAAAATAAGAGGAATAAAGTGGCTTGACTATGCAGGCACATTGGACAAATAAGGACGGTTTTCGTTGAAGGAACGACGATTACGTGGGGATATGATCACTTTATACAAATATATTAATGGGCCATACAGTAAACTCTGATGCATTGTTCACTAATAGATCATATCAGAGGACACGTGGAAATTCTTTAAGATAAAAAGAAACAAAGTTTCATCTTCAGATTAGGAAAGGTTTCTTTTCTTACATTAGGAACAGTGAAACGGTCTTCCAGCAGAGGTAGTGGTAGGTTCATTTAATAGCTTTAAAGGGTATCTCCAGCGGAGAAATCATTCTCCTGACAGGTCCAAACACACTTTGTTCTCTATGTGCAAATGCGCATAGAGTACAAAGTGCACCAGGACCTGTCAGAGGAACAGCTTAGGAGCGCAAGACCGGGTAAGTTCCACATCTTCTCGTTTGACTCCTGCCGATTTTATTGAAGAACAAGGTAAGGTAAGACACAGCTCCTTTAACTCCTGTTCTTCAATAAAACTAAAATCCTCAAAGTTGATTTCTCCAATGGAGATAACCTTTAAAAGTGAGCTGGATAAGTTTCTAAAAATATTGATAAATACTCAATGTAGCATCAAAAATAAAAAAAGTGGACAAAACAAATATGTGAATTTTAATCTAATTTAGCCATTGGTTGAGTTATATTGAGTTTTTTAAAACACAGTTTGATGTGTTCTTTAAAGCAAGAACTAAGGTTCCTTGCCTTCTGATTGAGCCTGGGATATTCTGCGCCACTTCAATAGTATGGGTCTGTTGTACCCTTCAACTAGGCCACAAGGAGTAATAAACAATTGATTCCCTACTGGGCTTACGGACCAGTATCCCGTATTACCCAATTGTGTAGGAAAACTCTTTTGTTGGGATGGGAAGTGTGGTTCTGCTTTGGTTTAGTTATTATTATAACTAAACTCTCCTCTGTTCGTTTTAGCTGAGCTCTTACTCTCTATATTGTAATGAGTAGATAATGCTGAACTCTGATCACTCTACTCGCTACAGTGTTGCAAACTGAAGTTGCCAAATGTACTAAAAGGGAGGGGGAATAAGATCTCCGCTAAAGTGAACAGAGGAGGGAAGTTCTAAATTTAAGATTCTTCCTGATTTTTAACAAAACAAGTAGCCCTGAGATACACAGCCCTATACCTGCCACTTTCTTCTGCTGGCACTGAAATAGTTAATGTTAATACTTTAGGGGAAGGTCTGCAGGCGCTAAAATTGTTAAGGTGGCCATACACTACTAATTAATTAGATAGATTAGCCATTTGTCAATAGACAAATGTCTATTAAATCTAATGTCTTTAGCGTCAACTTTTTCTAACCTTCCGAAACTCCTTTTTGGCCCATTCATTTTGCGAGTGCAAATCTAGATCTGGTCAGATGATTCCTGCTCTATTGCTCGAATGTCGCGGGAATGCCGGAAGGTAAATTATAATTGCTTAAAACTGTGGGAAAGAATCTTAATCTCTGCCAAACTTCTTAAAATCTGTCTGTTCATCTATCCTTCTATATCGACCTTTCTGTCCTTCTATTTGTGTCTGTTAATCTGCCTGTTTGTCTATCTGCCTGTCCCTGTCCATATATCTCAATCTATTTATTTAGCTGCCTTTCTAATATTTAACCCACATTTTCTTTTTGTGTAATGGGTGGGGCTTACCGTAAGTTGACTAGTTGGAGCTAGTGTGGTTGGGGATGGCTCACCTGTCAAAGGACACTGGGAGGTATGAAGTTGCTGGCTCCTAAATATTTGGATGATTTGTCCAGCCCTGTTGTAATAAGTGCACAGTCTGACTTTTACCTTTGGCTCCAGAGAAGTGGTATCAATATAAAACTGGAACGGTCATCAATGTTACGTGATCGTCAACTGAAAAATAAAACGGGAACATTTTGAGTTAAACAAAAACTACAGCACAAGCAACGTCTTTGTGATTTTCATTACACTTAAAGGGCATGTCCACTAAAAAAAGAAACTTTGTTTTAATATGTAGATTACCCCTTCCCCCCCAAACCCCACTTTCGCATTATTAATGCAGGCCCTATAGTTACTCCAATGGATACAACATTTATATGATCTTAATTGTCATTTTTTAAAAACTTTCTTAGGACAAAAAGTAAAGAAGAAGCGTCCACCAGTGCAGCCCATCACAGTCTCCCGTGGTGGCGGAGATGACCTCTCCTTCTTTAGGTCTTGTGACACAGAGCAGAAGATAAAGATTTCACCCCAACTTCTGCTGGCGACACAGCGTTTCCTTGCTCAGGGTCAGTGTTTGGACAGATTATTTTGTTTATTTTACTGTTTAATAGCCCGTGACTTAACAGTAAATGCATGATGGCTCTCTATTTTTAAGCTTGGTACAGATGACAGACAGACTTTGTGTGTAGCCACATCTTTTAGAGAAGATGCAAACTTACAGTCATGAAGGGTTTCCCTATATAAACTATGGGAAAGATCAGCCACACACCCTAATGATCATTGCCAATTCGCTATACTACAGTACAAGGTGCCAACCATGGGCGAGATAAATATTTGTTCGAAATCTACAGTTATAATTATACATTGCATGTTATAAAGCCTCATAAATTGACCAAAGTGACGTTAAGATTTTGACTTATGTCTTATTTGTTGTGTATTGCTATTTCATAGATTTAGTGTAACTTTGCTTTTTATCTAAAGGCTGAATTGTACTTGGCAGGGTTTAAAAGTACTTGCTTTCCAGGGTTGACACTGACTCCTCCTTCCTTTTGCAATGCGATTTCCCCCCAGCATCCTTACTGGTCTGTCGTGTGGCTGAGACAGCTGAATTACATCATGTGCCATATGTAGTCTTTGCTAATTGGCTGCAATATCATTTATGATGCCTTCAGTTGTAATCTGACACAGCCACATGAGACAGGCAAGAATACTGGGTAAAATCAAGAAAAACTACATAAGATGTAGACTGCAGAGAAATTCAGTGTGGACCTCAGGCAATTAAAGGACAAATATACTGGTGAAACACTCACGGTCATCAAAGAGTTAAATAGGCATACAATAAAACCCACCCACCCATGTGTTCCTGTGTTATGTCAGAAAGAAGATTTTAATGTCCAAACCTGTTCCCCTGAACATAAATCCTGCCTTTCCCTCTCACTCAGCTACAAATTAGAATGTGCCATTTGATGGTCAAGAAGCATGCAGCTTTCCTGAACTCTGTCACACATTCTCTACAACATGGTAATAGTGTGATGCACTTTCTGCCCAGAGCATCTGGGAGTTCTGTGGGCTGTAACAGGCTAAACTTGTTACAGCCACAGGAATTCTTGTATTGTAAAATAAAGGGAAGGTTTGGGAACTTGGCACAACATATACATTTAACTACTTTACCATTTTATGAGTATAATTGTCCTTTAAGAGCTTAAACCCTGGAAAAAATGTAGGCTTTAAGTTTGCCTTTAAAAATATATATATTTTTAAAGGCACCTTCAATTCTAGGTCCTCACCTCTGTGAATATAGCAGAAAAGGGGGAACTCTTACCCCAAACTGCTTATTGAACCAGGCTGGAGCTTTTGGGGTCGTTAAATTTTACTTGCATCTCTGTACAGCTCCCCTTAAGCCATGCAAGTTCAGCCATCTCCAGGGTGATAGAAAAGCTTCTCTTTTAGTAAAAATTATTTTTTTATAATATTTTTTAACCCCTTTTGTGTCCTTGGCAGAGGTTGATCTATTCAGTACATCAAGGATGTCTGAGAAAGCCCTTTTGCATCTACTAAAGCTTCCAGGAGTCACCCAGGAGGTTAAGTTTGATGACAGCGCTCGTCTTTCTCCAGAACATTTTTTGTACTTGCGCAGCCAACCAGTGGATTACTTCATTCTCATACTGCAGGTAAGTTAAGATGTGAAAGTTTATAGTTATTTAAGAAAAAATTAATCTTTAGCCATGGCCCATTTCAATAGCTGTTTTGGTATTAGGGACGGGTTCAAGTGGAGATTGGAAAGGAAGGACTGAAGTTTGAGAATGGAGCATTTACATACTACGGGGTAGCTGCACTGAGCCCTTGTCTATTAGGTGAGTCTCTGATGTATTGAACCATTTGCTTATCTAGCTTTATTGAAGTGTGCCCATTAGTGCATGGGTAATAATGTATGTGCATTGGGAGCATTTGTGTGGATACATCTGTATTTTTGTGTGTTGTTGTGCTCATTTTTGTGTGCAGGGACAGCTTTAAAAGTTTGGTTCCATTACGTTTAGAAGCACCCCTGAAAAGAACATCTATTGCAACTTGCAGTTTTAGGTGAAACATTAGCAGAAAGTTTTCTACATGTGCACATAGATTTTTTTGTTTTTGCGGTTTTTGAAACCGCAAAGGCTGACATTTGTTTATCAAGTTATTTCTTATTTGTATGTATGTAGACATAGTGTGCATATTTAACATACATCTCCATTTTCCTTTTTGTTTCTATCAATTGACATTTTCCCTAGGTCAGCAGTCTCCTGAAAACCAAGATCAAAACATTCCTTCTGATTCCAGCTTTTACAATCCAGACTACACTGTCAGAGCACTGACCGACTTACAGATAGTCAAGGTTTGTTTAGAGGAACTTGCTGTTTTCTGGCTTAGAATTGTAACTTTAACTTATCATCTATTTGGCTACTTTAAAGGGCATGTACACCCAAAAATTCAACTTTTAATACAATGCTCCTCTTCCTTGCCCACCCCCAACCGCCGTGTTAAAAAAAAAAGTTTCCAATGCATACTTACATTCCCTTCACTCCCACGGCCATCTTCTCCCCCTGTCTGCTAACCGGAAATAGACGCAACTGCCAGCTGTGAAGATAGGTGCGGAAGTGCAGGGCTAAGTTTTAACATGGCAGTTGGGGGTGGGCAAGGGAGAGGAGCATTACATTAAAAGGTACTCTAGGTGGAGAGACAGAAAGATGGGATCTGGAGGGAGGGAGCACCCCTGCACATGCCACTGTCCTCTTAGAGGACAGATCAGAGGCAGAAACCTTTTACAGAGGAAGACGGCTTCTACTGGTCAGTTTCCTGGACTTTGAACATGGACTGCAGGAGAACCATAAGGAGCAGGGATGTAAGGTAAGTCTAATAATAAATTAGGTTTGATTTGATTACTTATGTAATGAGGACCTGAACCACTATAGTTTTCTTTTAAATGACTCACTCTTTTTCTTCCACCCATTATTTGTACCTCTTTTTCTTCCACCCATTATTTGTACCTCTTTTTCTTCCACCCATTATTTGTACCCAGGGTAAGGGCCTAAACTACTGGGTCTTCTCCTCACCCCTGGGTTCATTACAGATCAGTTGTAATACTTACGGGAAGTAATCATCAATCTTCCATCTTGCCTTTGCAGTATGTGATGTAGCCAAAGGGAAGACATGCTCTGTAAGAAGCACATCTTCCCATTGGCCAGATCAGGGACTGCCACCAACAGTAGCAGAGGGGTAAAGCAGACTGGTGCAGCTAGGGATACTTCATTTAAGTATAACGGGTGAGGACTTAGCCGTTTAGGACCACCCCTATTGGGAGATATACAGGTGTGGAGCAGGGGAGAGAGGTGTGTATAATTGTCTCTTGAAAAACACTAGGTTCACACAAAGGGGTTACCTGATTGACCGGACACCATTACAGATCGAGCAGTCAAATTTTCTGTTATGGTAATGCATGTGATTGCGCAAAACAAATGGTGATCCCATGCGTTACCAAAATGGAAATGGATGCACAACTGCATGTGTATCGGAAATCACAGGAATTTTTATGTTCCTGCGATTTCCATTATTTTTGAAATCGCATGCGCAAGCACGTAAAAAACGCACTACTGTGGCCTAGCCCTTAGTGTATTTATTTCCTTAAGACTACTTAAGTATTATCTAAACATATTTGCTTTAAAAAGGTTTATATGTTATCTATTTATACTTAACTATAGACCTGTAAGCCTAACATCAGTGGTAGGGAAGGTGCTGGAAACTTTAAGGAATCATATCCTTGACTTTGTCTCCAGAACTGATCTCATTAGCACTAATCAGCATGGATTTATGAGAAATAGATTGTGTCAGACAAATTTACTTGGTTTTTATGAAGAAATGAGTAAGAATTTAGATTCTGGCATAGCACTGGATATGGTATACTTGGATTTTGCTAAAGCTTTTGATACTGTGTCATATAGGCGACTATGAGGACTGTTGGCCTAGATAAAAGCATTTGTACATGGATAGAAAATTGGTTATTGAATCGCAAACAGAGAGTGGTGGTCAATGTAGCTACATCCATGTGGGCTAAAGTTCTAAGTGGAGTGCTTCAGAGTTCTGTACTGGGGCCACTTCTTTTTAATAATTCTTTTTATAAATGACTTAGAAGGGGGCATTGAGAGCAAGGTCTCTGTGTTTGCTGATGACACTAAACAATGCAGAGCTTTGGAAACTTCAAATGATGTGCAATTTCTCTAAGCAGTCCTAGATAAATGATCATAATGGGAAGCAGAATGGCAGATGATATTCAATGTTGATAAATGGAGGGTGATGCATTTGGGGTTTAACAATCCTGGTGCCACCTACACCATAAATTTCTCTGTGTTATGTGAATCTCTAATGGTAAGAGATTTGGGCATTCTAGTAGATAACAGACTTAGCTGTAGCAAACAATGCCAGGCAGCTATGGCTAGAAGCTAGCAAGATATTGTCTTGTATAAAGAGGGGAATAGATTCAAGAGAGAAAAATATTATTCACCTTTGCTGAATAACTGGTAAGGCCTCATTTGGAATATGCGGTGCAGTTTTGGAATCCCATATACAAAGGGGAAATCCTCGAAATTTTTAAAGGGACATACCTTTTACTGGTATTAATACATATACTTCAGTTTTGTATTATGAATGAATTTAAATGTGTGTGTTTTTTGGCCAATTTGTCCTTGTTCGCAATGCATTTGTGCTTACATGTGTCCACTTTTGTGCATCAAATACGTCATGTACATGAAATTTGCAGACTGTAATGACAGGAAATTACCATAGCTGCACTTGTGTTTTTACTAACTCTCTAATGCTAGAAGTACAATGTTTAGATGTTAAAGCCAATTAGATGTTTTTTCTGCTGAAAATCAAATCGGAATTTACATCTTCTTGCCCAGTGTTTTTTACCTGTGACGTTCATGGCTGGATTACACATTACAATCAGTGTTACAGCTGTGGATCAGGAATGTTGCAGGTAAACGTAATAGCAGTCTGTAAGTTAAAAACTGGCCAGTAAAGGCAAGGCCACACTGCGCCGCAATGGCAGCTGATTGCGTTTGCAATTCCGATTTTGGTGCACTTGGGATATGGAAACGACTGCGATTATGGGAAAAAAATGCGGATCTCATGCAAACTGATGCGTAATAGCAACACACCCGAAATCACACAATTTCAGTGCGTTGCTCTGATTTTAATATAATTCAAAAAATAGCATGAAAATCGAGCTAGTGTGGCCTAGCCCTAAGTAAGCAAGCGTGATAAAGATGACTGCTTTTCTCCAATAGATGTAACTGTTTTTAGTACAAATTAGTTTATTGCTGATATAAACTAGCAGGATGTTAGTAATATAACATTCTATGGCTGGGCTTAAAAATCAGCAACAAACAAATTAAGTTTGTTATTGGAATAACTATAACACAATTTACCTTTACTGATCCTCTTATTCACTCTAGTCCTCTTACTGAGCAAGCTGTTGTAAACCCATTATTAGATCAACAAACTGCTTATGGCATAATGCATTGCAAGGGATTATCGGGGGGAATACCACACAGAAACAGGGCCAAAAGGACCTGTCCTACACTTATTGGAAAATTCTGGCCATCAGTAATTTGGGCAAAAGAGAGCAGAGTGTTAAATTCCTGCCTAGTACAGTCCCCACGGTGTTTCACCATAATTATATACTTTGTGACTTGGAGACGGAAAACTACTAACCAGTCTGCAGTTACTAAGTGAGCTGTGACAGCAGCAAATGTAAGTAGTGGGAGGGACTTTTGCCTGAGGCTTTGTACATGGAATTTACTGATTAGGCTATGTTCACACTGCACAATAAAAAATGCAGTAAATTGCATTTTTATGCAGTGCATTTTTTGATTGAATGGCAAAAAATGCATAAACGCGTTTCTATGCGTTTTTTTCCTCTTCACCATAGACCTTCAATGAGTGCATTAATTAAAACGCAGAAGTGTGAACGATATTATGACATTCCTATGTGAAATTTGTCCTTGCCTTTTTTCCTAATTTATGCATTGGAAAAACGCACCAAAAAGCAATAAAACGCGTCTAGATCTTCTAAAAGCCTTAGGGCTTCTTCACACTAAAGTCTATGGTAGACAGGCATGAGACAAAAGGTTCTTTTTATCTCATTGCTGTAGCTTGAAAGGTAAAATAGAAATTAAACTATAAAATTAAATAATAAAAGTAAAGAAATAGATTTGTACGTACACAAAAACTTCCAGTCTAAGGGAGATTGGTACATGTTGGGTCTTTTTCATTTATTTTTGATGCACACAAATTAGTCAGTATTGTGAGACTTATCTCACATGACGGTTACATTCCATAAACCGACATGAAATAGGATGTGTTTGTATCTCAGTCTATAATAACTTAGGACCCCTGTCAGCATGTCCCCCTAAGATCAGTTGTTAGGCGAGTTTGAGAATTTATTTCAGATGTGTTAATGGGTTTCCAGCAGATGTTTTCTAATACTAATTACCTGTCAGCAGGAAGGATAAAACTTGGCTTTGCTTGTTTAACGCAACCTCTGCTGTCTGTGATGGATTGGGTGTTTCAGGGATACAAGGGGTGTTAAGGCAATAGTTAGGATATTACTATCTTTAGGAATATGGACGCTTTATGTCTGTAGTTCATGGGAGACATTAGCACTTCGAGACAATTCTAATTTTCCAACTTGTCTTTCCTGAACCATAGCAATTCCCATTTTTATTAAAAGAAAGTGATTGTGGGACTTTCCCTCAGCAGATCAACAGATATATTTCTGTAAGCAAAGAATTATTGGCCAGTACGTACGATTTATGTTGCAACAAAAGAAATGAATACATTTCCGAATCATTGCTAATTTTCAGTAGATTCCAGTGGAATTTTCTGTTATTTTCTTCTGAAGTCACATGTGTATGTCCATATCTGGCTTTTTAACAAACTTCTGTGTAACTACATAGTAACATATTAATTAAGGTTGAATAAAGACATACGTCCATCAAGTCCAACCTATTAACCCCCTTTTTTTTTTTTTTTTAACCCTACCTAACAGTTGATCCAGAGGAAGGCAAAAAACCCCAGCTAAAAAGGGGGGAAAAATTCCTTCCTGACTCCAAACGGCAATCGGATCAACCAGATCTATATGCATTAATACCAGTAATTATCAATATTTTTTAGTTTTAGAAACTTATCCAGGCCTTTTTTAAAGCTATTTAATGAACTTGCCATTACCACATCTGCTGGAAGACAGTTCCACAGTTTCACCGTTCTTACTGTAAAGAAACCTTTCCTTACCTGAAGATGAAACTTCTTTTCTTCCAACCTTAAAGGATGTCCACCTGTCCTCTGATATGACCTGTTAGTAAACAATGCACCAGAGAGTTCATTGTATGGGCCATTAATATATTTGTATAAGGTTATCATGTCCCCACGCAAACGTCGCTTCTCCAATGTAAACAGCCCTAACTTGTCTAATCTGCCTGCATAGTCAAGCCCCTCCATTCCCCTTATTAATTTAGTTGCCCTTCTCTGAGCTGCCTCAATTTCCAAGATGTCCCTTTTGTATATGGGATTCCAAAACTGCACCGCATATTCCAAATGAGGCCTTACCAGTGCCTTGTAAAGAGGGAGAATAATATTTTTCTCTCTTGAATCTATTCCCCTTTTTATACAAGACAATATCTTGCTAGCTCTAGCCGTTGCTACCTGGCATTGTTTGCTATAGCTAAGTGTTATCTACCAGAACCCCCAAATCTTTTTCCATTACAGATGCACTTAGCACAGAGTTATTTATGGTGTAGGTGGCACAGGGATTATTAAATCCCAAATTCATCACCTTACATTTATCAACATTGAATCTCATCTGCCATTCTACTGCCCATTTTGATAATCTATCTAGGTCTGCTTGCAGCACTTGCACATCATTGGAAGTTTCCAAAGCTCTGCATAGTTTAGTGTCATCAGCAAACACAGAGACCTTGCTCCCAATGCCCCCTTCTAAGTCTTTTATAAACAGATTAAACAGAAGTGGCCCCAGTACAGAACCCTGAGGCACTCCGCTTAGAACTTTAACCCACATAGATGTAGCTCCATTAACCACCACTCTCTTTTTGCGGTCCAATAACCAGTTCTCTATCCATGAACAAATGTTTTCTTCAAGGCCAACAGTCCTCAGTTTATACATTAGTCGCCTATGTGGCACAGTATCAAAAGCTTTTGCAAAATTCAAATATACCACATCCACTGCTGTGCCTGAATCTAACTTCTTACTCACTTCTTCATAAAAACCAATTAAATTTGTCTGGCATGATCTATTTCTCATAAATCCATGCTGACTACTACTAATAAAATGATCTCTGGACACAAAGTCAAGGATATGATCCCTTAACAAAGTTTCCATCACTTTTCCTACCACTGATGTTAGGCTTACAGGTCTATAGTTACCAGGCTGTGAACGACTACCTTTTTTGAATATTGGTATTACATTGGCTTTTTTCCAATCCAGCGGCACATCCCCAGACAAAAGCGAATCTGAAAAGATGAGAAACAATGGTCTAGATAGAACTGAGTTAACTAAGCTCTTTTAAAATCCGAGGATGCAATCCATCTGGTCCTGGCGCTTTATTGATATTAACTTTGTCTAATTGTTTCCGTACCATATCCTCTGTTAGCCAATGTGAATACTCTTCCTTTCTTCCCTGCATATTATTACAATCCCTACTGTAAGGACAAGGATTCTCAACAGTAAAAACGGATGTAAAAAAACGGTTTAGCAGATTAGCCTTTTCGGCATCCTCTACAACCACCTCAGCCCCATTATTTAATGGTCCCACATTCTCAGTCCTCATCTTTTTACCATTTCTATACTTAAAAAACATTTTGGGGTTGGACTTGCTTTGTTCGGCAATCCGTATTTCATTTTCTATTTTAGCTAGTTTAATTGCTTTCTTGCACTCTTTATTACAGCTTTTGTACTCCCTGTAAGCCTGTTCTGTACCTTCTGTTTTCAAAATTTTAAAAGCCTTTTTCTTTTTTTCCATTTCCCTTTTTACCTGAGCATTAAGCCATGCAGGAGTGGACCTCATTTTTTTACACTTGTTACCTAAAGGTACAGATTTAGAAATGTAATAGTTTAATATCCCTTTAAAAGTGGTCCACATCTGCTCAGTATCTTTACCTAGAAACAGTTCCCCCCCAGTCTATAAGCAGGAGCGATTCCTTTAACAGCATAAAATTAGCTTTCCTAAAGTTAAAAGTTTTTGTTAAGCCAGTGCACTTTAGTTTTTTGCAACCTATATTAAATGACACTATATCATGGTCACTATTCCCTAAGCTTCCCATTACCCTCATCTCCAAAATGAGCTCAGGGTTATTAGATATTACCAGATCCAACAACGCATTCTGTCTAGTAGGAACTTCTACCATCTGTGAAAGAAAATGCTCATATAGGAAATTTAAGAACTTTATACATTTTGAGGTGCTGGCAGTTCCCTTACTCCAATCTATGTCAGGGTAGTTAAAATCCCCCATAACCAGAACATGCCCCATACCAGCAGCCTTCGCCAACTGCATATGGAGATTCATTTCCGCCTCTTCCCCGGCATTTGGCGGCTTATAACATACTCCAACAATTAATTTACCTACCTTCTTGCTTCCTGTACATAGTTCCACCCATAATGTTTCTGCCATATCGTTTACTCCCCCATCTATTCCATCTTTTAAATTTGGCTTCAATTCCTGTTTAACATACATACATACTCCTCCTCCTTTCTTATTAACTCTGTCATGTCTAAATAAGGAGTGTCCTTCAATATTCACTGTCCAGTCGTGTGAATCATTAAGCCATGATTCTGCTATACCAATTACATCATACCTTTCCCTATTATTTCAAGTTCGCCGTTTTTTCCAGCCAGACTTCTTGCATTTGTAAACATACATTTTCGATTATCAACTGATTTACTTCCATACATGGTCGTACATGCCTCCTTATCCTCTATGCTTCCCCCTTCTCCCTTCGTTGTGTTAATAGCCCCCTGATCCCTAACTTCTCTATCTACCCCTGTGTATTTCAACGTTCCCTCCCCCCCAAACCTAGTTTAAAATCTCCTCCAACCCCCTAGCCATCTTCTCCCCCAAACAGCTGTACCATTACCATTGAGATGCAATCCGTCTGTACTAAAGAGCCTGTAGCCAACAGAAAAATCAGCCCAGTTCTCTAAAAACCCAAACCCCATCTCCTTACACCACTCCCATAGCCACGCATTTATACTCCTGAGCTCCCGTTGTCTCCCTAGCGTAGCACGTGGCTGCGGTAGTATTTCTGAAATCACTACCCTTGAGGTCCTTGCTTTTAACTTGGCCCCTAATTCTTGGAAATCATTTTTAAGGACCTCACCTCCACCTCTAACTTTGTCATTGGCACCAATGTGAACCAAGACCGCTGGGTCACTCCCAGCCCCACCCAATGATCTGTCTACACGATCCACCACATGTCGAACCCTAGCACCAGGCAGACAACACACTGTTCGGCATGTAGGGTCTTGGCGACAGATTACCCTATCTACCCTTCTAGGTAGATTCTAGGTAATTCCAGGTGTGCAATTCGTCATAAAATTCTCCACACTTTTATAGCGAGAAACCCCACCCACAATCTTCCATTTCAAATAGGTAAAAACCTAATAAAGCTGACACTGTACATACAGAATGGAGAGTTCATTGGGACTTAAACTATTTTATCACAATCTGAAATAAATCCTTTAAAGCTGCATTTTGTCTTGTTATTGATTTTCCATAATCCTTGTATATTTATTCCTGTGATAAGCCGGTGTAATACAACATGCATTTGCTGTTTAATTAAAGGTTTCGAGGCTGCAGTACCTAAATGCTCTCAGGACTTCACACTCGCATACCACCCCCCAGTCCATAGACAGCATGGAACTGAAGATCCTTCCACACAGCCAAACCCAGCTACTAAATAGCAGGAACGAGGATTTAGGTATGAACTACAGTAGCACAAGGTCTCCTGATTATTTGGATTCCGAATTACAGAAATAGAATGTTTATATACTATTATAAGGGACAGGAGAGGAAATTTATGAAGAGCCAAAAGCCAGCTTAAAGAAGTTGCTTGCCTTTTTGCTAATTAAATGCGCATAGCCGCTGTATGTCCTTTGTTAATGAAATGCGTACAGCCATAGCGTGCCCTTTGTTAACGTAATGCGCACAGCCGCTACTTGCCTTTTGTTATCAAAATGCGTGCAGCCTCTGTATGTCCTTGGTTAATGAAGTGTGCTTGCCTTTTAATGAAATTCGCACAACCATTAATGTAGTGCTCACAGCCTTTGAACGTGACTTGTTAATATACTGCACACTGATATCTGTGTGCTTCCTTACTATAATGCACACAGCTGTTGAAAGTGATTTTAATATAGTGAATAATGTACCCCAAACTGTGAATTATAAGGATATTTAGGAATCGCCTGCAGCCCCATGCTATATATGGTCATGGTGACTTCTAGAAATTTACATTTGGGGTACAATATACAATATAATCCACCCCTATGGATTTTTAACAAATGTCCTGAAATGCAAAATAAAATAAATCTACTAATAAATTTTTAAGTCCAGTAACTTACCCCTGCCCCCAGCCAACCCTGCTGTACAGTGGCCTGGCATAAGTCCTCATAACTCCACCCTGAAAAATAAAAGGATACTTTTTTGCTTTTTGAAAGAGATCACCAGACCTCCTAAACAATCCTGCACATTCACTACATTACACTCTCCTCCTCCTCTCCAGCACTAGCAAATCAACTTTGCGGGCTCCCTCTTACCCTACAGATGTTCTGGCATAGTAAATCATTTCCCTGCTCCGTTCCCCTCCCACTTCTATCACAGATGTTCTCTTGTGTGGCTTACAAACAGTAAGTACTGACTAGGGAGAGGAGGGGGGAGAATGAATACAGACTTCAGAGAGACTGTCACTTCTGTTTACTTATAATTGGCGTGCTACTATGTTGTAGCCTGTGAATTATAGGGGAAACGTTTTACAGTTGCCTTCCCTTTTAGTCAATGGAAGGAGTGGATTATATTGCCATTATTGCAGATCTGCATTAGAATAGCTAGCATTAAAATTTCTATAGCAGACACCTCCGGGACTGTACATTGTATGATAATAATCTGCTGTACTCCAAAGGGATTAGGAACTAGCGTTTTAGGCCATTATCCTGTGTACAGCAAAAGGGAGAGGGGTTGAAAAAAAGTGATGTCAGATGGTTCTCTGAAAAAAGTTCATACATCATAGTAGATACTCTGTAGGTCTGGGAATAATGTGCGTTTGGAGCTATATTAGACAAGTAAACAATTATTGTTGCTTTTCCGACAAATGGCCACATTAGAATTCTTTAAGATGAAGTCATGTTAATTGAACTGCTAACATAGTATTGGAGCTTGAATAAGGGCTAGGTCCCACTTGTGGCTGTCGGAGTTTAAGTTGCACTCTGTTCACGTGCCATGTTCGCATTGCCAATGCAATTTTCCTGGACAGTTCCCACAGAGCAGCGGTCCTGTCCATTATTGGTTTGCATGCGTGCACGACTTTTTGTGTGGTAGACGTGTGCCAATAACATAGGAATGACTTGAAACACAGGGCACATGGAGTATCACGCACAGCAGCGCTTTGCAAAACCCTTGCATGTACTGCTGTGCATGATAGTGGGACCTAGCCCTAAAGACATACGTCTATCCAGTCCAAACTTTATGCCTACCTATTAGCCCTACCTAACAGTTAATCCAAAGGAATGCAAAAAAAAAACCCAGCTGGAAAGGGGAAGAAAATATATCTTCCTTCCTGCCAAACTGCTATCGGAAAGGATCCCTGGATCAACAAGAATTATATGTATTAATACTAGTTAATTTCAGTATTAAAATTTTAGTAGAAACATATCCAGCCCACTCTATTTAATGAACTTGCCATTACCACATCTGCTGGAAGACAGTTCCACAGTTTCACCGTTCTCATTGTAAAGAAACTTTTCCTAACCTGAAGATGAAACATCTTTTCTTCTAGTCTTAAAGGATGTCCACATGTCCTCTGATATGACCTATTTGTTTGGTAAACAATGCACCAGAGTTTATTATATGACCCATTAATATGGGTTGTGAGGGTGTATCGATAGGTGTGTGTCTTTGTGGTGTTAGGTATTCAGCAGATAACGTGGTAACACTTTCACGGATTCCTTAGCTAGGTAATAAAAAGGAGTACTGTGATACTTTTAATGGACTAACCGTTTATTTTAGTAGACAAGCTTCCGAAGGATCAACCCTCTTCCTCTTCCAAAAGGAAAAACTGTGATACTTTTAATGGACTAACACAGTATCACAGTACTCTACTTTACTACATATATTGGACTAATAGGGCAAAACAATTTTTATTCTTACTTAGCTAGGTAATAGCACACTTCTTGTATGTGTTCCGCATGTCTATTTCATGGCATAGCTCCAGCACAAAATTTTGCAATAAATAACTCTGTATATGTTACTAAATAAGCCCCATAATGCTACACATGGTGGCAAGCAGGTAATTGATTATTCCTGGTCACCTGTACAGTTTGGGTGGCAATTTTATTTTTCCATGTTTGAAAAAGATATTGTGAAAAATAAATACTTTGTATGTTGATCCGAGTATAAGCCGAGGCACCAATTTTTACCTGAAAAATTAGTAAAAACTGACTCGAGTATAAGCCGAGGTACTGCCTTCTGATTCTGTATTGTTTTGAGGCTTAAGTTGCCCTTTAAATGGACAGCAGAATTCCCATACAGTAGTCCCATATTGTAATAGCCAAATCCTTGGCACTCCAGATGCTTTGGTTGCTGAAGTTATAGTTTCTAAACATGTGGAGTGCCATGGTTCAATAAACTTTAAATTAAGCTTACCATCATTTACAATTCTAACCCCCATATAGTAAGGGGCACTCTGACTCCCATATAGTAAGGAGCACTCTGACTCCCATATAGTAAGGGGCACTCTGACTCCCATATAGTAAGGGGCACTGACCCCCCATATAGTACAGGGTACTCTGACCCCCATATAGTATAGGGCACTCTGACCCCTATATAGTACAGGGCACTCTGACCCCCATATAGTACAGGGCACTCTGACCCCAATAGTTAAAAATGTCACCTGAGAGTTGTAGTTTCAAGCTGTCTTTTACACTGAACTAGCAGCTGTTTTTTGCCCCAAACTGAGAAGACCCATCAGATTTACAGCATCTAGATGAGCAGTGACAGTCGGAAGGTGTGTAAAGGCAGATCAGCTCCTGTACCCTTCAATGCAGATGAAGTATTTTTCTCCATCAGCCAAGGGGGACCCAGGCACTGTAGGGGGTTAAGTGCTTCACCTCTAGGAGCGGACACTTGAGAGTTAAAATTTTCACAGGCTCAGGTGCTCCTCCCCCTGCCTTATATGGCTGTGCACCATGAGTCTGCTCCAGTTCTTCAAGTGTCCGCTCAGGAGTTGGACCACTTTACCTCTGCAGTAAGAAGATTCGGAGACAGATCCATGGGAACAGCTGGATCCTATTCCTTTCCAGCTCTTCCCCAACACACAGTACAGCAGCAGGGGGCTATTCACCCACTGCTCGCTGCTATGGTACCTGCTTGGCCTGGATTCATATGGAAGGACATATGACAGTGCAGATCCAGGATTCAGGTACCGATTGTACCCCTCTCTTCCCTAAGAGTTCGGGGAAGGTCCCCTGGTCCTCCACTTACCCCTCTCCTTCCTGGAGTTCGGGGACCCCTGTTTTTCGGGCAGGCACTGGCTGGCCATCTATTGGAAGGACCCCCAGTCCTTCACAGCGTGGGCGGGAGTCCTCTCTCTGTCGGCGGGAACTTTAGCTTCCGGCCGCGAGTAGCGGGGGCGGGACTTCCGGTTTCTCCGGTCTCTGCTCTCTATCCTCTCTGTCGGCTGCCGATTCAGGACCCTACAGGCTCAGGTTATTCTCTCCCTCGCCTCTGGTTGCATTCCTGCTTCCTTTTTCTTCTCTGCCTTGCAGTTTTTCCTCCTTTTTTACTCTCTGTAGGAAGTTGGATATAAAAAAAAAAAAAAAAAAAGTTTTTTCTTTATCATAGCTCTCTGTTTCTAGTGGTCAGGCTGAGTTCTAATTACCATGGCCGATAAAGGGTCGCTCCTGCCCCGCCAAAAGGGGAACAGGTCTACTGTCACTACCTCCTACGTGTGCGCAGTATGTCAATCTAAATTACCCTCTGGCCACTCGGGCCCCAGATGTGCCTCGTGTAATGCTGCCCATGAGTCATCCCTTGCTGCCAGTGCGACTGACCCAGAGCCCTCCTGGGCAAGGTCAATTCGAGAATCGCTCGATTCTCTTAGATCCTCAGCGACAGGGTCTGCCCAAGACGCTGCCCCCCAGATCTCCCAGCAGGAGAACGAACCTGCGTGGGCTAAATCGCTAGCTTCTTCTGTGTCTGCTTTGTCTACCTCTATTTCGCAGGTATTACGATCTGGACAGCTCGTGGCCGCAGACAGGGCGTGCAGACCGCCTAGACCTCAGGAGCTTACATCCTTTGCGGTGAGGACTCAACCCAGGACGAGGACGACACCCCTGAGGAAGGTGAGCTGGAGTATGACGCTCCGGAACAAACACCGCAGACAACCTTTACGGCTGAAGCGATTGACTCACTTATAAGGTCAGTACTTAATGCCCTTAATATCCAGGATTCTGAATCTCAGGAGGACCCGTCAAAATCCCTTTTCTCCAGGGCCAAAATATCTTCCGCCCAATTTCCATCATATGAGCAACTGGACAAAATTGTCCTGCACGAATGGTCGGCTCCCGAACGTCGCCCGCAGCTATCTCGCCATTTCAATGCTATGTTCCCTTTCCCCAAATCCGACATAGATAGATGGTCCTCTCCTCCCATAGTTGATCCCCCAGTAGCTCGCTTATCCCGAGCTACAACTATTCCGCTGTCTGAGGCAGCCACCTTTAAGGACCATAATGATAGGCGTATAGAGGCCTTTCTTAAACTATCCTTTTCAGCAGCAGGGGCAGCCCTACGCCCCACCTTTGCGTCAGCATGGGTGGCTAAGGCCATGGAAGTCTGGCTGAGCCAGCTCTATCAAGAGATCTCATCAGATCCGACTAAGGCCCACCTCATAGATGTGATCCAGGACTTGTCCGATGCCGCAGTGTACATTGGGGATGCGGCATTAGACTCAAGCAGGCTTATAGCGAGGGCCTCTGCGTCCGCGGTAGCCTCACGGAGAGTATTATGGCTGAAGGCCTGGTCGGCAGACCATGCGTCTAAAAAAGCTCTTACTAGCCTTCCCTTTTCGGGGAAACAATTGTTTGGGCCTGAGTTAGAGAAAATTATCTCTCAGGCAACTGGGGGAAAGAGTTCTTTCCTTCCTCAAAATAGGACCCGTAGGCTTCCTTCCGGCCACAGGTATCCTTCCTTTCGGCCCTTTCGTGCCTCAACAGGTCTTCCCCCTGACAACTCCTTTCAGGTTCCCTCTCCCAGGAGAGGCTCTTCCTCTCGGCTCTCTTGGCCCTCCAGACGTGGATCCTTTAGGCCCTCAGGGCCTAAACCAAAATCTACATGACTATCCCCCACATCACTGGGTGGGAGGGCGGCTCAGTTTTTTCAAGGCAACTTGGAATTGTGCGTCCACAGACACCTGGACCCAAAACGTCATCTCCCAGGGTTACAAAATAGAATTCTCCTCCCCCCCTCCCAATCGTTTCTTCCCATCCAATCTGCCCAAGTCGCCGATCAGACGCAGGGCGCTTCAAAAAGCCATAAATCTCTTGTTAGTGACAAAAGTTGTAGTACCGGTCCCGTCCACCCTCAGGTTTCAGGGTTTTTACTCCAACCTGTTCCTCGTTCCCAAACAGGATGGATCGTTTCGCCCGGTCCTGGACCTGAAGGAACTGAACGTGTACATCATTCCACGTCAGTTCAAAATGGAATCTCTACGGTCGGTCATTCTTTCCATAGAGCCTGGGGACTTTCTAGCATCCATAGACATTCAGGACGCTTACCTGCACATTCCCATATGGCACGGCCATCAACGATTTCTCAGGTTTGCAATCGGGCACTGCCACTATCAGTTTACCGCCCTACCGTTCGGTCTTTCTTCCGCTCCCCGCGTCTTTACCAAAGTCATGGCCTGTCAAACGGCTTTCATTCGTCTTCAGGGCATCTTTATCCTTCCATACCTGGACGACCTCCTACTCAAGGCTCCTTCTCTACACGTAGCCTCAGCTCACGTCTCAGCTTGCCTGCAAATCCTATCCTCCTTCGGTTGGTTAGTCAACAGACGCAAGTCGTCTCTCACTCCCAGTCCTCGCATGCCTTTTTTAGGCATGCTGTTCGATACTTCTCTTCAGAAAGTATTTCTGCCTCCGGAAAAGAGGACAGCACTGAAGCGCTTAACGCGTCAGGCTATAGCGGACCCTCTCATTTCGGTTCGCCAAGTGATGAGACTGGTCGGGAAGATGGTATCAGCCATGGAAGCGGTACCATACGCGATCTTTCACTTGCGCCCGCTCCAACGCCATCTCCTAGCTTCCTGGGACAGGTCCCTAGACAATCTGGATCTCAAGATCCTGCTGCCTCCCGAGATCAAACGCTCTCTGGGGTGGTGGACGGTGAATGCCAACCTCCAGAGGGGAAACTCTCTTTGTATCCCTCAATGGACAGTGATATCCACAGACGCGAGCTTGGTAGGCTGGGGAGCAGTATTCGGCGCTCGGACGATACAGGGAACCTGGGATCCTCAGGAATCCAGGTTACCAATAAATGTCCTGGAGCTACGAGCCATATTTCTGGCACTCTCTCATTGGACGGCAGACTTGGCAAACAAGTCTGTCAGGGTTCAATCGGACAACGCGACCGCAGTGGCATACGTCAACCATCAAGGGGGCACGAGGAGCGATATGGCCATGGAGGAAGCCCACAGGATATTATCATGGGCAGAACACAACGTACTAGCAATATCGGCGATTTTCATCCCAGGCGTCTTAAATGTAGAAGCCGATTTTCTCAGCCGTCACGCTCTAGATCCGGGGGAATGGTCCCTTCACAAAGAGATCTTTGTGGCTCTGTCCAAGCGGTGGGGGACCCCGGACATAGACATGATGGCATCCCGTCTCAACCGGAAAGTTCCAGTTTTCTGCGCTCGAACGCGGGATCCCCTGGCATATCTGGTGGATGCGCTGGTAGTTCCATGGACTTTTCAGTTGGTGTACATCTTCCCTCCGACAGCCATGATTCCTCGGGTCCTCAAGAAAATCAAACAGGAAAACACGCCGACAATACTCATCGCTCCGAAGTGGCCAAGGAGATCTTGGTTCACAGACCTGCTCGAACTGACAGTGGGAGAGCCATGGTCTCTTCCTCTCCGTCCGGATCTCATATCTCTAGGGCCATTCCTTCACCCGGACCTCAATCGTCTCAATTTGACGGCGTGGCCGTTGAATCTTCCATCCTGAGAAAAAGGGGTATTCCATCGGCGGTCATACCTACCATGTTGGCGGCAAGGAAGCCTTCATCTGCTAGGATTTATCATCGGATTTGGCAACGATACGTGGCCTGGGCGAATTCTCAGGGTTTCCCTTCACGCTCTTTTGTTTTGTCTCGTTTGTTACGGTTTCTTCAGTTGGGGCTGTCTAAGGGGTTATCCCTTAGCGCTCTTAAAGTTCAGATCTCGGCGCTCTCGGTCTTTTTTCATCGTCGGCTGGCCACACGTCGGGACATCCGGACTTTCATGCAAGGTGTTGCTCACCTTCGTCCGCCTCGCAAGCACCCGGTCCAGCAATGGGATCTTTCCCTGGTCCTTCGGGTTCTCCAATGTCCTCCCTTCGAACCCCTGGCCTCAGTGGCTCTCCCTCTGTTGTCTTGGAAAACTCTGTTTTTGTTGGCCATTACCTCTATTCGTAGAGCATCTGAACTGGCGGCGCTTTCGGTAGAGCCCTCATGTTTGATTTTTCATAGGGATAGAGCAGTACTCAGACCTCATTCTACTTTTCTGCCCAAAGTCGTCTCTTCGTTTCACCTGAATCAGGATATTGTTGTGCCGGCGTTGTTTCCTCAACCGTCGTCGCCCAAGGAGAGGCGGCTGCACTCCCTGGACGTGGTTCGAGCTCTTCGGATCTATGTGTCCAGAACGAAAGCCTTCCGTTCGTCTAACGCTTCGTTCGTTCTCCTTGCGGGACCTCTGAAAGGTTCTAAAGCGTCTTCTCAGACTCTCTCCAGATGGATTCGAAATCTCATTCTGCGGTGTTATGTGGAAGCTGGAGCTGCTCCTCCCGTGCGGGTTGCAGCTCATTCTACTAGGGCTTTGGGGGCCTCATGGGCAGCTAGACGCGGGGCCTCCATCGATCAGATTTGCAAGGCCGCTACATGGTCTTCCATTAACACCTTCATTAGGTTTTACAGACTAGAGGTGTTCGCTTCAGCTGAAGCAAACCTGGGCCGCTTGGTGCTACAAGCGGCTGAGGCTTAATTTTTCTGCCCGCCCTTTAATATGTGGGACTTTGGGACGTCCCCTACAGTGCCTGGGTCCCCCTTGGCTGATGGAGAAAAGGAGATTTTGTTCTTACCTGTAAAATCCTTTTCTCCGAGGCAATAGGGGGACCCAGGCACAACCCTCCCTGTAAAGTTTTTAGTGTTTTAAAATAATTAGTACTCAGTTTCTAGTTTTTGGCTACTTGCCAATGGTTATTTGATTATTTCTTCATGCTACTCCTTCGCTCTTATCTTTGGGACAAACTGGAGCAGACTCATGGTGCACAGCCATATAAGGCAGGGGGAGGAGCACCTGAGCCTGTGAAAATTTTAACTCTCAAGTGTCCGCTCCTAGAGGTGAAGCACTTAACCCCCTACAGTGCCTGGGTCCCCCTATGGCCTCGGAGAAAAGGATTTTACAGGTAAGAACAAAATCTCCTTTTAACAAAGCACCACCTACTGGTTACTATTTGCAATTGCAAATAGTATAAGCCGAGGTTAGGTTTTCAGGCTAATTTTAAAGCCTAAAAATCTCGGCTTATACTCGAGTATATACGGTATATTATAAATCATATAAATTAGTTGTAAAAGAGGTTTTTGGCTGAAATATATATTTAGCTTTCACCCATTGATGGATCCAGATTTTAACATGGGGTCTCTTCTTTGTGCAACATTGGGGTCTACTGCATCATTGACATAATGTCTCCATATGTTACCTCCAAACACTGTACCTTCCAAAATCCCAAGATCCTGGTGCGTATGGGCCAATATTTTTGTCTGATAAATCACTTGGCCTGATATTTTGGTTGGATCTTTCTCTGATGCACCAAAATCTTTACTCATGCAATGACTTGTGGTCCTTTTTGCAGAGCATAGTTCATTTACTTGTGCACGAAGCAGAACCCTCAGGGGCTAGTATGAAAGGTTTCTGCTTGCTGGTCATAGTGGCCAATACAGTAGGACACACACAGCCAGTGCAGGATCCATGAGGACAGATTTAAAGCAATAATATAAATAATGCTGTCCATACATCAAATAGAAATTAGAATTTGATGGATGATCATCAAAAGAATGCAATATCTATCACATGCTTGCTCCCCTGTCTGGTCCAAGGCAGTTGTCAGATGGTCTACCAATGTATGGTATTGGCATAAGCCTGAAATTTTTTTATAATTTGCAGTTCTGTGCAGCTTTGACTACATATTTAATTGTTCAACTGTGGTCTCCAAACAACTTAGTGATCAATAAAAGCCATTCTGTGGTATCTAAAAGGGTTAAAATGAACCCTGAATCACACCTCTAGGTGAAAGTTAATTATTAAAAGTTAATTAAAGTTAATTATACCCAGTTAATTATTATTGATATTAATTTCTTTTCTGACATGACTGTTACCGCCTGATGTTCTCTGATCCATTACATTTGCACTCAGGTCTATAACTCTTGTCTCTGCATTTAAATAGATTACATTTCCTTAGGCCCAGTACACACAGATTGGCCATGACCCAATTTTCCTGATTGACAGACTACCAATCAAACTGTAGGAACAGTGGTGATTTACCAAAATGTCGATAAGTCGGACCAACTGATCTTGCCCAAAAATCTGTTGGGACGGAAAGTCTGCCAGATAATTCAGCTCAATCTACAAAAATATTGGCTAAGTGGTCTTATTGGGCTGAATCATCAACCGTATATACCTTATTAACATGGCTTCTCCTTTTTACATATTATGACTACCAACCATCTAATGCTAGGTACACACAAGGCGATATTTCTGTTTACTGACCCGGCTGCCACAATATTTTGGTTGACCAGGTCAAAATATCTGCGGTCTCGTCTAACTTATATCAGCCAAACTTTCATCCAAACCTGACAAAATATCGATTGGAGATTTTGGTAAATTTTAGATAATTGTGCAGTCTTTTATGGACCGCATGATCGGTTTCAAAATGAAGGTTTAACCAATTTCTGTCCTACCACCAATATTTCGAATCGACCAACGAAATGTCGCAGTGGCCAGTCATACAAATCGAAATATCGCCTTGCGTACCAAGCCTTAAGCCTTGTACACATCTGTTCTTGGCACCGACACACACCTGCAAGGAATGGTTGGGCCATTATCCCATACAGAATGCATACACATGTGCGATTCTTGTCCTAAATGGCAGTTTGTCACATGCGTGCCAAGATCGGACGTGTGTACGAGGCTTTAGAATCTGTTAAGGGGAGATGATTTCAAGGGGGGGGGCTGTCTTTGTATTTGTATTTCTTGAACAGCTGGATGGACAAACTCAGTTTGATGTAAATAATTATTCCCTGGGAAGTGATTTTGGAATAGTGTCTTTTCCCCTAACACTTCTCCTTATTTTTCTCCATTTCTATCTGTCTTTATTGCCTTTATTTCCAGCACTTCTAATCAACACTCCAGTCTCTGGCACAATTGAGAGTTTCAGCTAATAGCGGCTCATGCCGTTGTACAGAGGTAAATATTATACGGTATGCAGCATTTCAGTGCTCTTGCTGCTTCTGCACAGCCCATTGCGATAGATGTGGATTTCGCTATCACTTCTCTGCTTGCAGCAAGATCAAAAAACCTGCAACCTTTGTTTGATGAATGCACATTATCTGCCTATGTCTTATTTCGAAGTCTTGGTGTAACCAACTGCACCCTGTAACTGTAGTTAAAGGCCCAAATTTACTAAAGGCCATTCTGACATTTACATTGTACTATCTTAATTAAAGGGACACTGATAGTAACTGATAGCTTTCTCTCTCCTCCCGGAGTCTTGCCCTTTCCTTCAATAACATGCTTAATTGTCAGAGATAAGGCAATTGCTGCATGACTTTTGTTTCCCTTTAAATCCCTATCGGTATCTAGCTACTAAAATATATATCTTTGGTACTGAAAACAATTATAGTAATGTCCTAAAAGGGGACTAAAAAAACCCAAAACATATATATATAATATTTTCAGGGTTATTCAATAAAAGTTCTTATCGTTTAAAATGGTGCTAATTTTGCCCCAACCAATCAGATCTTATTTAACATTTGAAAGCTAACATCTGATTGGTTGGGGCAAAATTGGCACCATTTGTAACGATAAGAACTTTTATTGAATAACCCTGTTTATTTTTTTTCCTGCCATTGGGTATATTGCATTATCATCAATGTCCCCTTGTGCCATTATTTTGTTGTTTAGATTTGCTCTTCTGTTGTATCCACATTGCAGCACACTAGGAGAGTTCATTGTGTTAAGCTTCACCCTGAACCATAAAGGGAGGGAGCTTTGATAACATTACTAAAACAGAAAAGGAAACCAAGATTAATGAAATAAATATTTTAGAAAATTAAATCAGGCAGTTTGGCTTTTCTAAATTTGGGCCCCATCCCACTGACTTTAATTACCCCATATATGAATATTTAACATTTTTTAGCAAACATTTCATTGACTGCTTTGTAACTGTTGGTCTGCCAGCTAACTCCAGAGTGTGTTATATACAGTACATGTCTAGTAATTTCACTAAGCCAACACCTCTACCCTGTAGGTGTGGTTCCCTGCATGTCTCACACACCTGATTGGTCTGTCATCCTGCCCTTGCTATTCTGTTTAGCATGTTCCAACCAATCAAAGTTGCACAAGCTTTGCTATGCTTAGAAGAAATAAAGCCTAATGTGTTTGATAAATTGAATGTTGATGGCAGCCTATTCGTTACTGTAGAAAAACTAGCTAGGTTTACTATGGAAAAAGCTTTAGCTAGAGATCTCACAATTTGGGTCAGGTTCAGGTACCTGAAAAATGATATCTGTTGATTCAGGTGTGTGTAAAAGCAGTGCAGAGGAAAAAAAGGACTGGGTCAGTTTGAACAGGTTGTTTGTAGGCCTCTAGCGCAAGTCCAGGTTATTGAAGTAGAAGTTAAGACTATAATGTCATTTTTATCTGCAGTGTCTGCTGAGTACATTAGAAAAAAAATGCATAATTTTCCTATGTGTAATTACAAACCAAACATAGCTTTGTGAGGCAAGTACCTATTATTCACTTCACCAAGCCGTTATCTTTAGCACAGGGAAATATAAAGTAGCTCGTTGGACGTCTCCTCTCTTGTTCCCTGGGTGGTGCACAGTGTCTGTCCAACAGTTGTTATAGGAATTGGGGGTTAAAAGTGATTAGAGAACTACTGGTTAGGCTTAAAGGGCATGTCCACCCCCAAATCTATATTTTCACCCACTACTGGCCCCACTGTGTAGTGTACTAAAATCCTTACCTTACATCCCTGCTCCAAATGGCTGCCCTGCAATGTCCCTCCAAAGTCCCAAAAACTAAAGACCAGGAGCCTGCCTGTGTCCCTTTCTGTATCTGCCTCCTGTCTCTCCTCCAGGAGAATTTGTCTATGTGCACTTAAGCCCTCCCTCTTCCTCCCGTTTTCCTCTCCCTCCCCTAGCTCAAAACCCCTTTCTGTAGTGTAGGGCTCCCTCACCCACCCCCAACTGCCATATTACTTTGTAAAATTACTCTCCCGATCTTTACTTACATTGCCTGTTTCCCCTGACGTTTCACAGTCGGTAGCTGTGTCCGTGATTGTCTGCCTCTCAGCCAATCATGGTGCGGCTACCGGTCCGGCCCCCTGCTTGTAGTTTCATGCAAGCAGAGGGCCGTGTCAATTGCCGGAAGAAAGAGGCAATGTAAGTAGTGATCGGGGGATTTATTTACAAAGTAATATGGCAGTTGGGGGTGGGTGAGGGAGCCCTACACTACAGAAAGTTTTCAAAAAACGGGGGGGACATGCCCTTTAATTAGATGGGTATGTGATTGTTCTCCTTGAACAAATACGAACTAGTGCCCACTTCCTGCAACAATTATCCAAGGATCTTTTCTTTCATTACACTGGCCTGGCCTTATAATGGCAAAGAATGTGCTAAATGCTGAGCTTTTTTTAGTTTTGCTTTAAATTAAAAGTTCTCTAGCTAGAAAAGAATAGTAGCACCAACAAAAAAAAGTATTTATCAGTATTGCATAGCAGCTATCCCGTCCTAAAAATAAAGGTTAATGAAACCATCTATATTATTGTTTTTAAATAAAAATATATATCTCGGATTTACTAGCAAAAGTTCAGTGCTGCTGCTGGCTTTCTTTCTCACACACGCCTAAGAAAAAGGTTTCAAGTCAGGGTGTTCAGAAGATCAGGAGCAGAGAGTCAGCAGCACTGAACTTCTGATTGTGTGATCATGGCTGCAAATAAGGAACAAAGACTTCTGGGAATTTTACCATGTTTCCATGGAAGCTCTTAGGAAGCTATATCTTTAAAAAGACTTACAGCATTCCACAAGTTAAATGCAAAACCAGAGCGCCAACTACAGACCAGTTTTGGCTTTATTGAGCCATTATTAGTGTAGTGCAGGCCTCTGGATTTGCAGTGTGAAGCGCCTATGATCATGGCTGTAATTTAAAGGTACTATCAGCGATAGGAGAAAGTACTCCAGTTACACCTATTTATTATCACTTGACACTTATCTGCCCCCTATATCAACAAAACCACCCATCATACAAATCCAGGGCTTGCCCAGGCCTTATATCCTATCCATATTATTTGAAAGTATACGATCTGTCCAAGATGAATGCTTGGGTTCCAGTATCAGATCAGAATGCAGTACTTTCCCAAACGAGTTTGCAGCCGCCGAACATTCGGGTTGGCTGAGCGGTTGTTTGTGAAAGACCGTAAATTTCCCTTGGCCACGGTAGTCTCCCTATAGGGGAGGCGGATGAGGGAAATACACAGTCCCGAGTAGAGAGAACTCTCGAGACTGTGTGTATCCTGATCTTTGTAAAATGAAAGACAGGATCTTGCAGATCCTGTCGGTCATTTTTCAAAAATCATATGTGTACCCAGCTTTAATCTTTTGTTTGGATCAGTAGCATTACATATCCCTTATTTGTATGTAAATGGAGAATCGGGCAGGGCAATTTCCCCTACCTGTTAATGGATGGTGTTTAAATCATTAACAGAGGAGTCTGAATGGAGCATCGTCTAACCGAACACACATACACAAACCAATTCTTACGGCCATTTGTTGGACCCGTATCTTCCTATTCTAGCTTTAGGCTGCCATTTACTTTATGGGCTTCATTTGAAGGTGACTTTACACTAGCACAAGATTACTTGTTCAGAGTGTGCAAGAGTCTGGGAAATACAGGTGCTCTCTAATGAACTACATTGGAGAAATAGCATTCCTTTTTCTGATGGGCCCTGCAGGTAAAATAAAAGACATTTATACATATATTTTGTTTAATTTCCAGGAGCCAGAAAGGAAGGACATACAGATCCTTGGCTACAGAATACCGAAGAGCAGGTGATTGAAGGAACAGTACCTCTTTAGTCCGCATATCTTGCAAGTAACTGGAATCCTTTCTTCTGGATAAAAAAAAAGACACATTTCCAATGGGGAAGAGTTTTTTTTTTATTGGAGCCAACGGTTGCCAACTCTCCGCCCAGTGCCATTCCTCCGTGCCATTTTTTAAAAATAGATTTTATTTATAGAATTTGTACAGGTGTTTTTTGGATCTCCTTGTAGGCCAATGGTTCCTCATTTTTGTTGTACTGCAAAAAATCATGTGAGCAGAAGGACTTTTACTAACCATTTCTGTCCAGGAAAGCAGTCTTGCAGGCGTTACAAGGGGCTTAGACTTCTTGCTGCCCAGCTGTAAATAAGAAGCCTGCAAGGTGTAAAGGTGCAGGGTTATTTTTTTTTTTATAGAGGTTATATATAGGCTACGTTCTATGTTTATTTTTTAATAAGCTAATCATATGGATATATATGATATGGAGTGAGGAAATAGTAAGTATATAAATATTATTCCACCATCACTTAACTAATTTTTTTTGTCTGTGTTCACAAACTGTGCTGGGCTACAGCTATTAATGGGCAGCTTTTGAAGTCACAGACCTGTTATCAAACATGGTAATGCCAGTTTTAAAGAATTTAGTTCTGCATAGTGTAATCATGTATTCAACTACACTGAGCATGGCCAGATTGGGATTTTTAGCTCAATAATTGTATCATGAATTTCTACATAGTTGTGCTGTTTGGAAAATATAACTTGACAGGTAATACTGCATTTTGTAGGGTAGTTCTGTATATAGAATGCTTCCCTCCTAGCTCTTATTATAACCCCTGCATTGTGATGTCACATAAGCATATTCTGTTTTCATGCACAGGGTATGATGCAACCTCATACAGTGTTAAGCTGTACACACGTCTGACGCCCATGGACCAACGAACGACGCCCGAGCGCACAACACTGGTGCGATGAACAACAGTTGTTGATAGTTGCACGTGAGACAAACATATGCGTTTGGTCGGGTCTTGTTTGTTACAATGCCCGCCCAAACACATACACACATGCAATTATTGCCCTAAACGGCCATTCGCCACGCTCATGGGTCATTCATATGTCCATGCGTATGAGGCTTTATTCTCAACACTAATGTGCAAACAAAGAAAGCTCTGAACTCCAGTTTGGGTTTGTTAAAAAATATACAGTTATAAAAAGAATGGCCATCTCTTCTCACCAACACAGTAACACAATGAAACACCATAGTTAGAAAGGTTCCATCTAAAATGGTCATCCATGAAATGGTAAGGTAAATATGGCAAACCTGTGTCTTATCTGTGACATTATTTACAAAAAAGTGATGTACTGTATATAATCAAGGTTTTTAGGCTTTAAATGTAACTTAAAAATGGAATCTCGACTTGTACTCGGGTCACTCACCTGTTAATTCAGTAATCCTGCTGCCACTCGCTTCCGCATCCACTGTTCTGGCACCTGACGTCACTACTCGGTGCCGGTCTCACTTCCCGGCGCCGAGTAGTGACATCAGGTGCCAGAACAGTGGACACGGAGCATTGCTGAATGAATGACCGTGGCAAACGGAGTGCAGAGTAAACACAGGCAAGTCCTCTCCTCCACTGGATTGGGGGTGGTGGGGTGGTGCAGAGCTTGTCACTCCAGATGTTTGGAAACTACAACTCCCAACGCTTGGAGTTGTAGTTTACAAACATCTGGAGTGGCTAGGAATGGGGGATTACTGTGTGGGATTACTCTCCATTTAAAGGGCAGAGAATCAGGAGGATGGTATCTATTGTTAAAGATTGCCTTCTGATTCTGTATTGTTTTGATGCTTTAGTTGCCCTTTAAATGGACAGCATAATTCCCATACAATAGTCCCATACAGTAATAGTCGTACTCAATTTGGCTATTACTGTATGGGAATTCTGCTGTCCATTTTAAAGGGCAACTAAAGCCTCAAAGCAATACAGAATCAGAAGGCAGTAGTGGGCATAATTTCTACCCTCGCCTTATACTCTGATCAATCAGGTTTTACTAATTTTTCAGGTAAAAATAGGTACTTCCACTTATACTCATCAGATCGACATATATTCAAGTATATACGGTAACATGACACCAGAGACCTTTATTCAAGTATATACAGTAACAGATGATGACAGAGACCTTTATTCTAGCCCATGCCAGGCTTCTGCTAGAAATACACAGGGAGATTTTCCCAAAGGCGCTATCTCTCCGGGAAAATCTTTTCCAAATCCAATATGCTTACCCACATTGCAACTTTAAACCCAGCTATTAGTTGGTGTTAAATAGTCCTGATATTATGGGCCCTATTTAAAAACGCGCTTTATAGCTAATGTATGACCGGGGTCGTATATTTACGCTGAATGTTCATTAATTAACGAATGTCCAGTCGTAGAATACCATACGGTAGTAAACTACAGCTAACAATTGTAAATTAACAATCGCTAAACCAATCGTTAAGCAATACCGCACCTTTATACCTGGCCCTTAATGCACAAACCGCATATTGAAATAGTTGTGGGGGTGTCTTTTGGGATACCAGCTCAGCTAGCACAATAAGGAGGTTAAACTTGCACTAACCAATATTATTAAATCAACTGCGTGTTTTTAACACTATTTAAAAGCGTAGTGGTTCTCTAATTTCCATTGGCAATATTTTTCTTATCGATATGCAACTGCCTTTCCAATCATTTTGTGGTTTATAGTATGACGGAATATTGATCAAAAATTAATTGATCAAAATATTCAATTATAATTTTTTCAATTATATTTTATGTTGATTGTAATATAAATTCAGTGTATTGTCAGTATTAATTGATTGCAAGAACAGATCCCTCTTACTTTTCAGTTAATATTCAGTAACAATAAGAGAAATGTACCCAAAAAGGTTCCTGTGCTGGGCACTTCCGAACTCAACTTTCACTTTGCACTGATTCAGCTGGTCATGTCTTTTTGCAGGATTTTCACACATTTTAAGGGCTACATTGTAACATCTATTCAAGCACAGCCATTCCCTTATTTTATCTAGTTTTGCACAACAAACACACTAATTATTTTGTTTTTTTACATCCCAATCGTAAAATAGCAATGCCTGGAATTTATCTACTGCTTGCTACGATTGTGTTAATAAATATTGCACGTTATATAACAATTTTTTTAACTGTTTATTGGAAGAGTACGCTCACCCATAAACAAGTAATAATACTGTAAAGAAGAAGAAAAATGTAATAAAAGTGATACAATAATGTGAAACCTTATCAACCACTTGCATGTCCGTAGTTTATCATTAAACAAGGTGCATGTACAAGTGATATAACTGGGGAAACATAATGAAAGAGAAAATAAGAGATGGATAACTGGGAGTTGACGGGGGGGGGGAGAGGTAACATCTGTATAGCTCTAAAGGCGATGTAGTGACTCAAATAGTGGTATGGGATAGAGGTAAAAAAGCCCCCCCCCTAGTGCATTTGAATACCAGTAACTAAGCTATGGAGTACAGGACGTACCCGGAGTCCCGGTAATCCTGGCAATGTCCAATTGTGGGCAGGACATGGGCATTTCAGTGGTGTGGTCATGCTGTTTGGGGCATGGCTGGTATTCTGGGGATGGGGCTATTTATGTCATTGGTAGGTCCTGTCCCATATCTTCTTCCTGGAAAAGATGGGAGGTGTGACAGGCTTCTAGCCGGATAAGATGGGGGTTACACTGAACTTCCCCTTTAATACACTTTCTATTGTATATAACCAGAAAGCCTATTGTGGCTGAAATTTCACCCATCCCTATAATGAAATCAGGCCGATCACTATCCCCATTTACATCGGCCTGTTACTTGCCAGTAATATCAATATGATTATGGCCATATGTGGTCAGCCCATAGTATTAAAAATGCAGTTTTTGTTGTTGCATTTACACCTGTGAATGCTTGAAGTTCCAGATAATGCCTTAGAGAATTAAAGTGAGACTTACTGAAACCTTATGGAGGAACAAGACCATTCAATACAGGTGGGTACAGGTCTGAAGCCGTCTGTCCTCTGGAATCTTTTAGCTCCATCAATTTGCCATTTTGTTTCAAGAGGAGTTGACATAGCTTATGGTGGCCACCCTCGGCTGCCTGCATAAATAAAGTGTTGTTTTATCAAATATCTTGTAACCTAGCAATTAAATGGCTTCCTTTATTCAACTAAACCACATGGACATTACATGGCATGTGCCAACTGTCTAACTAATAAAATTGGAGGTGAGAAATTCTAATCTAGTCAGTGATGCAATGAAAAACCATAAAAATTACCACCTTCCAAAATGGAAAGCACCCCCCTGTAATTGTTAGTAAGGGTGATTAATGCACTTGATAAGATTTCACTTAAAGGACATAGCCACCTAAACCCGGAGATCATTGTATGTACTTGCCTTCCCATGGTGCCCCACACCTGTATGCAGCAGTAAGTCATTGACATTGCCTTCAAGGCCATGGCTAGGAGCTTTGGGTACTATGGGGAGATAAGCAAGTATAATGATCTCGGTGTTTTAATTGAATTGTCAAATGCTCCCAGTGCTAGCTGATATCCAAGAAAAAATGAGAAGAGAATCCTCCAAGTATGTGTGAAAAAGTGTTATATCATTTATTCACCCCTCTGTACACAACACGGGAACATTTCAGGCAGAACTGTGCTTTTTCTCAAGCCCTCAAGGGCACAATTCTACCAAAACGTTGCCGTGTTGTGTACAGAGGGGTGAAAAAATAACACTTGTTTTACACATACTTGGAGGATTCTCTTCTCATTTTTTCTTGGATAATAGTTGGACTTCTTTGCAGTGGAGTCAGACTAAGGACCTCCATATAACTGAGTGGTTATCTGGATTCATTCTTTTCCATATACAGTGCTAGCTGATAGTGCTAACTGAGCATGCTTGACTTCACGAGTCAGGTTATGTGGAAGGATGTGGTTTGAAACTAAATGCTACTTACACTTTTGTATTTTTAGATTATGCTGAGGCAGTTATTTTTTCAGTATTATTGCCCTTTAAAACAAGGATGTCCAACCTACAACTTTGAGGACCGCGCTAGCGGTACCACATTTATTGACCTTCTGCTTTGAGGACTCTGGCCAAATTGTATTTCAATTGGCCTGCAGCGGGGGCACATGCACCTCTGCTTTAATGCCCTTTCACCTTCTAGGAATAGAGCAAAATTCTTATTCCTATGTTAGGCAATGTACTGGTTGGAAGTCCTTCCATTTCTCACTATACTTGACTGTATATAGTAATTGACTTTGTTTTGAATATTTTCGATATATAAATTTGACTTGGGGAAAAGCTTGAAGAACACAAGATTGCAATATTTTTAATTTTCTTTTCTGACATGTCATCTCCATATGGGATGGCTATATTGCTCCATATCTCTATAAATGTTGTAGAATGTTTTTGTCTTTCAGCCAAACTAGGTAAATATCTAGGATCATTTAACAATTCCACCCCCAACCACTGTGTCAGAATGTTAAAAAAAAAGATTTAGAACATTACTTACAGTCCCTTCATTCTCAGTCACACGGATTTGGCTGCTGTCAATGGAGAGCGCCGCTGGAACAAAGTGTTGTAAGTAGCGTTCTAAAAAATGTTTTTAAAAAATAACACGGCAGTTGGGGGTCGGCAGAGAAAACGGGCAGGAACACTAAAGAAAAAGGAATTAACGTTAGGTGGATGGATGGATCCGGATGGTGGGAGAGGGGAGGGGAGGGGGCTCCCAGAGGCTAGGATAGAGGCAGAGACCTTTTTGCTGGAAGACAGCTACTACTCTGGATGGGCAACTGCAAGAGAACCATAAGGTGCAGAGATGTAATTATTTTAAATTTTAAGCTGCACAGTGGGGCCAGTAGTGGGTTAAGTTTTAGTTGGGGGGGGGGGGGTTTGACCTGCCCTTTAACAAACTTAACCCCACAACCAGGTCCCCCATAAACTATACATTTTCCCCCAGTGCTCCAAAAATCAGAATTTCTTTTTTTAAAGTCAAGCCATGACTGATGGCTTGAACCCAGAAGAGCTGCAAGGCATTTCAAAGTAGACATCTGTTTTCAGGAGCACTAGGGAGAAAGGGAAGTATGGCGCAATAGCTTTATGGGAGGTCCTGGGTTTAAAGTTTGTTTAGGGGATGGGTGTGCCCTTTAATTAAGTTGGACTTTTTGAATGATCACATTATAATTGCATTAGTCCAATCAAATAAAAGCAATCTGGATTGGATTCTACAGACTAGGGTGTAAAATAGTGGGGACTTCTCACTGACCTTGTGAAGTGCTGTTCTCCCATCTGAATCAGTTTTGGCTGGATCTGCTCCATGTTCAAGTAGTAGTTGAACTACCTCAAAGTGACCTCTATATGCTGCTCTGTGAAGAGCAGTGGTACCTCCATGCGTCTGTGCGTTACTATTAGCACCATTGTCCAAAAGGAAACTGCAAACTGGTAGAGAACCTTTTCGGCTGCTGTAATGCTGGGTAAAATGTAAGGAGACATGAACTAGATCTATTAGCATACTTAAGGTGCCCATACACTACTTAAGACATTAGTAGTCTAGAACTGCCTAGCACATTCTTTCATACAATCAATTTGAGATCACAAAATTTATTAGTCAGATAGTAACATCTCAAGATAAAAAAAACTTTGCTTGTAAAATGTGGTCTTCATCAGATAGGTATCACAAATCTTTCCAATTTCTGCCCAGTGTATAGCCACCTTTACATTCTATTGCTGTTATGCTGCAGTGAGGTAATGAAATATACATAATAGCAAAGCTTACAGCAAAAAGGGTAGGAAAGTCAGATTTATAAATAGCTTCTCATGGCCATACAAGATGGGCAAAACAATTCTAATCTGCATACATTTTCTGCGTTCCTGATATAACTAACTGTTTCTTACCAGGGCCGTGTACCCGAAGTTGTCAGGCAGGTTGGGGTCCGCCCCTTTCTGGATGAGGCTTCTAACTCTGCTGAGGTCTCCATCCAGAGCAGCCGACCAGATACCTGTGAGAAACTGAAGTGAGTGGAATCTCTGTGTGTGTCCAGATGGCTTAGCCTTGTAACATAAATACTCAGGAAACTTGATTAGTGATATTTTTAGTGCTTAAACTTAAAGATCTGTTAGATCCCGTCAGTGCAAGATACAGATTCATGGCTCTGTGGTGTAGGACTTGGGCGTACAGTAGAAAAGGCAGCTAGAAAGCTTAGGGAGAGGGGGGCCAAATGGAGCAAAATAGCATGAGACTGCAAGATGCCTTCTGTTATAAGGTGTTTCTCCATTTTTATGCTCAGTGAGGCTGAGGCCACACTGCAACGCACAGGAATCGCGCACAAAACCGCGAGTGTTATGGCACGCGATTGTGTGTGCTTTTCTTGTGTGTTCGCGTTTTGCGCATGCGCTTTCGCCTTTTCGCGTTATGGAAACGCTGCGTTAACGCACCAAAAATGGTCAACGCATGCGTTACCAAAACGCGAACGGACGCGCAATGGAAATCGTGGGAATTTTTGCATTCCCGCAATTTCCATTTTAGCGAAAATCGCGGGCGCAATCGCGAGCGCGAAACGCGTGCGCAAACGCACGAAAAACACGCTAGTGTGGCCTAGCCCTTAAGGTCTTTTTGCTCCTTTTGGTCCCTCTCCCTAAGCTTTCTAGTTGCCTTTTCTACTGTACACCCAAGTCCTACACCATAGAGCCATGAATCTGTATCTTGCACTAACGAGATCTATTAAGATCGAAATACGTTGTATCTGCAGGTCAGATGATTGGCTCTATATATTAAGCTATATTGCATGTTATTAGCCAGCGGTTCTGGACACATGCATAAGATAAGGGAGTGTTTTCAGTGTATCAGTAAAGAGATTTTCCACTGCACTTAATTATATAATAATTTATAGACTAATTTGATGGATATCTCTCTTTTCCCAGTGAGAGGAACTTAGCAGGTTTTATGACCCATACAGATGCATCATGGGAACTATCCCCAGTGCTCTGTCAGGGTGCTGATTGGTTGGGGGTTGCTCTGTCCCTACTGCAGATAATTATAAACTACCTCTTTCAAAGTCCATCTCATCCACTGTCTGTCGCACACCAGCTGCTGCCGTACAGCAACACCCCCCAGCAGTGTGAGGTCTATGGCTCTCCATAGCCACAGAGGAAAGAGCTGCACACTGCTCCCCTACAGCGCCGCCATGACAGCACAACCTAGTTCGATGCAGCCAATAGGAAGCGGAAGATCTTCCTATAAAGAAAACACGCTTGTTACTAAACCCATATAAAACGCCAGGTGGCGCTGTGAGACTATGAAACAACGATAGGATAGGAAACCGGTAGCTCTCCAGATGTTTTAAATACTACAACCCCCAGCATCCCCATTCTGGCAATCTGCTATTAGGGAATGTTGGGGGTTGTAGTTTTCAAAACATCAGCTATGAAATAAAATGAAACCTTTGTATTTGGATATAGTGTTAAAATGACTGCAAGTCTATTTGTTCCCAACACTTGTTATTTACATGAATGAGACACCATATTATCCCCTTCTCTGTGACCTGGCAGATTACTAGCGTTTATAAGACTGTGCTGCCAAACTAAACAACCGCCCATCTGTGATCAATCTGCTTTTTTTTTTTTTTTAACCATACCCATTTGCAATTTACATGCTGCAAGGCTAAGTACCAGCTGTATTTCAATCCAGTACAGCCTGCATCATATTGACCAGTAAGTTTAACCCCATACATTAGTACAGAGCAGGAATGGCAAACACACAGCCCTTTAGATGATTAAAGGGGAATTTCAGTGAAATACATATACTTTTCAGAAAAAAGAGCAGTATTTTTCCATCCAAATGACCTAATCTGCCCATTCAGCATTTTGTCTGTGTATAAATAAATGCAACCGAAACACTGACCTTCTGTTTGCAGGACCCCTAATAGAGACCATTATGGTCTTGCCCTTGACCTAGCGCCTGGGTTGATTCAGTTGCTCAGTAGAGATCTGAGCATGTTTGACCCATCCAACAACCAATCGGTAGAAATTACTGTTAGGAACATTCCAAGGATGTGATGCATCCTGGGAAGAAGGACCATTACAGAACCTGAAACAGGGGCACTTCTATGGTTTTTGCTGCCTGAGCCAAACTTTTGAACTTTTTGAATGCCGCCTTTGATTATGCATTAGAAATGCCATACTTTCTGTAGTATAAAAAGATTTGTACGCCCCCCACCATGTCAAGATAGACATCATTTAAGGATGATGTCATCATTATGCGCCTTACTGGCCTGGCCTATCCATACTGGTTGCACATGTGGGGAGTGTATTTTGGGATTTACTTTACACATATGTGTTGTGCTACTGACGAAGTCTGGTTGTACAGACGATACGCGTCTAGCTCGTTTTTAACTAGCTCCAGCTGCATAGAGTCCAGCATTTTTTCTAAGTATCGGTATTGTATTCTTTCATTGGTGTTATCTTGTTGGGGTTAGGATCTGCCACATATCTGCGTACTCCTCTACTCTGTGGTTATATTGTTATGTAGATTTATTTTGACCTTAGACAGCGCCGCTCCTACCATGAAGCAAGCTGAAAAACTTGCTCATGGCGGCACCCAGGTCAGAAATCCTAAATAGGCGGCATTTCCCCACTTTTAACATTCGCTCCTTAACTTATTAAAGAGCGCAAGCGCCTGTGACAGTGCCGGTTGGGCAAAAACCCCATTCACAGCAGCAGGCTAGCTGCAAATTGCAAATAATATGTCCGGTGGAGGAGTCCGGAAGTTCGGAACCAATCAGAGTTGAGTATTTTTCAAAATTCTTTCTGCTTCCCCTCTGAGCTGGCCAGCGCTCCGCTCCGCTCTGCGTAACTTACGTGACTACGTCGGTTACGTGACGTCACGTCGCGTCGCTTACACGCTCAATGCGCCGGGTCAGGTACCTTACCGAACCTAAAGGGAAGGAGCTTGGCACTGCCAGTTATTTGCAGAGTGGAGCAGCAGCCTGTGGGGGGGAGAGAGGGGGCAGGAGGGGGGAGAGAGGGGGAAGGGGGGCTGGTGGTGCCTTTGGGAGGGAAATCTGGGCTTTGGAGCAGGGGGGTCTCTAGAGTGTGAATGTGTTGCTGATGGCTGGGCTTTTATTGTGGTGTTTTTTGTGTGTGCTGGCACATAGATTAGATAGATAGATAGAAGGTAGATGATAGATGGATAGATAGATTGATAGATGATAGATAGATAGATAGATAGATAGATAGATAGATAGATGATAGATAAAAGGTAGATGATAGATAGATAGATAGAGTGATAGATAGCTAGATAGATAAGTAGATGGAGTGATAGATAGACAAACAGACAGAGAGAGTGATAGATAGATAGACAGACAGACAGACAGACAGACAGACAGATGATAGATAGTGATAGATAGATAGATAGATAGATAGTGATAGACAGATGATAGATAGATAGATAGATGATAGAGAGATAGAGATAGATGAATGGATGGATAGATAGTGATAGACAGACAGACACAGATAGATAGATAGATAGATAGATAGATAGATAGATAGATGGAGTGATAGATAGATACAGTGATAGATAGCGTTAGATAGATAGATGGAGAGATAGATAGTGATAGATAGATAAATAGATGGAGAGATAGACAGATAGACAGATATAGATGATAGAAAGAGAGAGCGCAAGATAGATAGATGGAGAGATAGAGAGATGTACAGATAAATAGAGAGTGGCATGGGGGGCCCCATCCAAAATTTTGCTGGGGGGCTCACTAAGTTCTAGTTACGTCCCTGGGACTAGGGCCTGTTGTGGAGGAGGATCACCATTCAAGAGTCTCAAGACTCACTGAGAAGGACGTGTGGTCGACCGAGGATATCTGGAGGGCTGGAGCCTGGTCCCTGAAGGAAATCTGTCTGGTATGAATGTTTGTGAAGGTTCTCATTCATCCAGGTCATGGTATATCTGTTGTATTCAATTAGATCAACTGGACTTGAAGTTTAGTTCTTGAAGACGTTTCGCTAGTCATCCGACTGGCTTTCTCAATTCTCAATTCAGAATGACTTGTACAAGAATCTGGCAATTTGTACCCTGGAAAATCCCAATTACATATCACAGCCAGGTGTTAAGGGTGTGATTGGATAGTGTGCTAGAGGTGTTTCTGTGTATTCAATTAGATCAACTGGACTTGAAATGTAGTTCTTGAAGACGTTTCGCTAGTCATCCGACTGGCTTTCTCAATTCAGAGGTGTTATAGGAACGCCCAGGGTAAGGTGTTAAAACAGCATTGTACACTGGCAGACAGTTGGTGTCGAACCCCCCCCACCTCTATTTAGGCTTGGTTTCTTTATTTCACATAAATGGCCTCCTTAACACCTCTCTTGAACCAGTCCTTCCTTCGCCAGTATGTTAACATTACAATCTTCAAGGTATGTCCTTTATCCTTAAGATGCAGGCACACGGCTGAGTCCTGACCCGAGGAATTGGCTCTTCTGTGCTGGGCCATACGTTGATTCAGTTGCTGTTTGGTCTCCCCCACTACAAATCAGCATTCTCACTGCACTGCACTGCGTATTGATGTCGCTTTACTTGTTGTCGGTATTGGGTCTTCTGATGTACCAATTGCTGCCTCAGTGTGTTGTTCGGTTTAAAGCAGATAGGGATACGATGTTTTTTGAAAATTCTTCTTAATTTCTCGGAGACCCCTGCTACATATGGGATGACCATGTTCTTCCTCCTGTCTTGCTTTTCCCCTTCACTGTTGGTATTCGTGTTCTTTTCTTCCTTCTACTCTTCTTTGACAAAGGCCCAGTCTGGATATCCACAAGTTTTAAGGGCTCCTCTGAGATGTTTCATTTCTTTAGCCTTCGCCTCTGTGCTAGTGGGGATGTTCTCGCTCTGTGTTGCAGGGTTCTGATGACACCCAGCTTGTGATCTAAAGGTGTGGGAGTCAAACATCAAATACTGATCTGTGTGTGTTGGTTTTCTGTAACCCTCTACTTCCAGTTTACCATTTTCCTTAACTTCTACCAAGCAGTCCAAGAAAGCCAGTTTGTTTGTTTTGTACCTCTTCACTTGTGAATTTAATGTTTTGGTCTACCGTTAATGTGTTCTGTGAAGCTTGTAATTCCTTCTGCTGGATTTTAACCCAGGTGTCATCCACATATCTGAACCAGTGGCTGGGGTGCTATGCCCTTAAAGGTATTAAGCGCCTGTTTTTCTACCTCCTCCATGTAAAGGTTGGCCACAATGGGTGAAACTGGAGATCCCATACACATCCATGTTTTTGCTTATAAACTTATCCTGTATTTGAAATAGGTGGTATTCAGGCACAAGTCCAACAAGGAACATACCTGTTCTGGGTTGAGATCAGTTCTGCTGGTAAGAGTGCTGTCTTGGCCTAGCCAAGACAGCACTCTTAGCCAAGACAGCGGGTCAGGACTCAGCCGTGTACCTGCATCTTAAGGATAAAGGACATACCTTTGAAGATTGTAATGTTAACATATTGGCGAAGGAACGTGACTGGTTCAAGAGAGGTGTTAAGGAGGCCATTTATGTGAAAATAAAGAAACCAAGCCTAAATAGAGGTGGGGGGGTTCGACACCAACTGTCTGCCATGTACAATGCTGTTTTAACACCTTACTCTGGGCGTTCCTATAACACCTCTTAGCCACTATACAATCACGCCCTTAACACTTGGCTGTGATATGCTAATTGGGATTTTCCAGGGTACATAATTGCCACAGATTCTTGTACAAGTCATTCTGAATTGAGAAAGCCAGTCGGATGACTAGCGAAACGTCTTCAAGAACTACATTTCAAGTCCAGTTGATTTAATTGAATACAACAGATATGTCTGGTATGAATTTATGACTATAATTATTTATTATGTCAAAGCTGCTTTATATATATGTGTGTATGTGTATATATATATATATAGATAGATATAGCGAGTTTATTCACACAAGTGGCAACTTTTCGGTCCCAGGGACTGAAACGTTGCCAATTGTGTGAAAAAATCACCTTATTTGTAAGACCTTGGAGTGCTCTGATATGTCTTCATCTAAACCTTCATCTAATCCTTCAGTAGCACCCAGGCAGTTGGACTGGGATTACCTTGACATGGTTGGAAGGTTTTTCACTTCTGAAACTCCTTTGTTGATAATGTATGCCAGTGTGCAGATTACATGATATTGTATGGGGCCTAGGAATGTGCATTGATTATCTCTTCTATGTTTATAATGTATGCCATGTGCAGATAATATGATATTGTATGGGGCCTAGGAATGTGCATTGATTATCTTTTCTATGTTTATAAGTATGTCAGTGTGCAGAATATGATATTGTATGGGGCCCAGGATGTGCATTGATTATCTTTTCTATGTTTATAATGTATGCCATTGTGCAGATAATGATATTGTATGGGGCCTAGGAATGTGCATTGATTATCTTTTCTATGTTTATATGTATGTCAGTGTGCAGATAATATGATATTGTTGGGGCCTAGGAATGTGCATTGATTATCTTTTCTATGTTATACATATGATATACTGTATATCGATAATATGATATTGTATGGGGCCTAGAAGGTGCATTGATTATATTTTCTATGTTTGTATAAATGTTTGACCAGATCAGTAGCACTTCTGCTAAATGTAGTTGTAATTTAGCCTAATTGGAGTGCTTCCACAATCCTTGTATTGAGTGTTTTTTGTGCGGCGTGCACCCTCCTGCTGTAGTTAGACCCGGGTGCCGTCTGTGTCATAAAACATATAGCTTAATATTGAAGGATTTTGAAGAACAAACAACGGCTTTATTCCGCCTTAGTTATAACTATGGCGGAATAAAGCCATTTGTTTGTTCTTCAAAATCCCGGGAGTCATCTTCAATGTTAAGCTATATATATATATATATAGATTAAAAGACAACCATGACCATGACGTCAGCCTTGACTGTGGCTAAAACGCTTTGGTTAAGGTTCTGACACACCTGTTCTTATCTATGGTAATTGCACCCAGACACGGTGGTTAGAATAGTTAGGTTAGTTAGGGCCCTGCTGAAAGAGTCTACTTTGATGTGGTAGCAGGGCTTACAAATCTTTTGGCCAACGTCTTTTATTCTAGAGTCAGCGCCGCTCCTACCATGACACAACTTGAAAAAGTTGCTCATGGCGGCATTGTACTGTCTGTGTTTTTTGGGGAAAAAAGGCGGCATTTTCCCCCGGCCGCGAGCGGGACTCAGCAGCACCGGAAGTTCGGGTAAGCGCCGGAAGCAAGCGGGACTCGGACTCAGCAGCAGCGCCGGTTCGGGTAGTGTGTGTGTGTGTCTGTCTGTCTGTCTTCTACACAGCTTTGCTGTACTTCCCTCCTTGCTGTACTACCCTCCTTGCTGTACTACCCTCCTTGCCATGCTGGGTGTCCCTCATCTGTCTCATCCACTCGGGGCGAGGTCAGGAGCCAGAAGTTGGGTTCACCGGTCGGTTACAGTAAGGGAAATTTTAAAAAAAAAATTAAGTTGCCTGCTAAATTGTTTTAGGAGTGCTGAAACTCCTTCCTGGCAGCAGGGTCGTACTGTGCTGCTGGCTTCGGGGGGGTGGTAGGTAGGTAGGGAGATAGATAGATAGATAGACAGACAGAGATAGATATATAGATAGATAGACAGACAGAGATAGATAGATGATAGAAAGGTAGATAGATGATAGATAGATGATAGATAGCATAGATAGATAGATGATAGATAGATAGATAGATAGCAGAGATAGATAGATGATAGATAGATAGATAGATAGATAGATAGATAGATGATATATAGATAGTTAGATAGATAGCAGAGATAGATAGATAGATAGATAGTAGATAGCATAGATAGATTGATGATAGATAGATAGATAGATAGATAATGATAGATAGATAATATAGATGAGAAATAGATAGATAGCAGAGATAGTTAGATAGATAGCTAGATAGATAGATAGTCAGAGATAGATAGCAGAGATAGATAGCAGAGATAGATAGCAGAGATAGCAGAGATAGATAGCAGAGATAGATAGCAAGAGATAGATAGCAGAGATGATAGCAGAGATATAAGAGATGAGATAGCAAAAGATAGATAGCAGACAGAGATAGATAGATAGCAGACAGATAAAGATAGATAAGAGAGAGAGATAGATGTAGATAGATAGATAAATATAGATAACAAATATAGATAGAATCAGAGAGAGATAGATAGATAATAGCAGAGAGAGATAGATAGCATAGAGATTAGATAGATAGATAGTAGTAGATAGATACAGAGAGAGATAGATATCAGAGATGATAGATAGATAGCAGAGATTAGATAGATAGATAGGCAAGATAGATAGATAGATAGCAGAGATATATCGAAGATACAAGAGAGATAGATAGCAGAGATGATAGAGAGATAGATAGCAGAGAGAGATAGATAGCAGAGAGAGATAGATAGCAGAGATGGATAGATAGCAGAGATAGATAGCAGATATAGATAGATCAGAGATAGATAGATAGAGAGATAGATAGCAGAGAGCGATAGATAGATAGCCGCGATAGATAGATTAGATAGATAGAGAGATAGATAGCAGAGAGAGATAGATACAGAGAGAGATAGATGATAGATAGCAGAGATAGATAACAGATATAGATAGATAGCAGAGGAGATAGATAGATAGATAGATAGCAGAGAGAGATAGATAGATAGCAGAGAGAGATAGAATGATAGCAGAGATAGATAGATAGATAGCAGAGATAGATTGCAGATATAAGATAGATAGATAGATAGCGAGACAGATAGATACAGAGACAGTGGATAGCAGAGATAGATAGATTGATAGATAGCAGATATAGATAGATAGATAGCAGAGACAGATAGATAGCCGAATAGATGATAGATAGCAGAGATAGACAATAGCAGAGAGAGATAGATAGATAGCAGAGAGAGATAGATAGATAGATAGATAGATAGCAGAGATAGATAACAGATATATATAGATAGCAGATAGAGAGAGATAGATAGATAGATAGCAGAGAGATGATGCAAGAGAGAAGATAGCAGAGAGAGATAGATAGCAGAGAGAGATAGATAGCAGAGAGATAGATAGATAGAGCGATGATAGATAGATAGCAGAGATAGATAGATCGATAGATGATAGATAGCAGAGATGATAGATAGAGCAGAAGATAGATAGATAGATAGAGAAATAGATGAGAGATAATAAAGATAGATAGAGAGATAGATAACAGAGAGAGATAGATAGCAGAGATAGATAAAGAGATAAATGCAGAGATAGATAGCAGAGTAGATAGAAGATAGATAGCAGAGATAGATGGATAGCAGAGATGATAGATAGCAGAGATAGGAGATAGATAGCAGAGATAGATAGATAGATAGATATATAGATAGATAGCAGATATAGGATAGAGATGATAGCAGAGATAGATAACAGATATAGATAGATAGCAGAAAGAGATAGTAGATAGATAGATAGATAGCCAGAGAGAGAGAGAAGAGAGAGAGAGAGAGAGATAGATAGCAGAGATAATAGATAGCAGAGATAGATAGATAGCAGAGATAGATAGATAGCAGATGATGTAGCAGAGACAGATAGATAGCAGAGATAGATAGATAGCAGAGATAGAGAGATAGCAGAGATAGATAGATAGATAGATAGCAGAGATAGATAGATAGATAGATAGATAGAGAGATAGAGAGATAGATAGATAGCAGAGATAGAGAGATAGCAGAGATAGATAGATAGCAGATATAGATAGATAGCAGAGAGAGATAGATTGATAGCAGAGATAGTTAGATAGATAGCAGAGATAGATAGATAGATAGCAGAGATAGATGATAGATAGATAGATAGATAGCAGAGATAGATAGATAGATAGATAGATAGATAGATAGATAGCAGAGATAGATAGATTAGATAGATAGCAGAGATAGATAGATAGATAGATAGATAGATACAGAGATATAAATATCAGAGATAGATTGATAGCAGAGATAGATGGATAGCAGAGATAGATAGATAGCAAGATAGATGGGATAGCAGAGATAGATAGATAGATTAGATAGATAGCAGAGATAGATAATATCAGAGATAGATAAATATCAGAGATAGATAAATATCAGAGATATATAGATAGGCAGAGATAGATAGATAGATAGATAGATAGCAGAGATCGATAGATAATAACGATAGATAGATAGATAGATAGATAGATAGCAGAGTAGATAGAATAATACGATAGATGATAGACATAGATAGATAGTATAGATAGATATATGATAGCAGAGATGATAAATAGACAGATAGAAGAGATAATAGTAGAGAGATAGATGATAGCAGAAATAGATAGATAGATAAATATCAGAGATAGATAGATAAATATCAGAGATAGATAGATAAATATCAGAGATAGATATAGACAGATAGAAGAGGTAGATAGATACATAATATAGTAGCAGAGATAGATAAATAATCTATATAATTATATATAATCTATATATAAAATATATAATCTAGATATAGTTAGGGCCCTGCTGAAAGAGTCTACCTTAGATATAAAATAATGATGCCAAGGGCACTGGGTGAGTGTATCTGGTATTATAGACGATAAGGTAGTTAAAGAGAAGACGGATAGAGCAGAACGTTGATAGGTAGAGACTAAGTCTATGCTATTCTTCTCGGCCTCTTACTCCTCTCTCGCTTCCTCTCCTCACCGTCCCTCTCTCTGCTCCCCTCT